>CAKJTW010000019.1:4835000-5140000 GCA_917880005.1 Nanger dama
CTGGTTAAAGGGTCCAGCTGTTTCAAGACCCAGTCCCTGGGCCCCTGCCACTCTCGCTGCTCCTCACCATCACTACGAGCACCACTTGTGTGTGTGTGTGTCTGCTCAGTTGCTCAGTCGTGTCCAACTCTGTGTGACCCCATGGACAGTAGCCTGCCAGGCTCCTCTGTCCATGGGATTCTCCAGGCAAGAATACTGGAGTCGGTTGCCATGCCCTCCTCCAGGGGATCTTCCCAACCCAAGGATCGAACCCATGTCTCTTGTGTCTCCTGCACTGGCAGGCAGATTCTTTACCACTAGTGCCGCCCTGGGAAGCCCCCATCCAGTAGATGACTGCTCCATCCTACCCACTGACCCTTGGCCTCCAGTCCTGCCCCACTCTCAGCCACCCCAGCAAGCAGCTTCCTGCACAGTTCATCTGATCACGGGCCAGCCTCTGGGTACAGGAAATCCACATTCATGTCTTGGCACATCCATGCTGTAGCTTTAACACTTGCTCTGTCCTTCATGGCCTCAAGGTCTTTGCACATGCTGTCCCCACTGCTCTTCTTCACCTAGCTGTCTGTGGATATAACTTCTTCCAGGAAGCCCTCCCTGACTCCCACGGCCCCGCTCCCACCTCTTCAGCAGTCTTTCAACAGCTTGGCACACAGCGCACCCTGGGTTGGGATAGACATTTCCTCATCTCCCCTAACTGCACCACAAGCTCCCTGAGGGCAGGACAGGGGTCATCCCCATCTCCTCCGAGCCTAGTCAAGCACTCAGCACCAAGTAGGGGTTGGACACTGCACTGTGGACTGGTACCTGGAGAGAAGGGTGTGGCAGAGGGACCAGTCCACCTGGCGCTGCCCTAGGAAACTCTTCATCCAGGTGCTGCAGACTGCGCCCCTTCCGTGGAACCCACCCCACAGCTCTGTGGGGACCCAGAAGTACAGGACGTGCCCCCTGCCCTTGTGGGATTCACGAGAGACCTGTTGATTCAGCCAAGCTGGGAGGTGAGCGAGTGGGTCCGTCAGCTGGATCCCATTCACCCCGCGACACCACGTCGCCTGCCCCCACTGGGGACTCTGTCTTCAGCCCTCTGGTCGCTCATGTTACACATCGGTTCCAAATCCCTTTCCTTGATGCCATATTTTGAATTATAAAGTCATCTGGGCCAGCACTGCAAAAGGGACCGGCAGTGTCTTAATCTCAAGGAGAGAATTCCAGACATAGAAGTCTCTCCGAGAAAACACAGTGTATGGCTGAGTCCCTTTGCTGTCCACCTGAAATTACCAATGTTATTAAACTGCTGCTGCTGCTGCTGCTAAGTCACTTCAGTCGGGCCCGACTCTGGGCGACCCCATAGATGGCAGCCCACCAGGCTCCCCCGTCCCTGGGATTCTCCAGGTAAGAGTACTGGAGTGGGGCGCCACTGCCTTCTCCAATTAACCTGCTATACTCCAACATAAAATAAAAGCTAAAAAAATTAAATTTCAAAGATTCTTTAAATTGAAAAAAAAAAAAACAGTTTAGATTTTACACTGGGGAACCTGAGTCCCCAAGGGCTCCCAGGGGATAACTGCCTGGGGTCAGGGTAAACCTGCATTGCCCCCAGGCTAAGCCCCTCTGGCTATGGGGCAGCCTCTGGCAGGGGAGGGGCCCAGCCTTTGGCCAGGCTGCTGCAGAAGGAGGTACTGAGATGAGAGGCCATTTCCACCCTTCCCCCGCTTGCTCTCGCCCACCGTCTCCCCACCCCCCCACCCCCGCCCCGACAAGAAGAGGCTCGAGCGAGGGCCAGAGCGAGGCTGGCAGGTGGCAGGGACATTCAGCTGCATGCTAATGGCCAGCCAGCATCTGCAGCAAGACGGGCGCATGTCAGCACGATGACGAGTATGAGACGACGCAGATCGGTTGCCAGGGGAATGGAATAGGGGGCAGCCGGCTCAGCTGGGAGGAGGGACGGGGTGGGGGAGGGCAGGGGACGTGGCTACAGCAGACAGCGGCCCAGCTCCTGGGAGCCAGCCCCACCCCCCCACCTATGCAGATGCTGAGACTCCAAGGGCACATTTCTCAGGCTTGTGTTTTTGTTTTTTAAAGCAGGTATTTCACAGCCCCTGGGTGATGCTGCCCCTCGTCTTCAGGGTCTCAGAATTATCCAGAATCTGAAATGGACCATGAAGGCTTTGCCACCTGTGGCTGAAGGGACCAAGCCCCGGTCGGGTAACCTACCCGTCGAAATCCATGTTTCCGGTTTGGGAGCCCAGGTGCCCTGGCCTTGGAGAACAGAGCAGCCCAGGCCAGGGATGAGGGACCCCACAGTCACCCCAGTGGCCCAGAGCTGAGAGGCCCACAGCAAGACGTGAGGTGGCAAGAGCCACGAAGATTGACCCGTGGAAGAATGCCCACCAGCAGGCTCCCTTAGATTCCACCTGGAGCATGTACATACTCCCTGACCACACAGCCTGCAGAGGCCCTAGAACCTTCTAGAAAAGGGCTACATCGGCCTTTGTACGTTGCACATGTTGTCAGCCCAAAACACTTCCCAAAGTACCTCTGAAGTGTGAACAACACAACCCAGAATTAATAAATGGTCCGGGACACCGAATTCTGACTTCAGCCCTTGCTACAGGAAGCATGCCTGAGTCTGACCCAGACCTAGGGAGGCTGCAAAAGGGCTTCTGAATCTTTCTCTCCTGTGGGTTTTCCCCAACTGCATCTCAGCTGTTTCGACTGTGTCACGGGTGCAGTAGGCCAGGCTGGGACCTCATATGATTTCCAAAGAATTAATCCCCTTCTACTGCTTTTTTCCTGGCAATTTAGGCCACACTGATCATTTCTGGATACCTCTAAACCTAACAGACAAGAGACCTCATTTCTATGTGACTATCCAGGGAGAAGCAGATTATCCTGACTGAGCACAAAATTCTCTTACCATTCACTCCTAAGATACAAGGTTTTTACTTTCTCTTGTGGCTTTCATTTCACAAGTTAGGATTCGATCTCTTCTTCTCTCTACCATTCTTTGAAGGGTGGACGGGCACGATAACATATTGGATAATACTGAACAGCTGAGTTCAATAATATTGAACATACCCAATAGCTGCCAACAGTCTCCTCCAAATTCTCCAACCTGGGTCCCCTTTATTTTGTAGCCAAAATGGGCCAGAAAAATGGGGTGCTGGCCTTCAGGCGGTGAGGAAGTGGGGATGCTAGAAGCACAGCCCCGGGGGACACGGAGTGGTACCCAGCGGATCCAGCTCGGTGTCCATTTTGGAAACCATTCCTAGAGAGGAAATGGCAGGCTGGCTTCCCGGGCTCTGAAAATCGCATCCCCCGCCCCCAACCACCACCCCGAAGCCGACATGAGCCGGGTGGCACGCCTCTCCCAATAAGGCAACATTTGGAGGCAATCTGGCCGCGCGCGCTCCCTGGGGTCTGTGGCTTGACGACTGACCCCAGCATCCTCGGTCCCCCCGCAGCACCCTCCCCCCACCTCCAGCGGCTTCGAGGTTCCCAGGCTCCGGGATGGAGGCCCTGGCCACCGCGCCGTTCCTAGGGCAGGGCCGATCCGGAGGGGGCTGCAGAAGCGAGGGGCGCGGGGAGCCCCCAAGTGCCGGCGACTTCAGGGGACAGGGGTGAAGGGACAGGCCCGTCGGGCCGTGCTCCCCTCCACAGTGCGCGGCCTCGGGAGAGGAGGGAGGCGAGCGCAGGGCGCCACCTCCGCAGCCCCGGCTCCTGGCGAGGCCCCCGGCGCGCGGCCGAGCGGGGAGGGCGGCCGGCCGATCCGCGCGGCGCCTTACCTGCGGCCACCTAGCCGGGGCCAAGGGCAGGAGGCAGGCTAGCCAGAGGATGCGGCCGAGGCGCGGCCAGAGCGCCGGGGCCATGGCGGCGCCGGGAGCCGCTGGAACGCCGAGGGGACGCGGCTGGACTCGACTGCGGCGGCGGCCGCCAGTGGGGCGCGCGGCGAGGGCGGTGCGGGGAGGTGCGGGCGCGGCGCCGGCTCGTTCTCGCCGCGGATCGCGGAGTCTCTGCGCGTCGCCGCCGCCCACGGCCCGCCGCGCCGACCCTGGCCCACGCCAGCCGCGTCGCGCCCCCTCCGCGGCCCCCGCTGCACCCGCCTCTCTCCGCGATCCTCCCCGCTCCCCCGGGCCCCAGCTCCTCCAATCTGCGCCCCTTCCTCCCCTCCCGTCGCCGCGCCCCTCCTCTCCCCTCGATCCCTCCCCTCCCCGGTGCCCGCTCCTCCAGTCGGCGCCCCCTCCCCCTCCCCGCGTCCGTGCCCGCGCCCGGCGACTCTGACTCAGCGTCCCCAGAGGCGCGCGCGACGCTGCGAAGCCTCGAGAAGGGCCCTTTGGGCTCTTTCTCCAGGTGCCTTTGCTCATGATGCACACGGCTTGGAGATGCTGCTCTCCGTTCAAGAAATGCTGGGGAGCCACCGTGTGCCCGGCGCTGGGCGGTGGACCCGGGAACTCCTGTGTCCCTCCAGAGAGAAGGACCCGAGCGCAGGGGCCCGGGCGCAGGCATTGGCACCGATGCCCTTCCTCTGGTTACCGTCTCTGCACCTGCTGCAAAATGAGGCTTATGTCCCTGGCCCACAGCGCTGTCAGAGGCCTTGCGACGCTCAAGACAACCGCGATGAGACGAGACCAGGTCACTCCTTGGACACTGCTTGGCCCAAGCAGGCGCTTCCATCTGCCTTAACAGGAACAGAGCGTGTCTTTTCTGCTAGAAGGCAGCCAGTCTGGCTGCCCTTAAAGGCTGGACACCCGCAACCTGAATCCTGGTCCCAGCTGGGCCTCTCCCTCATCCTTGGCAAAACAGCCCACCCAGAGAGAGACGGAGTTGGGTGGGACGAGGGGAGTAGCTGCGGGGTCTCCAGGGGGTGGGGGGTGGGGGGGACAGAGTTGAGTGAGTCCCCTGAAGGAAGTTAAAAGTACTAGACAGACGTCACTCACTGATGGCATCAGTCACCATCGCGGGGACAAATGCCAGTAGACTTTGCATTCTCCCTGAGAGCTCTGTGACCTTGAGAAAGTCACATAACCGTCATGGCGCCTCAATTCAGTTTTCTTTAAAATAAGAAAAATAACACCCCATGAGACTGCAGGAAGGGTGAAATGACTGAACACGGAACAGTGCTCGGGCTTGCTTAGTCGCCAAGTCACATGTGACTCTTAGCGGCCCCACGGACTATAGCCCACCTGGCTCCTCTGCCCATGGGGCTTCCCAGGCAAAAATACTGGAGTGGGTTGCCATTTCCTTCTCCAGAGGGTCGTCCCGTCCCAGAGATCTAACCTTCCTCTCCTGCGCTGGCAGGTGGGTTCTTCACCACTGAGCCACAGAGGAAGCCTGAACTTGGACACAGTTAAGGGTTCAGTCAGTGCTGGTTGTCATCATAAGAACTGCTTAAGGAGCTGGGAGAATTTTGCTTATCCATCAGGAATTGAGAAGAGCATCATGCTTGGAAGAAAAGAATATGTTAAGGTTATAAATTGTTTCCAATATTTAACTATTTCACATGATTCAAAAGTCTGGCTGTTCAGTCAGTTCAGTTCAGTCGATCAGTCGTGACCGACTCTTTGCGACACCATGAATCGCAGCACGCCAGGCCTCCCTGTCCATCAGCAACTCCCAGAGTTCACTCAAACCCATGTCCATCAAGAGGGTGATGCCATCCACCCATCTCATCCTTGGTCGTCCCCTTCTCCTCCTGCCCCCAATCCCTCCCAGCATCAGAGTCTTTTCCAATGAGTCCACTCTTCGCATGAGGTGGCCAAAGTCCTGGAGTTCCAGCTTTAGCATCATTCCTTCCAAAGAAATCCCAGGGCTGATCTCCTTCAGAATGGACTGGTGGATCTCCTTGCGGTCCAGGGCTCTTGGGAGTCTGGCTGTTAGTGGCTTTTAAAGGCACTAACTAAAACTCCAAGCTCCAGAGGCCTGGGTTTGAGCCCTGGTCCCAGAACTAGATTCCACATGCCTCAACTACGGGTTTGCATGCTGCAACTAAAGAACCCACATGCCGTGGTGTAGCCAAATACATGTTGCTTTTTAATTAAAAAAATTAAACTGACAAATATGTTCTTTAAAAAAATAAAATTTACTAACAGTATAAAAAGAATAACAACATTTATTACTTTTAAAAATGTGTAACATTACATTGAGTAAGTTTACAGCAGCCGGAGTCATAGAAGGCACCTGGGAAGGCCACCCTGAAGCTGATGTTGATCTGAGTGCTTTGTCTAATTTCTCACGTGTATCACCTCCGCCGGAAACCTTCCTTCCTCTGGGCTCTCAGAGCACCTGTCTCTTTTGAAGTGTTAGTTTGATATTTATTTCTTTATTTTGGGCTGTGCTGGGCCTTCGCTGCTGCGTGGCCTTATCTCTAGCTGTGGCGAGCGGCAGCTGCTCTTTACTTGTGCTGCACAGGCTTCTCACTGCGGCGCCTCTCGCTGCGCAGCACGGGCTCTAGGCACGCGGGCTTCCGTGGTTCCAGCAGGCAGGCTCAGAGGTTGTGGCACGTGGGCTTAGTTGCCCCAGGCATGTGGGATCTTCCTGGACCAGGGATGGAACCCACGTCCCCTGCATTGCAAGGCAGATTCTTAACCACTGGACCCCCAGGGATGCCCCCCGGCACCTGTCTTGAGGTACATTCTTGTTGCTGAAAATGTTTCTAAAGCAGGTGTTTTGGTCTGTTGGCCCCTAGCCAGATAGTATAATTAGACTTCCCTTTGGTAACAGACTTCCCTGGTGGCTCAGAGGGTTAAAGCATCTACCTGCAATGCAGGAGACCTGGGTATGATCCCTGGGTCAGGAAGATCCCCTGGAGAAGAAAATGGCAACCCACTCCAGTATTCTTGCCTGGAGATTCCCATGGACTGAGGAGCCTGTTGGGCTACAGTCCACGGGGTTGCAAAGAGTCGGACACGACTGAGCAACTTCACTTTCTTTCACTTTTTGGTAACAGAAGGGCGGCAGCCAGTGTTCAACTTCCTACCACAAATCCTCACTGTCCGTTATTGGAAATGTAACTGTGGGAAGTGGGGGCCCCGGTCTGATAACAGTCACCCCAGATCAGCTCTGGAGAGGCTTTGGGGGTTAAGTCCTATGGTAGTGTGGAGGGGGCAAAGGGAGTTCAGGGTGATCTCTTTGTTGAATTCACCACAATTCCAGGCCTAGACCTTCTCTCTGCCAGATTTCTGTTGGAAATTTTCGACCTCAGGACACTCAGTCACCCTGTTGGAACTCACACGAGACCTAGGGAGGATTTATGGATTCATCAGGGGGAAAGGTTATTCATAGGGGTGAGACCCTTAGGGCCAGCCCAACAGGTGAGGCAAAGGTAATCGGGGCGGGAGGGGGTGGGGAGGAAGAGTGGGTTCTTGGTGACTCCCAAAAAAGTTAGGCTGAGGCCCTGACCCACTCCATGCAGGGGCCACTTCTGCAGGCTGCTCGTGCCCCCCGACGGAATACTTTGGGGCTCTCTGTATTCTCTGTAGTGTCCTAGCTGATCCTGCCCTATGGGTTCACACAGGGTACAAGTTTATACATTTTATTACGCACTGAATTGTATCCCTTGAGAAACTCGTATGTCAAGGCATAGCCCCCAAAGTGACTGTATTTGGAGACAGCACCTGTAAAGAAGCAATTAAGGCTAAATGCGGTCATAAGGGTGGGGGCCTAATCCAGTATGATCCTTATAAGAAGAGGAACAAACACCAGAGATTGATCTCTTGAGAGAGCACACAGTGAGATGATGCCACCACAAGCCAAGAGAAGAGGCCTCAGAATGAAATCTACCTTGGTGGCACCTTGATCTTGAACTTCCCAGTTGCCAGAACTACGAGAAATAAAGTTCTGTTGGGTAAGCCACCCAGTCTGTGATAGTTTGTAGTGGCAGCTTAAGAAGACTAAGACAACATCCAATGCGCAACAGGAATACATTGGTAAAGAAAGGCAGGAAGGGAGCTTTCCGTCTAGGAGGGAAAAACAGGTGATAAATGAATAAGTAAGAAATTTCAGATTGTAAGGAAAATTCCAGTATAATGAGAGATGGGGTGGGGGGGGAGTGATGGTTTTCTTATTGGGCGTTAAGAAAGGCCTCTCTGAGATGACATTTGAGCTCATCAAGGATGACAAGCGGCCTGCTTTATGTCTTTGAGGGAAGAATATTCCAGGCAGAAGAATCAGCTGCCAAGGTCCTAGGTGGGCAGGATGCACAGCAAGGCCATTGTGGCTGGAACATGAAGAATAAGGTTGGAAGGTGCACAGGGCCAGGGGCTGAGGATAAGCTGAAACGGTTATCCTTTGGAGGGTTTTAAGCAGAGGAGGGGTATGATATAATTTATGATGAAGTTGACACTGTCCCCAACTGCTAATTCAGGAGACAGACAAGAAAACAGGCAAAAATCATAGCAGCATGATGGGTACTTTTAAAGGAGAAGCTAAGGCCATGGGAAAGTGTAGGAATTTCCCCAGTGTTATCACTACTGACCTAACTCTACGTCTTTATCACCTGCAATTAAATTGAAACTTATCAAAGGATTTGTCTACAGCTGCTTCTTTCTTGACTTACCCCACCCCACCCCCTGCAAACAATATTAAATGACCTTGGTTAGCACACTGGTTCTAGCCCTTAGATTTTCGAGTTTCCCCAACTTTGGACCGCCTACCTTTGGGGGTGGTGGTGGTAGGAGCAGAGAGGATTTTGCTTGCAAGTGGGCAACTTCTTTCATGGGGGAAGGAGTGTTCTAACTCACTTTATATCTCCTGGGGCAGAAATAATTGGCACTAAGTACCAATGCATCTATTTACAATCCTAGGCGCTTCAGCTGAGGCTTGTTCTTGAGAGGCAACATTAAACAAAAGCAAGAAGCATGTCTCTGAACAGGATATCTTGCAGGAATTGCAAGCTCTGTTTATTACCAGGTGTGAAATGTATCCATCTGAGAAAGGAACACAAAGATTTTGGTGAATTAATGATGATGGGGGTTTGGGGGACACGGGGAAGTACTGTCAAGAAAAGGAGGTGGAGCCAGGTCATGGAATAGGTGGAGGTCGGTCAGGTCATCACTTGGCGCTCTGTCCATCAACACGCTAACCACACGTTTCCAGGAATAGCTCATCATTCAACCACTTTCAAAGATGGGAGTCTATAGGTGAGATCCGACGGTAACGTTTCTCTTCCAGGACCTTTAGGTCCAGCCCGCGCCAGGGCATCAGGGCCTTCACTCCCTGTCATCATCGCTATGATCCAAGGCCTCCGCCTCGTCTGAGGTCTAGCCTCAGGGTGATGGAGCTGCAGCAACCGACCAGGCCGGCCACCTCCAGGCAGAACACCTGTGCTGCCCTGTGCTTCCATGGTTTCCTTCCGTCTGCAGCCTTCGTCCTTCCCAAAGACCGTCCTTACCTCCTCCCCGTCCCCGGACTCAGAAGGACCCCCAGGACGCCGGGGAAGGAGAAAACCCCGCCCAGCCTGCCACGTTGGGGGTGGCCTCTTCCCGGGCCCGTCCGCCGCCTGCTGGGGGTGCCCCCGCCGCCCCCGCCGCCCCCCGCTGCAGCGCCCCCCCGCAAGCGTCCCTCCTCCCCAGCTGCCTGGCTCCGGAGAAGACTTTCAGGGCAGAAAGAGCCCAGAGACGCCGGTCACCTGCCCGCCCCTCCCTCCCGGGCCGGCAGCCCCGCCCCAGCGGACGGAGGCTTAAAGGCGCCCGGCCGAGCCCACCCGGGCGTGACGCCCCCTCCCCGCTCCCGCCGCCCGCCCAGGCCGCACCCACTGGAGGGCGGCGCGCCCGGGCCTAGTCCTCGGGCGGCCGGCGCGGCGGCTTTAAGCGGGGGCGGGACTGCGCGCCGTGCGCCGCGACAGAGACGGGGGGCTCGGCCGGGGGCTTCTGCGGGCCGGGGCCGCGCCGAGGTCGGGGTAGGTGCGCGGGGCCAGGGCGGGGCTGCGCCCGAGGGCGGCGGAACTGCCCCGGGAGGCGCGCGCGGCGGCGGCGGCTCCGGCGGGGCCCGGGCGTGAGGAGGCCTCTGCGGGCGCGGCGGCCCGCGGAGCCACGGGGGAGGCTCCGAGCGCCCTTTGGAGCCCCCCGCACCCCCTGCCGCCCTCGCCGGGGCTCAGGCCGGGCGGCGCGGCCGGCGGGGGAGCGGGGCGGGCAGAGCGCGGGCCGGCGGAGGGCGAGCGGAGGGGATTGGCCCTCGGCGCCCGCCGTAGCCCGGCGCTGGGAGGCGGGCACCGGGCGTCCGGGGACGGCGACCCACGGAGCGGAGCCGCGGGCCGTTTGAGGCCGGGGCGATAGGAGGGCGGGCTTGGGGGTCCCCGTGTCCCCCTTGCCACCCCCGGGCCGGCCGGGCCGCTCTCGGCCTGCACGCAGGCGCCTGGCTCGCCCCGGCCGGGCGCACGGAGCGAAGGTAGCGGCGTCGACAGCGCCCCTTCTGGCCCGGCGGGGCGGGGCCGTTTGTCGCGAGCGGGCGCGGCGCGGCGGCTCGGGGGCCCCCACACCCCGAAACACCCCACTCCGACCCGCAGCCCCGAACGTGGGCCGGGGCGCGGCGGCGGGACCCAAGCCAAGCTCGGACCCTCGGCCTCCAGCTCTTGGAGCTGCTCTCCGACCCTCAAGGCGGGGATGGGAGGCTTTCCCTTCAGGGGCGCCCCCAACTCGGACCCGGGCGGGAGAGCGAGCCTGGCCCCTCAGGGTCCCGGGAAATGGGAGTTTGATGCCTTCGGTGAAGAGGGTGGAGGGGGGTAGATTCGAGCCTTTTAAAAAGTTTGGGCACGCACCCACCACCCCCCGCCGCTCCCCGAAGTTTCTTGGGCAAGGGAGGCCGTGACCCCGAGTCTCGGGTCCCCTCTTGGGTGGGGGTTCGGGGTGGGGGAGGTGAGGAGGAAGCCCGAAGTCGGGATCCCCTCCAGTTGGTTCCGTTTAGTGCCTTCTCCTGCCCGGAGCCGGCGGGCCGGAAGGGCTCTCTCTTGGTCTCCGAGGGCGGGGGGATGGTCCCCATTCGCTTGTGGGGCGCAGAAGTGGGCGCTGCAGGGGAGCGTAAGCCGGGAGGCAGGGCTGTGGAAGGGCCTGCAGAGGAGTTCGTGGTGTTTTTGTCGAAGGAAGAAAGAAAATCGAGTCCTGAAAACTGCGCCTTCGTGCAGAGTGAAACGAGCCGGGTATTCACGCAGAGAGAATGAAAAAAGCAGGTGGACCAGGTTCTCTTCTTAGTAGGGCCCTTAGTACAGGAACCAGGTCTCCTGTTTTCCACCTGGAGTTGCAGTGCTCAAAGTGTGGTCATCCACACCTGTTTCCAACTCACTGAGATGCTTTTGGAAGCACCTGTGCATTCATCCCAGTAGTGTTGCCTGAGTGCCTGGGTGGGAACAAATTGACAGCTTCCCAGGGCTCTTCTCTGCCTGGTTCTTGGGAGTCCATCTTTGGTACCTGCTGATTTTACTGCACAGTGAAGTTGGGGTCACCCAATGCAGAGAGGGTCCAACCACAGTCAGCCCACCGCATCCAGCCTGGTGGCTACTTTTATACAGCACAGAAACTGAAAATGGTTTTACAGTTTTTTTTTTAATAGTTGGAGGGGCATCAAATGTTTCAAGTGAAATTCAAGTTTCAATGTCTGTAAGTCAAAGGTTTATGAAGTATATGCTCGTTTATTTGCAAGTTGTCTATGGCTGTTTTGTGGCTATATCAGAGCTCAGGAGTTGTGACAGACCACAGAATCCAAAATATTTACTATCTGGCTCTTTACAGAGAATTTGCTGACCCTACAGAAAGTTTGCTGACCCTCGCCTAGGAAAAGATGGACATACTCTAGGAAAGAAAAGCATCTGTGTATAAAAGTCGTGTTTAGAAATGAATAGAATGGACTTAGTAACTTTTACTTTCCAAAAAAAGCAGAGGGAGTCATGTAGTTTTCTGAATTAATGGCAAAGTATTTAGATTAACACAGGCATTTAGATAAGATTTTCCTAGAGAATTTATGCTCTCAATAAGTTAGCTAATCATGTGCTTCTTTTTCGTAGGCTGGGTGAACTCATGGACATGATACTCTTCTCTTGAGAAACAAACTAACTCAAAAGAAAAATGGCATTTGTTGCAACACAAGGGGCCACGGTGGTTGACCAAACCACTCTGATGAAAAAAATATCTTCAGTTTGTGGCAGCTCTCACGGATGTAAACACACGTGAGTTGATCCTTTTGTCATTAAGAAATGTGTTGATGTGACCCCGTCATCTCTGTTTAGATGATGCCCACACTGAGACAAGTAGTGATGTTGACTTTTATCCTAACTTCACCATTCTCTGCCTTGTGAAGAAGCAAAGTGATGAGCATTACTGGCTGGAGCTCCAAAGAGGCATATGTGTGTGTGTGTGTGTGTGTGTATGTATGTATGTGTATCCTTGTCTGTGCATGCACACGTGTGTCTGGGGTACGAATGCGTGCGACTGGTTGTAGGGAACTAGTTACGTGCCTGCTTTTGGACCATGACAGTCAAACTGATAAGATCTGATTGCTTCTCTTATTAAATCCAGTAATTTTTAGGAACACCCTTAACATAATTTCAATTACCTGACCATTTGTTTGTTATTTACAGCTGATGAAACAAAGTTAAAAATGATGCAGGAAGTTAGTGAAAATTTCGAGGTATGAGCTTTATATTTTTATACCTTTTCATTTTGAGATAAATAAATGTGCTTTCCTACAGTTCCCTTGTTAGTCTTTTCACTAGTCACCTAACAGTTCTCTTCTTTGTTAATGTAATGAGTTGTATTTCAAGATTGAAATTTGAAAATCTGTACAGCGTTGTCCACTGTCTTCACACTAGTGAAAGTGAGCCCCAGACAGTGTTGAGGAATGTTGTTTTGTTTAGGTATTTGGCCTTTTTTTTCACTTTTCAAATACCGTATACCCTCTCCTAGGCGTATGCTTTCAGAATACACTCAGACTTCTGTCGTAGCTTTGCTACGTTAGGTAATGGACAGTACGTTACTGTGCGGAGTGAGTGCTAGCTCTCAGTTCTGGCTCTCCTGTCTGTAACTTCTCTGAAACTCGGTTTCTCTCTTCTGGGTCTTATATTCTACAGTTTTATATTTTATATTGGTCGCTCAGATTCTATTCATTTTTCTTCCGTCTTTTCCCTCTTTGTTCTGTGATCTGTCGGATTCAATGGCTGTTTTTCTGCCATCTCCAATCTCGGTGATGCTATTTTAAAATTTCAGTTTATTTGTATTTTTAATTTAAAAATTTTAGTCACTGTACTTTCTGTAATTTCCATTTGGTTCTTCTTTAGATGTCACTTCTCTGCAGAGATTCCTCATTTTCATTTACTGAGACCATATTTTCCTTTTATACTTTGAACGTATTTATTATAGTAACTGCTTTGAAGTTTCTGCTAAATATAAAACGGGGGCTGTATCAAGATTGATTTCTGTTGACTCTGGGTCAGGTTGCCTTGCTTCCTTGCATGTCTGGGAGGTTTGACTGTAAACCAGACATTGTGTGTGAAACGTAGGGGCCCTCGGCTCTGTCGCCTCCCTTTGAAGAGCTGATATTTGTACTGTAATCAGCAGTGCAGGCGCTGGCTGATCTCATTGAACTGGTGGAGGTTTGGTTTTACGCTGTGCTCGAAAGGGTCTGTGGAAAGCCCGAGAGGTCTCCCAAGTCCTCTGACTTGGCAGGCTTCAGCCTCCGAGCCCCATCTCGGGTGGCTCTCACTGGAGATTGATTTTAGACCCTGTAGGTTGGGGCTAAACTAGGCCTCCCTTGGGGGCGTGGTCCTTCATCAGCTGAGTGAAGTGTCTTCAGGTGTTGAGGTCTTTGCACTGTGTCGAGGCTGGACCCTCAGTATCCTCTAACATTGCTAGACCTCTGACGTCTCTTTATTTCTCAGTCCTCAAGCCCCCACTCCCTGGCAAGCCTCAGGCAGTCTTACCTTCCCTCAGCAGAAGTACAGCCCAGTGCTCTGTCCAGAGCTCTGGGGAGACCATCCACACCCCCATTCTGTAGTTGCTTCTCCTCTGGGGCTTTGCCCTGCAGGTTCCAGCCACTTGGGCTGCTGCGAACTTGGTGTTTGCTCCTCAACTCAGCAGGACCACGGTGCCTACCCTGGGCTCCGGCCTCCTGAGCCCAGTGGGGAAAGGGGACCCAGGCAGAGAGTCGAGGTGGGGTGCGGCTGGTGAGTTCCCCCTCTTCTGGAGGTCATGGCCTTGCTCCGCCTCTGGTCCAGCCCCAACACTGTTACCTGTATTTTGTCCAGCTTGATGGTTAGTCTGGTGCCAGTCAGTCTCATAGGCCAAAGAGAAAGCCACTTTCTTGGTTTTAATGTGGGGATGGTAAAACCTTTCTCACAGAGCTAATATGATTATTAAGAACAAAATGTTTCCTAGCCTCTGTCATTTGAATCACTAAACATGAGATGAATATTAGTGGGATTGAATCCAATACCTTACTATCTATAGTAATGGATGGTATTTTTTCTTTGGTAGGGGAATTGTTTGGCTTTGTTCTGTGTTAAATAGATGTTTTTAAGAACTTGTTGCCTTGTACTGAGGTGGGAAAAAAAAAATCCTGAGATATTTAGAGATTGAATGAAAGGGTTTTCTCGTCCGTTATTAGTGCAAACTGTTAAAAAAAAAAAAAAACACTGAAAAAGAGATGGGAGCAGAACAGGAAAGGCCTGCATCCTGCATTCTGTGGATGGAACCACAGCCCTCCGAGGTCTGCCTGAGAGGCCGAGATCACGGTGCCACCTACGATGCTGCAGGAGTGGCAGGCGGGCCAGGCCTCATGGGCGCAGGGGGCTCTTCCAGGGAAGTGTCACATCCCTTCCTCTCCTGTTGGCAAGAGTCTGGCAGTTAGCAAGTCCGTTCCGGCTTTGGTCTCAGAGGCATCGATTAAATTAGCAGAATGAAAAGCACCTGGGGGTTTTCCAAATAATGCCTTTCGAAATCTGATAGACATTTAGCTTAAATGAAATTCAGATGACCGAGTCCTTCGAAGAATGAAACACTTGGAATGACCCTCAGAAAGTAATTCTAAATTACCACCACTCCTATTCCAGAACTAAATATTTAAATGAAATGAAGACTTCGCAAGAGTTTGAGGAATCTTAGAAATTCATTTCATTAACCACTTAGGGATAAGATTCCAAGCAAAGTAAGTATCACAGGGGCCATCTCTCCTAATAGAAAATAGAGAAATGTTCAAGTTAGAAATCGTGGAGGACATTCCTGTGGATTGAAGAGCTGTAGGCTAAGCTGAAATCCTGGCATAACTGAGCAACCTGTTGCGTCTGTCCTGTGGGAGAAACGTGACACTCCAGGTGCTCTGAAGGCTGTGGAATCTGAATGCTGTGGGCTGGCGAGCAGATGACCTGGCTTTCTTGATAACATCGATAATGTTCCAGCTTGACTCTTAGCCTCTTTTCCTTGAATGGGTGTGTTTCATAAAAGTTAGATGTTGGGGGTGGAAAGTGACAAGCACAGTTCTTGTCCCCCATGGATTCGCAGACTGCTGGTGGAGGGGCTGCTAGCTCTGGGGGTGCCCCCTTGCCCAGCGTGCTGTGGGCTCATAGCCCCTGGAGTTGAACTTGGCCCTGGGAGAGCAGCGCTCGGGTGTGTATTCCAGGAACGGCGGCTCTGTCCTTGTTCCTATGGCGAAACACAGTTTTCTGGGTTTTGCCTGTATTTCCTCCTTCGTAGATTCCTCGGGCAGCAGACAACCCTGGACCTGTGTCCTCTCCTATCAGGGTCTGCAGCGCCAGACACATCAGCTGCAGCCCATGGGCTTCTCAGACTCACGATAGGAACAGCGCAGTGCCTCCCTCTTGTACGGCCATCCCCGCCACGTGGGAACTTTGAAAAGTTCTCATCAATTGTGCCTTCGCGTGTGCTTTTCTTAGACCCTTTCCCACTTTCTCCTGTGGCTGACCCCTGCTGGCCTCTTAGGGTTTCATAGCCACATCCCTTCTTCGGAGGGTGTTCTCTGCCGCTGGTTCCATCCAGTTAGTTAGGCCTCACTGTTAGGTTCCCTTAGTTGCCAGCCCAGTGCTTCCCCCATCATAATTCCGTGTTATCAGATCATTTCTTGATTACCTGTCTTCTCCACCACACTGCTGCCTCCCCCGACTCCAAGGACATGAACTCTACCTACCTTCTTCCTCATTTTATCCCCGTTGAGCACATGATAGGAGGCGTGTTGAATGTGCAGGTGAGGCCTTCAAGGGAAGAGGGACTAGCACTTGGGTGTTAAGATACTTGTAAGTGGAATCCACTTTGCAAAGCTTTGTGACTCTGACAGTCAGCAAGGTCTGAACTTTGTTTTTTTAAATCTGTTAAATGGACAAAATACTTAGAGAGTCATGGTGAGGACTGAGTGAGAAAGAGTAAAAGGCACAGTGTTTGTGAAGCACAGGGGAGCTGTAAATAGTAATGAAGGGACGCTGAGCGTTTACCATAAGCAGTGCGGAAGGCTTTACGCGCCTCAGCTGCTGTACTCTTCACATGGCTCCATAAGGCAGGAGATGGTAGCCTCTTCGCAGGTAGGGACACTGAGGCCCAGGAGGTCAGCTGCTTGTCCCAGGCTCACACTTGCTGAGAGGGGCCGGGCCCTGCCCTGGTCGCCATCTGGCTTCACTGTCTCCAGACCCCAGTGTCATTTCCTAGTTCGCTTCTAACACCTGTGATGTTCATCTGACTCGTATCAACCTAACTGATGAGCTAGAGTTTTAGATTTCAGTGTGGTCAGGCCCCTCATTGTCCAGATGAAGAGACTCGGATCAAGTCTCCTTCAGTTCAGTTCAGTCGCTTAGTCGTGTCCGACTAGAGGGTGGCAAAGTCAGCCCCGACAGGCTCCGGAGGGAACCTCCTGCACAGCTTCCGCTTTTCTAGGCTGAGCAGTAAGCGCTGGCATTTAGTTCTCTCGAAGAGGATTTCAGAAGCAGCAGTCAACTTGTTTCAAATGATGTTATCATTAAAGCATCTGACAGTTTTAAAACTTGCTAGCAGCTCTCCCAGAATGTTTCTTGAGATGATGGTGACATGTGAATTTGCAGTGGAACTATACGTACACAGACCTTAACGGGGGTTTTCTTTTCTTTCTGCGTGATTAGAATGTGACCTCCTCTCCTCAGTATTCCACGTTCCTGGAGCATATCATCCCTCGGTTCCTTACGTTTCTTCAAGATGGAGAAGTTCAGTTTCTTCAGGAGAAACCAGCCCAGGTAAGCTGTTCTGGCTGCGTGTTGTAGCCGAGTTCACCCGTATATACAAGTGGGGTGAGAATCTCACGACCCCCCGCCCGCCTGGTGCCCAGCTCTAGCCTCACACTGTCTTCAGTTCCTGTGACTCTGCGCGGTTTTTTCTATACTCCCGCCTCCTCTTTGCACCTCCCCCACACGCTTTGACCTTGATGATTTTAAACCTGCCCTGTCATCTTTTCTTTTGCTTTCCATAAATGTTTCAGCTTGTATCTCTTAAAAAAGAATTTTAAAAATTACCACAGCACCAGTGAAAGTGAATTGCGGAGTGAAACGTTCTTGTGTGGTGGCCGCTCGAGATGCCCCTCTGAGCGCCATTCAGGTTCCTAGTTCTGTTAGACAGAATCATGAAAGCTTGGCACGGCCTGTGATACGATTAGCGGTTCCGTCCAAGGTAACCGGACAGCTCGCCCCAGGAGCGGACCTGAGGCCATGCAGGGAGATGGCCAGGGAGGCTTCCTTGGTGTTCTGCTCTCTTGTCTTAAACCCACAGCCACTGCACTCACTCGTGCCCTTCTGGCAGTGGTGACGAGGTGTGAAAGAAAATTTGGCTTACTTGACTTGGTACACAGCTACAGGAATACAGAAAATGCCACTTTGTAGTACATGCTCTGGGTTATATTTAAATGATTTACTGAACTGTCTGTAAAACGGGCTCCAGCTTGTAGCCTGGTGGCTCCTAGTGGTGGGTGCAGGCGTGGGTGGCGCTTGTGGGATGCAAGACATGATCTTGGAACTCTTGGCAGGGTTTCGTATTTACACCTTTGTTTCTTTTCAACAGCAACTGCGGAAGCTTGTTCTTGAAATAATTCATAGAATACCAACCAACGAGCATCTTCGTCCTCATACCAAAAATGTTTTGTCTGTGATGTTTCGCTTTTTAGAGGTAACTTTTGAGAATTTTTTATTTAGCCACTTTGAAAGCTTTTAGTGATTTTCTTACAATAAAATCCTATCTGTAAACAGCGGTTTCTCTTTCAGTAAAATTCTGTTTCACAAATAGAAATTTTCTTTACTGCCTGTGTTCTCCCACTTTGCCAGCCAGATTACTAAGAAGGATTATTAAGGGAAGACCTTCCTTGGAGTCGCCGGGGCTTGACTCGACATAGTGGGTGGTGGCTGGCAGACTCTGAGCTCGGGGCCACTGGCCTTGTGCCTCTGTGTTTGTGTGTCAGGCACAATAGGCGCACGGTCGTCATGAAGAGTTGCTCAGATTCTTGGGTTGATCCACGTGGTACCCGCTCAGCTAGCTTCTGGAACCGTTTTCTTGCTGTCACAGTCTTGACGTGTTCAGCGTTCTGTCGCGCTTCTGGGCCCCTTGGGAAGATGGGCTCGGGGGCGTAGCGTTGGTCTCCAGCCTTGGCTGTGAAATGTCAGCCTCATTGCTCTGCCCTGGGCCTTGGCTGCCTCTGTTAGGATGTGGATGACACCCCAGCCCCCGTGATGCGTGTTGTGTTAGCACAGGGTCCAGTGCACGCGGGGTGCTCAGCTGTTATTCTTCTGGCGATCTTTGCAAGCAGTGAGACGTGTCTGTTGTTAAGACCTTGGTTTGTAGTGTGGCTTGCTGGTTGCTCATCTGTTGACTCTGGCAGAACCTGCCAGTGGGGTACCTTCAGATGGTCCAGCAGAGGTCACGAACACATCCTATCTGGGTCAGCTGTGTTCTCTGGGTTTATCAGTTTTTCTGCAAATCACATCTAAGTGGGTTGATGGAGAGTGTATATGCAAAAAATGCTGAGGAAATACTCTTTATTCTTTTTAGTAAGATAAGTTCTCAGTAATATAACTCTTCTAAATGCTTTTTTTTTTTAAGACGGAAAATGAAGAAAACGTTCTCATTTGTCTAAGAATAATTATTGAACTACACAAACAGTTCAGGCCGCCCATCACCCAGGAAGTAAGTGTTTATTCTGATGGCACTTAGGAAGTGTACTGACAGATTCCTTCTGCTGTGTGAATTTTTCACTCTGAATTTCCTTTCTTTTTCCCACCTTACATGTCTGTCTGTTTTATAATTCTACTGTGGATAACATATCACATCCTGATTGTTTCCTTTCGCTTTATATGTATATGTTTTCCCAATCATGAAGTATGTTTTGTAAAGTTAATTTATAATAGGTATATAATAATCTTTTACAGTTTTGGATATTTGGGACATTTCAAAGTTTTTATTTTATGAGTGTAACCTAGTATTTGTTTACAGTTTAAATTACTTTGTAGACTGAGTTTGTAGCAGTAGGACCCCCAGGTCCCAGGTGCCACGTCCTGGCGCCTCTGAGCTGGGCTGCCCCACTGGTGTCCAGAGGGCTTCAGTGGCCTGTGAACCTCGGTGCAAGGGAGTCTCCCCGGCTCACTCCCTCCAGCTCGTGCTGTACTAGTTTTTGAAAGACAAGAAATGGCATTTATTATCATTTTCATTCCTTTGCTCTCCCTGAATTAGAAAACTTCTTTTCTGTTTATCAGTCTGTTTCTTTTTCTGGTCTGTGTGTTCACATTCATTGCCTGTTTATATCTTGAGTCTGGCATTTTTCTTGCCTGTTTTATGAAATCTTCTATATAAAAACTATTGATATGTTTCTTACATAAGCATTTTCTGTTTACAAATATCTTTATATTGTCTTTTTTTAGATTCATCATTTTTTGGATTTTGTGAAACAGATTTACAAGGAACTTCCAAAAGTAGTGGTATGCTATTTTCTATATTATTTTGAATTTATCATTTATATTTATGCCTTCCTTATTCCAAAGGATTGAAAGAAGAATTGAAGGGGTGCTAATTTTAACAATGAGAAACTTTTCCTTTAGTCAAAATCTAGGTTGATAAATTGTTGCTCTTCAGTTGCTAAGTTGTGTCCAACACTTGTGACCCCATGGATTGCAGCATGCCTGGCTCCCCCACCCTTCACTATCTCCCAGATAGAGATTGATAAGTTAGCCACTTCAAAAAGGCGTCCTTTTGGTTTCATTGTTTAAATACCGCATTTTTACATAAAGCAGTATATTCTTATAGAAGTTTTGTATTACAAAAGGAAAACAAATTGTCCATAACTATCCTTTTACTTGTAAGCAACCATTGACATTGCTGTTTCGAGTTTCACTTTGTGCTTTGTAAAGATGGTTTGCACTCAGTCTTGAAGCTTTTGGGGGAGTGGTGTATACTTGCAGCGTTGTTCTGTGTCATTAAAATTTTTCCATATCTTCAAAGAACTGTTTCTGAGCAGGGCCACCCGTGTTCGTGTGTCTGGGGTGGAAGGGGGCGTGTCTCCCAGGGCTCACTTTGGCAGTCGTAGCTCTGAGCAGCTGATAATCCCGCCGAGTCCGTGCACTCTGACCTTCTCCCTGGCCCCCATTCCTCAGCTCACTGCTGCCACCAGTGATGCGTAGTGTCAGGTCATTGGGCATAAATGTGTCTGTTCCAGAGTTTCTACCGTAAAGGTTTTTTTAAGCTTGAATTTTTAAAAAATTCACAGGTGGTAAAATTGCCTTTTTGTTTTCTAAGGATTTTAATCTGCTGCTGCTGCTGCTGCAGTTCAGTTGCTAAGTCATGTCTGACTCTGACCCCATGGACCGTAGCCCACCAGGCTCCTCTGTCCTCTGTCTCTTGGAGTTTGCTCAAATTCATGTCCATTGAGTCGGTGATGCTAGTAGTGTATGAAACTTACATTGCCTTCTAAGTTATCAGGTTATCATTGTGTCAGCTACTGTTTTGATCAAAGAAGAGCTATGTTTCATACGAAGCTGTCTTTTTCTAACATGAAGCCCAAATTCCCCTGAGAACTAAGGATGCCAGTGAGGTCCTTCCTGGCTTTTTAAAACGTCTCCTGGACTTTGCTTCTGTTCCATATGTGACCTTGTTTAGGAGCCTGGGAAGTTAATTCAGGAGGGACCAGCTCCTGGTTTCTTATCGCTAGAGAGCTGGGTTGCATCCTGCTCCATCGAGGTGGCAGTGCAGCGTGGCACGCCTTTCCTCTTCCTCCAGCCAGGAAGCTAGTAGAGAGTGCTGTGGGCAAGTCTGCTCTCTGCTGTCGGAGGTGGAGACTGCATCGTTTCACCTTCGTGGCCCTGAAGAAAGGGGCCTCCTAGGGCTGCGGAGTTGGTGCTGCATAATGCGCAGGACACTGAGTGTCCCCGCCCACGCCAGGCGTGCTTTATTAAGAGGAATCTTGTGTTTGACTCTAGGAAAGATGACTTCTCTTCTTTTTTTGTAGAACCGCTACTTTGAGAACCCTCAGGTGATCCCCGAGAACACTGTCCCTCCCCCAGAGATGGTCGGAATGATCACGACAATCGCTGTGAAGGTGAACCCCGAGCGTGAGGACAGCGAGACAAGAACTGTACGTGTCTCGCTTGCTCTGCTCCTAGCTGCGCTTTTACCCACGTCCTCTCCCCCTGGTGGAGGAAGCCTGAGGTCTTGACTGTATAGACCCCTAAGCTTTTTGATTTTTTTTCCTAAAAATTAAGGAGGCATTTAAAATAAGCAAATAAATGTATGTGTGCACAAGAGAGCCTCACTGATTGTGCTCTGTAGGTGTGCACGCGAATTGTCACTCACTATTGATGCAGAGACACTCAGAATCATGGTGGAATCAGAGCAGCTGACCCTGCACGGGGCCCTGGTCTGTCCTTAGCTTCCACAGTAGTGAAGTCCCTTTAAACTACATATAAACCTGTAGTTCAGTGCCTGCCCGCGTGGGCTCTGGGGACAGAAGTTCTAGACTGTAACGGCTCCAGCACTTGCATTTCCTCACTGTAGGAAAGTTCACGAACCATGAGTTCTGGGACGGTAACACTGTTACTTTCTGCAGCCCACGTGTTGGCTCTGTAGCGCTGGACGCTTAGGGAGCATGTGTTGAGTGTGTGCTGTGATTGTGTTTCATGATGAGATCACGACAGTCATCTGTGTGTGTGCTCCTGCAGTGTCTTGCAGACTATTTGAATATGAGCTGGGATAAGTAGGAAACTGCATTTTCATTTACAAGGAACAAAGCTTTCATTGCTTTGCTCTTCCTGAATTAGCGACCTCTGTGTGTCAGCCTTTGTGTTTCTTTTTTTCACTTCCCTTTTCCTATCCATTCATTGTCCATTTGTGTGTTTGAGTCTGATATTTTCCTCACCTATTTGAGATTTCATGTATTAAAAGACTATTTTTTTCTTATATTTATTGTATTTTTTCCTGTTTATAAGTACCTTTGAATAAAACTAGATACGCACGTACTTCTTGCAGTTTTTCTTTTGAAAGTGAAGTGAAAGTGAAAGTCACTCAGTCCTGTCTTAGGCCTATACAGTCCATGGGATTCTCCAGGCCAGAATACTGGAGTGGGCAGCCTTTCCCTCCTCCAGAGGATCTTCCCAACCCAGGTCTCCCACACTGCAGGCAGGTTCTTTACCAGCAAGCCACCAGGGAAACCCAAGAATACTGGAGTGGGTAGCCTATCCCTTCTCCAGCAGATCTTCCCAACCCACTAATTAGACTGGGGTTTCCTGCATTGCAGGCGGATTCTTTACCAACTAAACTATCAGGGAAGCCCATAACAGATTAAAAAAAATTTTTTTTAATGTCTCCAGTGAGTTGAATCTCTCTGATACATTTTGAGGATTTTACTACAAGTGATGATGTAAAATATAAAACCCTTTACACTGAATGATAATTCTTGTGCTTTGTTTTCAAAACATTTTGCTTCCTTCACCACAGAGAATTACAGAGATGAGTCCGTGTCTTCCCTTCCCTTTACTTGGGCGGGTGGTGCTCCGCCGTGGGGCACTGATGGGGACTGTTTCAGGTGCCAGGGTGCTGACCGCGGTCCTCTGCATTCCTCTCTTCCAGCATTCCATCATTCCCAGAGGATCGCTGTCTTTGAAAGTGTTGGCAGAACTGCCCATCATTGTTGTGTTGATGTATCAGGTACGCGTCTTTTCAGTAGCTTCCGCGGTTTAAGGCTTCTCATTTTACAACACTTTACACACCTGCTTTTCTGTGGAAAATAGATGTGTATGTTACACGTGTGTCAAGTAATGAACCTTTGCTATGCCAGATTAGTTCGCTATTATTCGCTATAAGCAGAGTGCAAAAGCATGAGAATCTGATGTGTTTGCTTTTAGCTCTACAAACTGAATATCCACAATGTCGTTGCGGAATTTGTGCCCCTGATCATGAATACCATTGCAATTCAGGTATCTGCACAAGCCAGGTGAGATTTCTTGGCCAGTGCCGTAGCTGACCACCCTAGCTCTTTAGCCCAAGGGGCACTGTGCTTGCTGTCGTCATTTTTGGAACAGGAAACTTAGATAAAAGTTTGGTTTGACTTGTGTGCCTTTGTGGCTTTCTGAACTTACATTTTGATGCTGATAATGGTTTTTTTAATCCCTTGATTCGGGAAGGTGATGTGCCCCCTCTGTCCTTGGTGTCATGCAAATTTGAAACTGTCGTTAGGCCTTCCTGTCCTGATACCAGCTCTGAGATGCTGCAGGCCGCCGTCAAGCCTGCTTTCTTGCTGCTCCTCTTAGCATGAGGGCTAGGAGGCCCTTTACCCCCGTCACCCTTAATCACTGACTGGGCCAGACCCCACGAAGCCTCTCAGCAAAGCGTGTTCTCCGACTTCGCAGCATTCCTCCTCAGACCCTTACCACTTGTCTCTTGACTTGTGGCCTGTCTGGCTCTGAGTCACTCGAGAGCAGGATCTCAGGGTGGACCTGCTCTGAGAACCCCTGTGGTGCAAGTCTTTCATTGCTCAAATAGGTGCCTTCCTTAGGGAGGCGGGCGGGCCGGTCTCCCATTGACTGTTGGGGTTCAGGGTGTGGCTGCTGCCAAGGGCCTGGCAGAGCTGCCTGCTTTATGCCTTCAAGGCCTCTTTATGTTACTCAGAACTGCATAAAAGTGTGGGCACGTTGACTGCTGCTGCTGTGTAGAAAGCAGCCTTTTGGACTTGGTAATTACAGTAGGTGATACAATGTCACCTAAAGAACTGAGAGCTGATGTTGTTAATTTTGTCACTTCTCACTCAGGCAACATAAACTTTACAACAAGGAGCTGTATGCTGACTTCATTGCTGCTCAAATTAAAACGTTGTCATTTTTAGCTTACATCATCAGAATTTACCAGGTACGTTCACTGACCTCTGTTTTAAATCAGGTTTACTGAGATATAATTTACAAGGAGTAAAATTCACCTTTTGTGGGTGTACAGTTTGCTGAATCAACAGATGCATACCTAACCACCAACCAGAAGATCAAAATAGAGAACATTTCCATCTTCCGAAAAATTCCTCATACACATAGTCAGTCTCGTCCTCCCGCCCCCTGTCCCTGGCAAACACTGGTTTGTCTTCTGTCCCCTTAGTTTTTGACTTTTCCAGAAAATTAGTAAAAAAATCTGAATTAGATGCCCTTTGATATTTTGGTCAGCTTGAGTTATCGTGAATACCTTCCTGAGATGCCTCAGAAAGCAGATGTGACTTGAACTCCTTCTGAGCTGATTAGAGGTGTCATTTGTGACTCAGGTCGGTGGGATGACTCAGTGAAGAATTTTGTCTTTTTAACTTCGATGTTTATTTCTCCCTCCTTCCCTGTAACAGGGACCTTGTTGAAAGTTGGAAAGACGCAGAAAATAAAAAGGGCCTCCATGATCCCACTGAACTCGCCCTGTGTCGCCGCCTCCCAGCGGGGGTGGCAGCGCGCAGACTGACCCGACAAGGCAAAATGCTTGTTCGTTAGGCTTGTTACTTTCTGAGGGTCCTCTGAGCCAAATTTAGTCCTGACTGAAATTTTGTTGTTGTTTAAAAATTTATAAAACTTGGATTGTCTCAGCAGCCGCCCACCAGTGGGACTGCGTTCCTTTCCCTCTCCCTGGTGCAGGAGTTGGTGACTAAGTACTCTCAGCAGATGGTCAAAGGAATGTTACAGCTGCTTTCAAATTGTCCAGCGGAAACTGCGCACCTCCGGAAGGAGCTGCTGATCGCCGCCAAGCACATCCTCACCACGGAGCTGAGAAACCGTACGTCCGCCCGGCCTCTGCCTGCGAGCGAGCAAGCGAGGGCTGGGCCGTCCCGCCCCGGGTTTCTGGCTCTGTAGACCGTGCCTGGTTTATTGCTGCTCTGGCTGTGTTTTCTCTCCTGGGTCTGTGCCTGCCTTCTTCCCTCCCCTCTTCCCCTCTCTCTCTGACTGCCTCTCTGTTTCACCTGCTACCAGGGTTCTTGATTGAGCTCATCAACAATTTCATAATTAATGTGACAATCTCGTTAGCCCAGTTTACCGTCTGAGTAGCTCTCAGTATGTCTCTGCCTTCTGACTGCCTATCTTTTGACACTGCAAATAGCCATTTGCTTTTTCTGACTCAGAGGCAGTGAACTTTAAAAGATGAGAGGAAGACAGTGTTTTCTTTCTGCATGCTGTGAAATTATGAACAGTTTCACATGGAATGTCTTAAAAATCTGTTTGCTAAAGTGACTGAGTCGCGTCTGGAGTGACTAACTTTCGGTTTTCCTGCCAGCTGAGTAATAGTGACTTTGGAGGTGTGGTGGGGAGCCACGCAGCAGGAGGTTTGTCCTTGCTGAAGTGCAGACAGATTAGAAATCTTTCTCGTGTTTGTTCGTTCACCTCCAATCCAGCAGGCAGGGTAGATCTTTCCCAGGCACTCTTTGGGGCCGTGAAGCTTGGTTTCAGTCCTGTTAACTCTACAAAGAACAACAGGTTTCTAAGACACTACTCTCCGAAGTTAGGTTAAATGTTCAGTTCAGTCACTCAGTCATGTCCGACTCTTTGCGACCCCATGAATCACAGCACGCCAGGCCTCCCTGTCCATCACCAACTACCGGGGTTCACTCAGACTCGTGTCCATCGAGTCAGTGATGCCATCCAGCCATCTCATCCTCTGTCGTCCCCTTCTCCTCCTGCCCTCAATCCCTCCCAGCATCAAAGTCTGTTCCAATAAGCCAACTCTTCGCATGAGGAGGCCAAAGTACTGGAGCTTCAGCTTTAGCATCATTCCTTCCAAAGAAATCCCAGGGTTGATCTCCTTCAGAATGGACTGGTTGGATCTCCTTGCAGTCCAAGGGACTCCCAAGAGTTCTCCAACACCACAGTTCAAAAGCATCAATTCTTCAGCGCTCAGCCTTCTTCACAGCCCAACTCTCACATCCATACACGACCACAGGAAAAACCATAGCCTTGACTAGACGGACCTTGGTCGGCAAAGTAATGTCTCTGCTTTTGAATATGCTATCTAGGTTGGTCATAACTTTCCTTCCAAGGAGTAAGCGTCTTTTAAGTTCATGGCTGCAGTCACCATCTACAGTGATTTTGGAGCCCCAAAAATAAAGTCTGACACTGTTTCCACTGTTTCTCCATCTATTTCCCATGGAGTGATGGGACCAGATGCCATGATCTTCGTTTTCTGAATGTTGAGCTTTAAGCCAACTTTTTCACTCTCCTCTTTTACTTTCATCAAGAGGCTTTTGAGTTCCTCTTCACTTTCTGCCATAAGGGTAGTGTCATCTGCATATCTGAGGTTATTGACATTTCTCCCAGCAGTCTTGATTCCAGCTTGTGTTTCTTCCAGTCCAGCGTTTCTCATGATGTGCTCTGCATATAAGTTAAATAAGCAGGGTGACAATATACAGCCTTGATGTACTCCTTTTCCTATTTGGAACCAGTCTGTTGTTCCATATGCAGTTCTAACTGTTGCTTCCTGACCTGCATACAGATTTCTCAAGAGGCAGGTCAGGTGGTCTGGTATTCCCATCTCTTTCAGAATTTTCCACAGTTTCTTGTGATTCACACAGTCAAAGGCTTATGCATAGTCAATAAAGCAGAAATAGATGTTTTTCTGGAATTTTCTTTCTCTTTCCATGATCCAGTGGATGTTGGCAATTTGATCTCTGGTTCCTCTGCCTTTTCTAAAACCAGCTTGAACATCTGGAAGTTCACGGTTCAAGCATTGCTGAAGCCTGGTTTGGAGAATTTTGAGCATTACTTTACTAACATGTGAGATGAGTGCAATTGTGTGGTAGTTTGAGCATTCTTTGGTATTGCCTTTCTTTGGGATTGGAATGAAAACTGACCTTTTCCAGCCCTGTGGCCACTGCTGAGTTTTCCAAATTTGCTGGCATATTGAGTGCAGCACTTTCACAGCATCATCTTTCAGGATTTGAAGCAGCTCCACTGGAATTCCATCTCCTCCACTAGCTTTGTTCGTAGTGATGCTTTCTAAGGCCCACTTGACTACAGTATGAAAAGGTTAAATGTTAGACTGGTTGAATTCAGCTTTTAGAGGCTGCTGCTTTTTTTCCTTCCAAACAAGATTTCAGATATTTATTTTGAAGGCCATTGTTAGTTTACATAGAGAAGTATCCTTATTTCTCCATGATGACCAACCTTAAGATCTTTAAGAAGGACAACTTCAGGGCAGTGGATAAAGGGACATTTAGAGACTACCGCCCCCTTGGGTGGGTGGTGCCAGCTTTTAAGGACCCTGGACTGACCTGAGTGAAGCACTGGGGCAGGTTCCCCGCCAGGGACGTGAGGCGTGTGGCGCATCTCCGACACTGACGTGTGTGTGGCGTGTGGCTGGCATGGCCCAGCAAAACCAGCGTCTCAGCCTGGAGCATCACGTGTGCCTCCTCCTCCCTGCTTTGCCACATCTGAGTGGCTCGCTGGTGCAGAGCAGCTCCTGTGAAAGTACTGTTAAGGGACTTGCTGGCCACCTGGCTTGTTTGGTGATGGAGGCAATGGATGTTTGTGTTCCAGAGTTCATTCCTTGCATGGACAAGCTGTTTGACGAATCCATTCTGATTGGCTCGGGATACACCGCTCGGGAGACTCTCAGGTATGATGGTAAAGTCCCTGGGGCCGGGGATCCAGCACTGTGTCAGGAGCGTCTCCACGAGTGTGGGCTGTGGGTCTTTCCTCTCCCGCTGGATTGAGAATTGCAGGAAGTTTCAGAAGCGCCTTGCTCTGCTTTTTGTGCCTTGGCTGAATCAGCCGCTGTCTTGACTTACCCTGTAGGTAGAACTACTTGACTAGTGTTAAGTGTTTTGTAAGTAGGAAATGTGACGCATGGCCTGTAAGTTACCAGTTGACAGGCTGTTTGTGTTTGAGTAGCAGAGCGCATTCAGGGCAGGGCCCAGCTGTGGATGATTCTGCTCAGGCTAACCAGGCGTGACGGTATAAACATGGGGGTGCACTTAGGTGCATGAAGGTAACCATCTTTTTCAGCTTAGAAAGTAAAGATTTAAGCAGTAAGACAAGACTGGAGCCTCTTAATCCTATAGCTGGGAGGAGGTAACGGGGAACCCAGCTGTCCCGCCGCTGGGGTCCCTGGGGGCAATGGAGGTGGAGGCCTGCAAACCAGGCCGGGAGATGTGCTAGCGGAGGTCTCTGCCCGCAGGCCCCTTGCCTACAGCACGCTGGCCGACCTCGTGCACCACGTCCGCCAGCACCTGCCCCTCAGCGACCTCTCCCTCGCCGTCCAGCTGTTCGCCAAGAACATCGATGACGAGTCCCTGCCCAGCAGCATCCAGACCATGTCCTGCAAGCTCCTGCTGAACCTGGTGGACTGCATCCGCTCCAAGAGCGAGCAGGAGAGTGGCAACGGGCGGGACGTGCTGATGCGGATGCTGGAGGTGCGGTGCCCCGCGCCCCTGCACGACATGCGCCTTCACTCCGCCTGGCGCTGAGTGCTCCCCGAGTGCTTCTCCAGCAGTTCACGGGCTGCACTGGTTGCCAAGCTGGGGCCCGGGTGTTTAGACTCCTTGGGTGCAAGACCCCACTCTTGCATCAACTAGGCCAGGGCCCTGGAGTGAGATGATGGACCCTCTCTGCTGGCCTGCTCGTCCCCTGCCCTGGACAGCCGCGGGCTGCCTCCCAGGACTGTCGGGGCTGAGGGAGGCAACCATGGGCATGCTCAGCACTCTGCTGGCGGGCGGTCTGGAGCAGTGTTTCCTGCGATGCTGTGTAGCCCTGCGCTCCCTTGTCCGTGAACATCTCTAGGGAGGTGTCTGGTGCCGAGTCGGGGTGGATCATGGAGTGGTCCTGGGGATCGGGCCGATCACCCCACGCTTCTCCCCAGGGAAGCTTATCTAGTAACTCGGGAGGGGAAACAGCGACTCCAGCAGGTGGCTTGAGAGTGCTCTGTCCTCTGGACGGGTGCTGGGCCTGGTGAAGAGAGTGACTTGGGTCTGCCTTCCACTTTCCCTTCCTGACAGGTGTTTGTTCTCAAGTTCCACACCATCGCGCGGTACCAGCTCTCTGCCATCTTTAAGAAGTGCAAGCCTCAGTCTGAGCTTGGGGCCGTGGAGGCGGCCCTGCCCGGGGTCCCCGCAGAGCCCCTGCAGCCCCAGGCCCAGCCCCCTTCCCCAGCCCCTGTCCCCGCCCCTGCCCCGCCACCACCTCCGCCACCCACCCCCGCCACCCCTGTGACCCCGGCCCCCGTGCCGCCCTTTGAGAAGCAAGGCGAGAAGGACAAGGAGGACAAGCAGACGTTCCAGGTCACGGACTGCCGGAGTCTGGTCAAAACCCTGGTCTGCGGCGTCAAGACCATCACGTGGGGCATAACGTCGTGTAAAGCTCCTGGTGGTAATCCCGCTCCTGAGTCGCCTAGACCGTGCTCTTCCCAGAGTGGGTGTTGCTCCCAGTAACTTACTGTGCCCTCTCTCTTCCAGAAGCTCAGTTCATTCCCAACAAGCAGTTGCAGCCCAAAGAGACTCAGATTTACATCAAGCTTGTCAAGTACGCAATGCAGGCTTTAGATATTTATCAGGTAAGGCAGCGCCCTCCGCCAGGTTCCTCTTAGAATTAAGATGCTCGTGACACAAGGGGTCTCGCAGTCTGTTGCTGTTCAGGTGGTCTGCACTATTGATGTCCCGGATTGAGTTTGTTCTCTAGCGCAGGGCTGCGTCGATGGTGAGAATTCTCATGTCAGTGTATTTTGAGAGGCAGATGGTATAAAGGGAGCGCAGTAGAAATAAGGTTTAATTTTACTGAATTTGTTTCTGCCAACAAAGGTTTTTGGGGTTTGTTTTTATTTTTGCAAATTTTAGGTGAGAATAGAGAATTTAGAAGATGGGGGTGGGCAGTAGACATTTGATTTCTGATTCTCTTACGTGCGCCCCGCTGATCTGGTTGTGTAATGGAATACGTTCAGAGACTCGGTTTTGATTCCCGTGTGGTTTTTCCCCCGTGCAAGGTTCAGATAGCAGGAAATGGACAGACATACATCAGAGTAGCAAACTGCCAAACCGTGAGGATGAAGGAAGAGAAGGAGGTGCTGGAGCACTTTGCCGGTGTCTTCACAATGATGAACCCGCTGACATTTAAAGAGATCTTTCAAACTACAGTCCCTTATATGGTGGAGAGAATCTCAAAAATTACGCTCTTCAGGTATGACACTCATGTTCCCTCAACATGTATCGAATACTCGGTATTCCTTTTATTTCTAAGTAACGTGCCTAAGGATAGTGCTTGTAGAGCAAAATTTACAGAGACCTGTTCATTTCAGTCGTTCAGTTGTGTCCGATTCTTTGAGATTCCATGGACTGCAGTTCACGAAGCTTCCCTGCCCCTCACCAGCCCCGAGCTTGCGCAAACACATGGCCATCGAATCAGTGATGCCATCCAACCAACTCATCCTCTGTCGTCCCTTCTCCTCCTGCCTTCAGCCTTTCCCAGCATCAGGGTCTTTTCCAGTGAGTCAGTTCTTCCCTTCAGGGGGCCAAACTATTGGAGCTTCAGCATCAGTCCTTCAGTGAATATTCAGGACTGATTTTCTTTAGGATTGACTGGTTTGATCTCCTTGCAGTCCAAAGAACCCTCAAGGGTCTTCTCCAACGCAGTTCAAAAGCATCAGTTCTTCGGCACTCATCTTTATGGTCCATAAAGAGAACTGTTAGGCCATAGTGAGAAAGAAAAATTGTTTTCAAAAGCTCAGGGTATTTTGGACCAGTTCCTTTCATAGTAGAAATTAACTATGTGTTAGAGGCTTTTGGTGCTTGACAGTGAGGAGGAAATGACAGGTTTGAGTTCTTAAAGTGAACTGTTTGTTCCACGCATCATTCAATAAATCGATTTTGATAGCTTTTTTTTTTCTTTTGGTGGATAATTGATGTCTGGGAGTGACTGATACAGATTTGATTTTGTGATTTTGAAACGTTGATTGCTTTTTCTTGGAGCTGCTTCATGGATGGGGTGATGTTTGTCACTTGCGTCTCTCGTTCTGACAGATTGTCGCCAATTCCTTTCTGGCAAACCCTACTACCTCTGCTCTGTTCGCTACGATCCTGGTGGAGTACCTCCTGGACCGCCTGCCGGAGATGGGCTCCAACGTCGAGCTCTCCAACCTGTATCTCAAGCTGTTCAAGTTGGTCTTCGGCTCTGTCTCCCTCTTCGCAGCTGAAAATGAGCAAATGCTGAAGGTAGAGTCAGACCCAGCCCGCGTGTTCTGTTTGGATTTTTTTTTCCTCATCGTTGTTTCTCAATACTTTTCATCTTGAGCAAAACCGGAGTGGCTCTTTATATTTTCAAACACAACAATATTAAATTAATAAATGTTTACAACCAGTTGGAGCCAAGTGTGGAAAACACTGCAGGTGTCTTAAAGCAGAGCTGCTCCTGGTTGCCTGCCGACCCAGGGTGAACACGTGAGAGCTCTCACTTGCAGGGCTTGTCAGCAGTCTCGGCACCACTGATTTTTCGTTTTTGAAGTCATTTCTTACATGAACCACACAAGTAGGGTAGGAGCACATCATGTTCTTTTTAAAAAACTTGGGTGACACAAAAGAATAGAAGAGGAAGGAACATCTGACCTCTCAGACCCGACGAGAAGCGGTTGGCTATTGAGCAGTTCCCATCACATCCCCTTCTTGCCCAGTGCGTCGTGTCTGTGTTCTTACCTTCTTGCGCTTGGCACACCGGCGCCCCGTTTCAGGCCTATCTGCCTGTTTCCCTCTGAATCAAGGACTGTAGCCAGCTTGTATCCCTGTATTAAGGCCATCCGGGAGGGGTGTGTTTCCTGACGCACTCCTCTGCGTGACGGATCTGGTGCATGTTGTCGTATCTCATCAGTTACTTGATTCCAGGAAACGGCAGAAGCCAGTGCGTGCTTACAGCAGCCGCTGAAGGCAGCGCGTGGAACAAAAAAGCCTTATCAAAATTCTCTTCTACTGACGGCAGGATATTTTAGTTTCTGCAGAAGGCTGAGTATTACCAGTTCTGTCTGAAGAGAGATGTTTTCCTGTAGGGGGAAAGTTTGATAATGTAAAAGGAGATCCATGTTCTTGTGAAGTAAATGTGACATAAAGCACCAGTAATCTGTGCTTGTGTGAGAGTTTCTCCACTTTTTCAGTTACGTAGTATTGAGTCACCAACAACCTTGACGTTACTTTTGAGTCAGTATAAAAAGACAAACTTTCAGAAAGATGTGAAATATTTGTGTTCTTTGTCCACATAATTTAATATCTTCGAATAATTCAATTTTGCCAACCTCGGGGGCAACTGTATAAACCAGCAACCAACAAAAAAGAGAATAAAACCTAACAGACCAGTGTAATGATGAGGTGTCTGAATATTGTTTGAGAGATGTTCAAAGGATAATGTGATAGAATGCTTTGTCTTGAGACTAATAGGGGTGATTCATCTGTAAAAGAAAAGAATCATGCCACACAGTTACAGGTGGCTATACCGATAGTTTGCAGTGCCCAGTTCACTTTAAATGCACCTGCAGAAAAACTCACATCAAACTTAACCTGTCACGTGTCAAAACTAGGATTTGAAGTACAAGATAAAAAGCTAACCTGTTTTAAGCTATTTATTAAACTTTAAGCTAATAAAATGCTTTTTGAAGTAAATAAATATGAACAGATTTTTCAATCAAGTCTTCTAAAACGTTATGATCTCGAACGTCTTTTGAGTCTCTTCCCAACTTGGTGTGTGTAGTATGTGATTGGTAGTGAAGTTTTGGTGCCTTTGGGTTGCTTTCTGTATTTCGATAGTTATCAGGAGCCCGGCTTCTTTCGTCTCATATGATTAGTTAGTCTTAGGAAGGGAAGGGACTGTTCACAAGAACTGCAGAGCCAACAGGCCCTCCAGGTCCTGCTGCCAAGTGTCTGCAGCATCGCTTACCTGTGTGTTTGTGGTAAGATAGGAGCCTAGTAAATGCTTTCTTTCACAGCCAGACTGGGTGGAAAGCTACCTGTATTTTAAGAGAAATTAATTTGAGTCAAAAAGTTGGAAAGGTTCTGTTTGGTTTTTCTTTTTGGAAAATTTATCAAGATGATCTTGCCTTCCTCCCTTTGGGCAGTGAACCCTGCTCCCTTCGGAGCCTGTTAACCTGGTTTTTCTCCGTCCCACAGCCTCACCTGCACAAGATTGTTAACAGCTCCATGGAGCTCGCCCAGACGGCCAAAGAGCCCTACAACTACTTCTTGCTGCTGCGGGCCTTGTTCCGCTCCATTGGGGGCGGGAGCCACGATCTCCTGTATCAGGAATTCCTGCCTCTCCTACCCAACCTCCTGCAAGGTCAGAACAGTGATCCTGGCCGCCGTTGAGTCTTGTGTGCATGTGTGGGTTCTGGCCTTGTTTGCTGGGGTTCCTACCCTGCACCCGGTCATGGTGAGGGGACCTGTGTGCGTGTGTGTCTGTCCCTGTGTCTTGAGCTTTAAAGAGGTGGGTACGTCTCCCTGCTCAGGATTGGGAGTGGGAAGGTCTTCTTTGACCCCAGGTAGGACGTTTTTGTAGCATTTGTGAAGCAGTTTTAGAGAGTAGTTTAGTAAGGTCAGGGATCTCTAGACTGAAAGAGAACAAGAAGGCAAAAAAACAAGTTATAAAGCTGATGTAAGTCCTATATATAATATATAAAAATACATTAAAATATGTGTTTTTAATTTAGTTGCTGAGGTGCATAGACAGGATTCTTTCATTCTTATGCATTAGGAACGCTTTGAAGGCTTACATCCAAAGGGCAGCTTGAGTCCAGTGAACGTTCACAGATATGAACTGAGTGGACACACTCTCGTAGGAATGTTTTTTTTTGTTTTTTGTAATGGTGAGCTCTTGGCAAGGGATTGAATCTTCTTCTGTCTTTTCTTTATAAATTCTTCTGAGAGAAGCCATTTACAGCATAATGTGCCCAGAAGGCGCCTGGGGAGTCCTGGCAGTGTCAGTTGCTCAGTCGTGTCTGACTGTGTGACCCCGCAGGATGTAGCCCTCCGGGCTCCTCTGTCCTTGGGATTCTCCAGGCGAGAATACTGGAGTGGGCTGCCATGCCCTCCCCCGTGTTGAGGGTAATGTGGCCCTAAGCCCCCCGCAGGTGCTTACGGAAGCCCGTAGGCGGGCTGTGTTGTCTGCATTTGACCCTGACTCCAGGCCTCCCCAGCCTGTGCCCTCTGCTCGGATGGGTCTCACGGCCCCGCCTGCAGTCTTCCCAGCCTCCCTTCTCTGCCCACCTCTTGTTCAAGCACATCCCCTTCTGGGAGCTGGGCCTGGCCCCTCTCCTCGTCTCCCTTCTCCTTTGGGTTCTGAGTCTGGTGCGACTGCTCTGTTGCCTCGCCTCGCCTCGCGGTCCCTCTTTCTTTAGCCTCAGCTGCCTGGGACGCACCTTGTTTGGGGGGCTGTTCCCTGCTCTTCTCTTCCCAGCTGTCTCTCAGGTGCTGTGGGCAGGTCCACACCTGACGGTTTTCAGGAGCGGGGCTCGGTGAACACTCGGTTACCCTCCTTTAGAGTGTATGGGGCCGGGGGCCGTGAGTTTATAAGAAGGAAGCTCCTCTCGTTTACAAAATCGAGTGTTTTTTTTTTTTTTTAAGTTTATTTTAAAGCATAAACATCAGCTGTGGTTTACTGGAAACCTGAAATGACACGCAAGCTTTTGTAAGCCTCAGACTTGAGATGAACACACCATGTTGGAGCCTGTTTGTTTCCAGACTGGGCTTATTCACTGGCGAGCGTGATGTGAAATACCTTGTGTAGCATTAATTAGTCCTTAACGTTGGTTCAGTCCACGTTAAATAACACTCCTCACAGCCTAAGCTGACTGCACGCAGCCTGCTGTTGGCTCGCGGTAGACGGAAGAGGCGTCGGGTGCAGTTACAGGATAGCCGCAGCAGGCGCAGCTCTGAGGCGGGTGTCCACAGAGAGGGGCCACTTGCTCTCTGCGTTCGGGTGCCCGGCGGCGTGCCCGCGCGGCAGCGTGCCCGGCTGCGCGTCCCGCGCCGCATTTCCGGGTGCCCGGGTGCCCGGCTCCAGCGTCCCCGCGCCGCGTTCGGGTGCCCCGGCGGCAGCGTGCCCCGCGCGCAGGGCTCAGCGTGGTGACACCCCGTGCAGGGCTCAACATGCTGCAGAGCGGCCTGCACAAGCAGCACATGAAGGACCTGTTCGTGGAGCTGTGTCTCACGGTCCCCGTGCGGCTGAGCTCGCTCCTGCCCTACCTGCCCATGCTCATGGACCCCCTGGTGTCGGCGCTCAACGGCTCTCAGACGTTGGTCAGCCAAGGCCTGCGGACGCTGGAGCTGTGCGTGGACAACCTGCAGCCCGACTTCCTGTACGACCACATCCAGCCGGTGCGCGCCGAGCTCATGCAGGTGAGTGCGCGTCCCGTGCTGCCGGCAGAGGGCGCTGCGGGCCGGGACCCGCCTCCGCCCCCGGGACGCCCGGCCCTCGGTTTCAGAGGCGAGCTCGCCTTGCCCTGCGCTGGCTCGCGCTCTGCTGCGCTACCGATGGAGCCCTCGCCTGGCTGCGCGAGGCTTCTGGCCTACGAAGTGATGTGAAGAAACACCACGAGTGTAGAGCGGATACTCGTTTTGCAGCATCGCTCCCCTTCCGGGAGGGCTCCCGCAGCACCGCCTTCTCGTGAGGTTGATGGCTTGGGAAGGCAGGCGTTACCTGGCTACCGCTGTTTCCAGGGAGACGTGCTCTTTCTGGGGTTCTCGAGTTGCACAGTGCAGAGGTGCACTGTTGTTGTAGAGAGAGAGAGCCGCCTGGCCGCCCCAGAGGAAACAGAAGAAAGGCGGGTTTGAGCCCATGTTGCGTCTGGTGGTGGTTAGAGCTCTCTGTCAGGGGTGGGGTTGGCCCCTCGTGTTCTGCTGATGGTGACGGTTTGTACTGTGGTTGGTGAATGTTAGAGGTCAGGGCTGACTGTTGCTCACTCACCCACCCCTTTAGCAGGGAGTGTTTGGCCCCAGGTCAGGGTCTGAGTGCCAGCCTCTGTGATGGGCACGCAGTCACTCCTGAGATGCAGGATCTCTGGACAGTGGATATGAGACAGTGACCTGCATGCGCGTCTCAGGCTCCATCTAGAAAGGAAAAGATGGCCGAGAGGCCGGGTGGGAGCCGCCAAGGCCAGTCATGTGGAGGCCTGGCCAGCGAGCAGGATTGTTGGTTCTGGAAGGCCGACCGTGGGCCCGACCGGAGCCTAGGTGAGCACCGCATGGGGAGAGGAGGCGGGGCTGGGCTCAGGGCCTCCTGCCCTTCTGTGAGCAGAGCCGGGCTGCTGGCAGAGGCCCATCAGCCCACCGAGTCCCTGTGTGAGGGTGGGAGACTGGACCCCCATTCCCAGGCCGCCGCCTCCCGGGAGGTGAGCAGACACCCCTTTCCCGTGGTGCTCGGGCTTCAGGTGGGCCGACAGGAACATAAGAGAAACTGTAATTTTGCTTAGAGAAGAGTTCAAAGATTTTATATTGATGATCACTAGACGCTAATACCTGGCCTTGTTACAGAGGATGTGTCAGAAAATAGATTTAAATAGTGAGCTGTGGCCATTTTCAGGATTTATGATGATGTCAGTGAAAAAGTTGGGGAAATTGCAGAGTTTTTTGAAACAGTCGAGGGCCTCTCTGTTCTTTATACTAACTGTGAGTACGAGGTACCCAGTAACTCGTTTTTCTTATAATGCCGTTCCCTTTATAATCCCATTGTTTCCTCTTCACCATCCTTTCTCATATCAGGATTGAAATGTAGAAGGACATTTGTGTATCGTGTTTATAAGTTATAAAACCTAATAGTAAAAAAATCTGAGGACACTCCATCTAATCCAGAGTTAAGGACTTTACCAGCAAATGTGTTCCCTGTCTGCTCCCCCAGCCCGTGTGTATCCATCCAAGCGGCGTGTTTGTTCTCTTGCCTTTGAGCTCTACACTGTTGATGACTTGCTACCGTTTGTGTTCCAGGAACACAGAACATTTATGTGTGTGTTTTCTGTAAAGGCATTCAGTTTCTTGGAAGGACACACAAGACCAACACCAGTACCCCGGGCAGAGAGCTATGTGTAGGGGGCCGAGGGGAGGGGTGTCCTTGCCGCGTCGTCCCCAGTGCTTTTGGGGAGGGGGTGTCCTCGCCGCATCGTCCCCCAGATCTTTTGGGTCAGGGCATCTCCACTGTGTCATCCCCCAGAGCTTGCGAGTGGGGCTGGGGCCCGTGGGTGCACGTTGGCTGTGAGGCTGACCGGCGCGCGCTGGCTTGCAGGCCCTGTGGCGCACCCTGCGCAACCCGCGGACAGCATCTCTCACGTGGCCTACCGCGTCCTCGGGAAGTTCGGCGGCAGCAACAGGAAGATGCTCAAGGAGTCCCAGAAGCTGCTGTACGTCGTGACTGAGGTTCAGGGCCCCAGCGTCACCGTGGAGTTTTCTGACTGTAAAGCGTCCCTTCAGCTCCCAATGGAGAAGGTAACTGTGCGCGTCTCTGGGAACGTCTTAAAAAAGAGGCTGCAGGTTCCACTTTAAGACGTTTAATTTCTGTTCAGAAACATGCAAATAGAACCTATCCCTTTGGACGGGAGTTTCTTAACCCAAAGAGCAACAAGGCTTGTGGGGCCCAGCTTGGCTGAGGGTTTCCATGACGCCAGGAGGCCAGTGATGGGTGGCACTGCCCCCGAGGACCTGCGCTCTGGGCAGGGCTGTCCTTCCTGACGGGTGAGGGGTGCCGCCCTGCCCGCCTCATGCTTGCCCTCCGTCCGCTCTGATGCCCAGCGGGTGTCTCATCAAGGGTGACATGGGACCAGGCTGATTCACCCCTTGCGCCTCCCGGGCTCCCTCCAGGGGCGGCTCTGTCAAAACCAGCAGACAACGCCCAGCGTGTTGCAGTCATTCAGCTGCTGCTGCCTGACCCTTACTGAGATCTGACCCTCACTCACTGACCCCCTGGGCCTCCCACACTCAAGGTCGTACTTTGTTACGGTCCGTGTGGTCGCATCCAACTTCCCCTTTTTATTATAGAACCCGCCCTCGCTGCCTGCATTGCTGCTTTGGATACCTCATCGTTTCAGGCTCTTACCCAGCCGTTACCGTAGCGAGCATTTTGGGGAAGGGTTTTACTGCACCCTTTGGCGCGGGTCCAAGTGACGGCAGCTTCGGTGAGCCGCTCGCCGGCCAGACGCTGAGCTCCCTGCAGGCCTGCGCCTGGCCGGGACCACTCAGCCCTGCCCGGCGCGGCTCGCCTCACCCTGTCCTGTGCATTAGAACTCTGCTGTCCGTGTGGGAAGTAGACACAGCAGGAGCGTCTGTGATTCTTTTTTTTTTTTTTTTTTGAGCTACACATTGCTGACCGTCTGCGAGGAAGGGTGCCCTCTGGGTAGCGTCTCTCTGAGCCGTTTCTGGGGTCTTCTCTCCGTCCACCTGTCCTCCACCCAGCCTCTCCCCCACCTTCTCAAGCACACGGGTTGTCGCTCCCCTCCCCCAGCCCTGCCCCACAGACGTGTTGTGCTTTTTAATCTTAGCTCCTCGTCTCAACCTTTAATGAAGCACTTGACAAATAAACACTAGTTTCCTTGTAAGAAAATACGACTGCAATCCTGTCTTTACCTTGAAAATGACTCTAGTGAGCGCTCTGTGAATCCGGCCAGTTCACACGATTAGGTAGTTTGCTTAAGTTAGGATTCTGTTTGCTTTAGCCCTGTCAGTGCAGGGTTGGCATTAGAATGCAAGCTATGACTTTCACTTGATCTCTGCATAGACAAGCCGAGCGAGAAGATCCCTTCAGAAGTTTTTCCCCCAAGCAGATAAAGCAGGGAAGAAACCGGATAATGAAGACACGCCTCCCTGGTCCTTCCAGGGACCCCATGCTGCTCCTGGGACCCTTCCCAGCGGGTGGCACGTGGGGCCCCTGGCAGGAGTTGCCAGGAAGGGCCAGGCCCAGCGCTGCAGGTTTACATGACAGCAGTTGCTTTTGGCATAAGACAGTCCTTTCTTCGGTGGGGGAGGGGACGGTGATTGGCTTGGAGATTATGTTGATCCTCTAAGTTCCCTCTCCAATCTCTGCAGAGAGGGGTGAGGTAGGGAGAGGCCTGCATCTGGAGGGCAGGCCCCATCCCGTCAGCCCCTCCCTGGCTCCTCACAGTGGAGGAGACTTCAGTACAGATTAGGCCTTTGATTTCTAAGGACATGGCCCCCCTCTCCAGTGTTCTTGCCTGGAGAATCCCAGGGACGGGGGAGCCTGGTGGGCTGCTGCCTTCCCTGCCTTCCTGGCCCACCTACAGGCTAGGATAAGACATGTATGAAGCTGGTTAGGTTTTCTGAAAAAATGAAGTAAACCCTTTTTGAAGAAATTAGTTAAACCTTAACTGAGATGACTCCGGTTCTAGTTTAATCCAGCAAATCTGCCACTGGAGTCCTGAGTGAGCTCACTTAATTTCTGTAATTTCCCATCAGCTGTTGAAGCACAAAATCAGTAAACCCCGCTTCACATTTCAGTTTGAGCCACATCCGTTGCCTCCTCTGGAGGCATTTGGTGAAATGTTTCATTTGGTGAAACCTGCTCGCCTGTCTGTGGACCCACTGCTGTCTTTAAGGGTAGACGTGCATTGAGCTGCTTCTGGGTGCTGCTCGTGCCTCCAGCAAAGGCTTTTCAGAATCACGATTTCAGCACAAACCCAGTTGCTGTGCTTCTTCACCACAGGCCATTGAAACGGCTCTAGACTGCCTGAAGAGCGCCAACACCGAGCCCTATTACCGGAGGCAGGCGTGGGAAGTGATCAAGTGCTTCCTGGTGGCGATGATGAGTCTGGAGGACAACAAGCATGCGCTCTACCAGCTCCTGGCCCACCCCAAGTATGCTCTGTGCGGGATGGGGCGTGGGCCTTGTTTCAGAGCATTAGGGGTGGGGGTGCTTCCCAGATCTCTCAACGTCGTAAGTGTGTTCGTCAGGTCAGGAAAAGGACACGCTGTCTGCCCAGCCCTGCTTCTCTTTTAGAGAAAATGGAAAGAACCTGGGTGCTTGAGGGTTAGTCTCTCTCAGCCGTTGAATGTGCTGCCGTCCGTTCTACGGTGTCCCTCTGAGTTGTTGGCCCGTGCTCACATCAGGGGACAGCACGTTTGGTGTCTCTTGACCCGTTGGCTGGAGACACGCATGGTGGAACTTGTCCCGTTAGATTCCATGTGTTGCTGAAGTTAAAGCAGAGAAGCCACTCAGGCTCGTGAAGCTGCACATGAGTCCCCTGTGATAGGATCGTCAGCCGTGGACGCGAGTGTGGTGACGGTGAATTTAATTGTTGTCGCACAGCTTTACAGAAAAGACCATCCCCAACGTCATCATATCACATCGCTACAAAGCGCAGGACACCCCAGCCCGGAAGACGTTCGAGCAAGCCCTGACCGGGGCGTTCATGTCCGTGGTCATTAAAGATCTGCGGCCCAGCGCCCTGCCCTTCGTGGCCAGCTTGATCCGCCACTACACGATGGTGGCGGTCGCCCAGCAGTGCGGTGAGTGACCCCAGACGAGCCGGGTTGAGGTCTTTAGGGACATCGAGTTTCACAGAAGCTCAATTTGGCTGATTGGTTTTGGACTGTTGTTTGCTGATTGTACACTCATTCCATTGACACAAAGAGTTGGTGTTCCAGCAGTAGGTGCTGTATTCACTTGAAAATTGTCGCCTGGTTTTGCGTGTAAAATATTAACATGGTGGGTTTAACGTTGTGGCCCTTGTTTTTCGTTTGGCGGGCTGAGTACTTGGACCCTTTGCGTGTAAAGCGGTGACTGTGTGTGGTCCTGCCCCCTGCTGCCCCCTGTCCCAGGTGCTGTTTGCCAGGCCCAGCCTCCATCACTGCTCGCCCTGGTCCCGCGGCTCCTCAGTCTGCTCCTGGACCCTCATCCATGCCTTTCCCCTGCCTGGCCTCTCCCCCGCCTCTGCTCCAGGCGTTCCCGGGCTCTGGGTGCCGGAGGACCTATTCTGTTAGTGTTTCCAACCCATTGCAGACTGGTGGTTTTGTAAAAGACAGTGGAGATGTCACGGCACCACCCGCTGCTGTTCCTGAACACTCGGCCTCGGTTTAGCAGCTGCTCCCAGACCGGCGCCGGTCGCGGGCATGACCTCTTGAGTACCACTCTGTGTCCTCGAAACCTCTCACCCTGGTCGACAAGTAGTTTTCTCCCAACACTGCAGAACACAGAACTCCCCCCTTTTTAAACTCTTCTGTGCGGACAGTCGGCGCCGTACAGTTGGGCACTTGGCTTGTCTCCCAGTGTTTCCGGCAGACCTGCTCGCGTCTCGGTCACTCCCGCCTCGCCTCGGGGCGGTGCCTGCCAGGCTGAGTTGTTAGTGGCTGCCAGACTCTCCTGCGCGGATTGGGTTCTGAAGCTGGGTGCTCTTGCTTTTCCTCTTGTGTCTCAGGATGTCCAAAGCAGAACCACCGTCACTCCCACGCTGTGCCTCTTGGCCTGGGTGATGAGTTGTTTCAACGAAGAGACCTGATTACGGTTCTCACTTTAAACAAGTCTGTCTGTGGGCTGTGATTGAGAAAATCTGAAAGTTAACACTGTGTGATGGAGTCAGTTACATTATACCTACTTAGTTTGTAAATAATTGCGGTTTAACAGAAGTTGGTCAGGTATCAGGGTTGGCTTTTATTAAATTACTAACCTCCATGGACATGGGTAGTTTTGCAGTTGGAGGGACGAGTGTGTCTGTGGCGCTAAGCCCAGCTTTCCCGCCTGCCCTCCGCCTCTCCTCCCAGGCCCCTTCCTGCTCCCTTGCTACCAGGTGGGCAGCCAGCCCAGCACCGCCATGTTCCACAGCGAGGAGAACGGCTCCAAAGGGATGGACCCCCTGGTCCTCATCGACGCCATCGCCATCTGCATGGCTTACGAGGAGAAGGAGCTCTGCAAGATTGGGGAGGTGGCCCTCGCCGTGATCTTCGATGTGGCGAGCATCATCCTGGGCTCGAAGGAGCGGGTGAGCAGTGCGGTCTGGGTGGGGCTGTCTGTGCCCGCGGGCGGCCGCTCTCCGAGTCTCGGGGCCTGGGGGCACAGCAAGCGGTGTGTGTCTCTTCCAGGCGTGCCAGCTGCCCCTCTTCTCCTACATCGTGGAGCGCCTGTGCGCGTGCTGCTACGAGCAGGCCTGGTACGCGAAGCTGGGCGGCGTTGTGTCCATCAAGTTCCTCATGGAGCGCCTGCCCCTCACCTGGGTGCTGCAGAACCAGCAGACCTTCCTCAAAGCGCTGCTCTTCGTCATGATGGACCTGACGGGCGAGGTAGGCGGGGAGGGCGCGGCGGGCCCCGGGGGTGGCCCCGGACCCCACCACACGGGTGCAGGACGGTTGTCCGCCTGGGCAGCAGTGAGTTTCAAGCAGTTCTGCAAGCATGCTCTCCGGGAAGCTTAGGTTTCACTGCTGCTGCTGTTCCGTCACTAAGTCGTGTCTGACTCTGTGACCCCCACGGACTGCAGCAGGCCAGGCCTCCCTGTCCTCAACTGTCTCGTGGAGTTTGCTCAGATTCACGTCCATTGGGTTGGTGTTGTTAGCTAACCATCTCATCCTCTGATCTCGCTACAGCATTGTAAATGAAAGGACAGATCACAGCCCTCAGGTTCTGTTTCTCTGAGACTCTAAATATGGGTCAGTCTTGATAACAGTCATGGGCCAAAGGACTTTACACAGTGGTCTGTGAAGGGAAAACTTCTCAGTCCTGCCACAGATTAGACAGAACACGTGCCGCAGAAGGTCCTGTAGGAGCTGTGTTCTTTATGAACCTTTGTATGGATGAGCACAAACAAGTAGAAGATGGTGGGCATCGGCTGCTTAAATGTGTTTGGTAAACACAAGGATCAAGTCTAGATCCATATTTTCTTCCTGAATGACAAACAAATGATCTCTAAGCAGCAGGGTTAGCTACCAGAGTACCTTGAGGACAACACAAAGCAGTCTTGACCCCTTAGCTGGTTTGTGGGGCGTGGGCCCCCAGCGACAGCATTTGGGGCAGGCGGGCAGGTGTGCATACGTGGGTGCTGTGGGCATCAGCGCCCGTCTTTGGTGCTGAGGAGTCCCTGGCCTGCAGGTTTCCAACGGGGCGGTCGCCATGGCCAAGACCACCCTGGAGCAGCTCCTGATGAGGTGCGCGACGCCCCTCAGGGACGAGGAGAGGGTGGAGGGAGATCGTGGCGGCCCAGGAGAAGTCTTTCCACCACGTGACCCACGACCTGGTTCGGGAGGTCACGTCCCGAACTCCACCGTGAGGAAGCAGGCCATGCACTCGCTGCAGGTGCTGGCCCAGGTCACCGGGAAGAGTGTGACCGTGATCATGGAGCCGCACAAGGAGGTGAGGCGTCGGTCACCGGGCGGAACCTCTGAGACTTTTTCTTCCTTCAGGTTTGAGTGTTGATGATACGGAATCTGGTGTTTCGTGTCTCATGAGCTAAGTGCTGTTACACGTGCTCGTTCTGACCTGAGGTTTGCAGACAGCAGCGTGCTTCTGTTAGCGTCTGTTTCAGTGGCTGTCAAGGGTAGGGGCTGGTTTTGGGGCCTGATGAGCACAACCTGGTCTCACCGTTGTTTTGGTTTTTGCTGTTGTAAGAGCGGCTGCTCTGGACCCTGAGGAGTGGAATGTGTCTCGAGTACATCTCTCTACCACCCAGTGTTGGCGTTTAAAGCAGCTCCTCCCTTTCCTAACTGAGGGCTGTCTGGGATAACTTGATCTCAGTTACGGTTCTCAGGTTGCTAACTGGCTTAGGACCTTGCGCTGAGGTGTTTGCTGTTTAGGGGCGGTGATCAGGGGTGCCTCCTCCGTGTCTCCCCAGGTCCTCCAGGATATGGTCCCCCGAAGAAGCACCTCCTGCGACACCAGCCCGCCAACGCCCAGATCGGGCTGATGGAGGGCAACACGTTCTGCACCACGCTGCAGCCCCGGCTCTTCACCATGGACCTCAACGTGGTGGAGCACAAAGTGTTCTACACCGAGGTAGGGGCGCGGCCTGGCTGGCGTCGCCCGCGCATCCGGCAGCGTGTCTGCACGAAGGAGAGCCAGGCAGCATCCAGCGGAGTCGGGGGCCCTGCCTGCAGGGAGCCGGCCGTCCAACTGAGGGGCGGAGGAGAAGGCAGGCGTGTGTCTGAGATGGCCAGTGAGGTGGGGGTTGCTGAGCCCTTGGAGCCCCGTCAGCCTTCAGGGGGAGCCTTGCTCTTCAGGACCGTGAGGTGCATTTCAGAGCCGAGACTGTACCTCCTCCTATATCACTCATGTCAGCAGGCTCCCCGTTTATTAAGTTTATCAGACCTGAGCGTGCCGTGCCCTATTGAGACCTCACTTCATGTGAGCGCCCTTACCTGGCTCTGGCAGTACCACATGAAGTACAGAGCCTGAGCGCTCTCTGAAGGTGCCGGGCCTGAGCCTTAAGGCTTGTTAGGCACCCGGAGCCCCGGAGCAGGCTAGCTGGAGAGCTTAGGCTGGAGCCACCGCAGTTGTATTAGAACCTGGCCTCTCATCACTGCTCTGCCCTGCTGGGCTCTCGTTTTGTTTGGTGGACTTGACTTGCCCCTTGACCCCAAGATAACGGGCGGTGGAGGATGGCCCCTCCCGCGTGCTTGTGTGGTGTGGTACTAGACAGTGCAAAATAGGAACGCAACTAGAGATGCAGTCAAATCAGAGACGTCAGCTTAGACTCAACAGTGGGCTGTGAATTAGCCCAATATGAAATGGTTTCAAGATGTGACTTATTCTGGAGGCACTGTCAGACTAAACTGAGCCAGAAGTCACAAGGAAGCAAGTTCTTCCTTGTCCACACCAAGTCTGAATTTCCAGCTGTGAAAAAACTTGCCTCTTGATTCTTTAAGTCCCTTGGTTTTACTTGGACATGAGGTCATTGATTGTGTGTTCTAGCTTTTAGTTATTTTTTTATACCTTGCTTATAGCCCTTTGTAAGTTGTCCAGGATGTCAGCAGAAGGGGAGAGTAGTAACAGAGCACCGTGTGTAGTATTTTAGGCGGTGGATATATAAACGTGTCCTGGTTTGGTGAAACGTCTGCAAGGCTAGTTGCTGGAGTGTCTGCATTATATAGTATTTCCAACAAAATACTTCCTTAGGCTTCTGTGTGCTTGAAAAGAAAGAAAAAGTATTACTGCTCAAACACTTGAATTACAGCGTGTTTATCTCTTGGGCCTTGGCCCATGGCACTGGGAAACAGCTCTGAACAAGGCATTGTCCCGCCATTGTGGAATTTGCATTTAGAGAGAGTGATCCTCTGCGTACAGAAAAAGCATGGTGGTATCAGAGCCGATGAGAGTGCCAAAGAATCTGTTTCACAGAGGTTGACTGAGTTTTGCTTTAGAATAAGGAAGCCCAGTGACATTGCAATACCTAAAGCGCTTCAGGATTTGGGTTTGGTTTGTTAATTGTGTTGTGTGTGGCTGATGGTCGCGTCCTGTTACTTGCAAGGTCTTCACAGTGCAAGCAGGCCGGATTACGTCATTCTATCTCTTGCAGCTCTTGAACTTGTGCGAGGCTGAAGATTCGGCTTTAACAAAGCTGCCCTGTTACAAAAGCCTTCCGTCGCTTGTCCCTTTACGGATTGCAGCCTTAAGTAAGTTCACATAAACCTAAAAACAAGTTACCGGGCACAGAAGTGGAGGGGGACCGATGGCCTTTTTTGGTTGTCTGATTTTTCTGACTCTCTGGTCTCTAAGGGGGAATAAAAAACAATTGGTGTATTTATCAGGCTGCATAATGAGATGTCATTGGACTGTATAGATTTCTAGGATTTAAGTAATTCTGCTCTCTAATAAACTGGATTTTACTGTGTTGTAAACTCTTTGTAGCTCTCTTATAGGAACGGAACATTTCTCTAAGGTGTGTCTCTAATTTCCTGGTTTAAGAGTGTTATCACACCGTTCACATCTTGTCATTTTTATCTGAATCAAAGTATTTAGATCTTTAGACTTTTTAATGATTTAGGAGCATTTGAGACTCCTGCTGTCTCTGGGCGTTCATTAAGAATGTCAGTCATCGTTGTTTAGCACAAGAATTGTACATAAGTTAGGAAGACACACTACTTGCCTCCATGCTTAGAGACAGTCATTTCTTCCTTCTTGATAAATGCCTGGTGGTTGACTTTGTCTCTTGTTGGCTTTTACACACGTAATGACTTAATGAAGTATTTCTAGAATCCTCCTTGAGTTAGAGGTAGAGGAGCTGAGAGGCAGAACTTGAGGATGGAGCCCAGGACATGGCAGGCCAGAGTGAGGGGAACGCAGGGGGGTCTTCTCACCCCACCTGTTGGGGCTCCTCTCCTTGGGGGCACCCCTCAAGCCCGCGAGCTAGAACATTACTGCGTAACTAACCTGTAACATGCAGGCTCGAGTTACGTCCTCTTTCCTGAGAACGTTTGCATTTCAAAGCCTTTGACCCCCTTGCAGATTGGGCGCAGATAATGGGGAGACACTGAGCTGCGTGTCCGTCTCCTCTGTCACCAGAGCCCGCGGCTCCACCCTCAGCGTTAGCACAGCGCGCGTGCCCACGGGTCTGCCGTGCCCTCACCTGCGGCGACATCTTGGGGGCAGGGTGTCGTTGGGGACCCCTTCACCCTTGTTTTCACACTGTTTTTCTTTTCACCCTTCCATCTGTCTGGACAGTAAGGTTGATCGTGGGCTTTCTGGCAGGCTGTTACCTTCTTAGATGATAGTCACCCATAGATAATAGTGACCCTGTGAATAGAAGGCCACGTGTTCTTCCGTCTTGCATGAAGCCAGGTTGTTAGGGAAGAACTTTAGTGTGTCTGCTGGTTGGTGAAGCCTTGAGACGAGGACGCTGCTGTGTGCTCTTCAGGTGAATGACGAGAACCGTGTTGATTTCTCTCCCTAAAGATGCGCTCGCGGCCTGCAATTATCTCCCTCAGTCCAGAGAGAAGATCATTGCTGCGCTCTTCAAAGCCCTGAATTCAACCAACAGCGAGCTCCAGGAGGCTGGAGAAGCGTGCATGAGGAAGGTGAGTGGGGCTGAGCGGGTGGGAGGTCCACACCGAGCTCGTCCTGCTGACCTTGTCTGTATCCCAGGAGTCTGCCTGTGGTTCACCCCTCCCGGAGTGTAATAGCATCTCTGCCTATTTCATAGCCATCCTGAACCCTAGAAAAATTAAACAGGAATGCCCAGCCCTCCTCATTTACTCATAAACTTGTGGGATATACTTGGTTAATACTGTGTTTTCCCAAGCAAAGCAGAAACTTGCTGCTGGACTTGACTTGAGTTCTGGTTAGCATGAGTGGAACTCCGGTATCTTCCCCCTAACCTTTTTCTGTTGATAGTTTTTAGAAGGCGCTACCATAGAAGTGGACCAGATCCACACTCACATGCGCCCGCTTCTGATGATGCTGGGCGACTATCGGAGTCTGACGCTCAACGTCGTCAATCGTCTGACCTCGGTGACCAGGCTCTTCCCAAACTCCTTCAATGATAAATTTTGTGATCAGATGATGGTAAGCCAGACGTGTATGATGAACCTGAAAGATTAAACTTTTTTAAAAGTGAATTACACACTGAAATGACTTACAGCTCCAAGGATGTGGAGGGTGTGCTGTGAACAGCCTCCCTCCCATCTTCGCCCTCCAGCCTCCCAGCTCCTCTCCCGGGGAGACAGCCGGCTGGGAAGTCTCCCGTGTGTCCTTCTAGAGGCAGTTCCCGTTTGTCATGGGACCTGCGTCTCTTCAGTTACTTCCCACAAAGGGAAGTGGGATCCATCCGGCCTTTCTTTTTGTATTTACCGTCCCATCATTCAGATGGGTATGTGAAGTGCCTCTTCATCCTTGTCTTATGGCTACGTCGTGTTTCAAGGCGGGGGCGTGCCGGACTCTCCGCGTCTTTCCCTGCTGGTGACCATCTTGATTGTTCCCAGTGTTTGGCCTTTGTCGACAGTGATGCAGTGAAGAACTTGCAAGGGCTTTAGAAATCCTTTTGAGTTTTTACAGTTAGCAAGGGAGTAGCTATGCAAATAAAAGATCTGTTTGAAGAGTGTTTAAACCTGAGGAATAAACAGATGAAGGAATTTCAGCTATTAACTTCATTTTGCATGCTGTAAATAAACATTTATAAATAATTTGTTAACTTTATGATTTTGCAGTATGTTACTGCAAACATGCAAGTTTTTTATGCAGCTTCTAAGCTTCACATGCTGGTTTCTTCGTGTCTGTAGATACCAAAGAAATGAACCATAGCCCAAATACCTAACTGGGAATTGATTGGTCCTAAAGTTTTTAAGTGATGCCCTAATAGTAGAGTGTAATGTAAGTGAATTCTCCAAATTGCAAGGCCCCCTTCCCTTTAAGCTTCCATATATGATACAGATATGTACCTACCGGTCTACACACATATGACCTGGAACACTCTTCCCTCTGCCTCCGGTCTGGCCACCTCTGCGGGGCCCTCCGGTAGGGTTCCTGCTCCTGTCTCTTGGCAGATGCCTGAGTTTTACCTCGTTTCCCCTGCTGTACACTGGAGCCCCACAGGCTAGGGCTGCCGTCTGCTTGCTCACAACTCTGCCCTGATGCCTAGCCTGGCTGCTGGCTCCGGGCAGACTCAGGGGACCGCCACGGCCCAGAGTAGCAGGATACAGGTCCTCTTGTTGGAATGCCCGGTTGCAGGACATCTCCTGCTGTATCAGGGTGAATTCAGCCTTCCTCTTTATAGAACAGAAGCAAACATCAGTTACTCTCATCACTCATTTGGCTGTGCTATTTCAATAATTAGAAACTCTGCCGTTCTCATGTTGAGTAGGTTGGGAATTGATCACATATAGGTTTTCACCTATTTTTGGAATTGAGATGCTCCCACTGTCAAGAAAAAAATGCCTAATGATGTATTTTTTTTTCCAACAGCAACATCTGCGAAAGTGGATGGAAGTGGTGGTCCTCACCCACAAAGGGGGCCAGAGGAGTGACGGAAATGTGAGTGACTCGTTTGTTTCCGGGGCAGCCCCGCCGCCGGGCACTGCCGTTAGTGATGCGAACGCCGGAGCCATGCTCTTAATTAAATCCCGGTCAGAGGTTTAGTTGTGTGTGACTCGAGTCCATGTAACCCGTTACACATATTTTGTTAGCGTTACATTTTCGCTTTTATTTCTCTTACATTGAACGTTCCTTTTTGTGTTTCTTTAAAAAATCTCCTTTTGTTCACTTTAACACGATGTTTTTGTTGATGAGAATCCTGGGAAGCTTGGCGTGTTAGTCTTTCACTTTTACTAGCTTTTCTTAACAGTGAATGAAGCGTGCTTTCTGGACCGCTCTTGGCAGCTGTCGTTTGCACGGGGTGCAGTGCTCAGCTGTTTCCACTGCTTTCCGCCCTCATTGCCTCATAAGCTGAGCAGAGGTCTTAGGCCTTCACAGCACCGAGGAGAACGTGATGAAGCATCACGTGAATCCTGGCACAGGTGTTCTTGAGGTCTGAATCCCCCACCCCCGTTGTTTGCCCAAAGGCCAGATGGCCCGTACTTCAAAACATAATTTTTACAGTTTTGAGGGAAAACCACTCTAGTTAAGTCTTTTAAAGGATCCGATGTGGGTCGCTAAAGACTTACTTTGTTACAAATGAATGCTTCCTGCTGTTTTGACTCTAATCTTACTCACAGATGTTAATACTCTTTTAAAATATCTTTTAAAAGTTGCTGTCTGTCCTCTCGGTGGGCTGTGCTTCCACACGCTCCTGTTCCGCGCCGTGGAGCTGCAGCAGCGCTCGACGAGGGGCCCCGAGCTCTGCAGAGGCACCACGAGCGTGGTGCTCCGTGCTCCTGTGCCTACTCATTGGACGCCGTGTCTCATCCCAGCTTGCGTTTCGTTTACTTTGGCTTTATTATGTTTGTGTTAACCATTCTACGTCAAGGTGTTCTTTTTATGTCTCTTGTTTCTTGCTGCTTCTAAACAGCCAACAAGCAAAACTGAACCCAGATTTTAAACTTTCTTTAGGAGTGTTAAACCATCCATAACCTCTTTGAAGGTTTGTTATTTATGAATATAGGGGAAAAAAACCCCAGGAAATCCTCATGGGGCAGTCGGGAGTGTGTTTGAAAACCCTAAGCTCTTGGGAGTAGGCACAACTGCCTCTATACTTCTCTTCCCCAGCTCTCATCTGTTAGGTGTTTTTGCTCTAAATTTTATATTTGCTTTTACAGTTAGCTGTTAATACTCTGAAACTTAGAGCCAATTTGACAATAAACGTTAAAGCCCTAGTAGGTAGATGAATGACTTCTGTTAGATCAAAAGATCCCACAAACTTTCACTGAAGCTTACATGCGATGGGGGCTAGTTGCACAAGGGCTGGGGCCATGGGTCCTGGGAGCTGGTTAAGCTTCTGCTGAAGCCTGTTGCTCAGCAGTGAGCGTGTCCCCGAGAGCATCCCGCTGCTCAGGGAGTCACAGCTCTGCACTCAGGGGCCACGGTGTTTGGGGTCCATGGGAGAGCAGCTGTGGTTTCTGGCATCAGCCCAGAGCAAAGCTTCCTTTCTGCTCTTGAACCCTGATGGTTTTCAGTGGGTGCTCCACAGATGGAGGAGCAGTTTATTTGGTTGGATTCCCAAATAATATTGCCCAGCTGAGAAACTGTAACTGACGATGTGCTAAAAGTTGAATAAAAATGATCATTCCCATGACATCTTTACCCCTGATGATCTGAGCTTTGCATTATCACGACATTAGGAAGGTTTGGCATTGAACTTACAGGGGAGAACCTCGTGACCACCTGTTGCACACACACGCGCAGGCACACAGACAGTTTCACTTCACAAGATAACCCAGAAGTCCATCCACTGGGTGGTGCCATGGCCTGTGGCTTCCGCTGAGTGTGCAGGCCTGAAACGTGCCTAATCGATGGGGATTAAGCCCCAGCTTGAGCGGGGAAAGAAGTGTTTTTTAAATGTCTTGGCCCTCACATAAAATCTTGAATGACTGATGCTAAACAGAACAGTTTTTAAAATGTATTTGCATACAGCAGAGTCTTACAGTTTCTCCCTCGGGACAGGAATTCCAAAACTCTTTGTTAAATTTAGGGAAGAGCACACTCCCGTGGCACCGGAAGGGCTGTTTTGGCCTCTGAAGGGCGGAGGTGTACGTTTTGCTGTTGCGCATCCGTTACTTGTTGTGTGCTTTCTTGACAACTGTCTTCACTGTCTTGTTTCCCCAATAACCCAACTGTGTTTTGAGTGTGCGGGAAGTTCTGTGTAAATAACATGAATAGAAAAAGATGATTTTCCTCCCCATCCTCAGGAGAGCATTTCAGAGTGCGGGAGATGCTCCTTGTCTCCATTCTGTCAGTTTGAGGTGAGAACAACCTATTAACAGTCAGTTTATGACTTGCACTGTGAAGAGCAGTGTATATTTCCTTTTCTGTTCTGTTTACCTTTGCGTTGCCTTTTTTCATGCTGTAATTTTTGTTTTGGTTCAGCCTGCCGTGGAAGGGGTAGAGGTGAGAACCAGTGGAGGTGCAGGAGGGGTTGTCGTCGTCCTTGGTTTTGCCGTGACTTGTGGTTCTGTGGTGGACGGAGTGTGTCGTGCCTGCGTGCAGTGAGCGTACTTGTCTGTCTGTGGCGGGCCTGTGGCGGTCCCACCGTTGCCGTGAGCTGTCCGGGGGCCACGCATGTTTCCCGTTAGGACCTTTTTAAGCTGGTTTCTAAGTCCTTCTGTTTCCTACGCGCCAGAATCGCCACATCTCAATTTTTCTGATTCCCTTGGGTTTTTGCTCTCATACCGTTTGTATGAACTCACACATCTAACGACCTCTTGAGAGGGGACACCAACCGCAAAGAATGCAGGCGGCCTGCTAGGAGTTGGGAGGCGTTCTCGTTCCTTCTCGCACACGTCTGACTGAGCAGCGGCCTCACACGGCCCTGCCCGCGCCCCGTCCCCGCGCGTCTGCCGCGCACAGCGCCTCGGGTGGGCCCAGCGCTGTGGCCCCAGCCCCGCGCCGGCCGCCTCCGTAAGGTGGGGGGCGCTAACGCCCGTTGTTCCTGCCGCCCCTCCCGGTGGAGCCGCGAAGGCCAGCAGTGGCTCTGTGACAGGGCTTTGAAAACCAGCACCTTGGAAAGGAAAGTGCCATTGTTAGGAGGTTATTTGAACTTGGAGGATCGGAACTAACTTATTCTGCCCCCAAACTCAGAAACACTAGAGACGGGCACTCCAGGGAGGCCCGGGCGACACTGAGCTGGTGCCTCTCGTCTCTGACCGGTCTCGAGTTTGGCCTCTCGGCTTAAAGAGGCGTTCTGAGCGCTCTCCACTGCCGCCGGGACCCGGTGCCCCTGACTGGCGCTTAGCATCCCCATTTTACCGCAGTGGGGTCTGGGTGCCTGGCGCCCCCCACCCGCGAGGGACATCAGGGCACCTCTCGCCCCCGTGGCCTGAATGGCAGACCCAGAACCGTGGGAAGTGACGCCGAGAACGCAGAGTTGGGGTGACGGGGCTTGGTCACCGAGCAGTCCACTTTTCACCTGATTCCGGGGAGCAGTTTGTCAGCTTTGTTTTCAGGCCTGCTTGACAAATTCTTAGTCCCACAGTCAGTCGCTTATTTCCGCTGATAGTTAATTTCCGGGGTAGAGACTTCCCGTATGTTTTGAGGACTTTGTGGCTGAGTTTTAAGGGCAGAAGAAGTCTGTGCCCTAGAACCTGCTGTACCGGGAGACCCCGTGAGGTCACGGCCACGTGGGGGACTCTACTGCTCAGGCCCCGGGCACGACCCCCTGCCCCCAAGGGGGCTCACCTCGGCAGCCTGAGAGGCCGCGCCCAACGCTGGTCAGTGTGCGTGCAAGCGGCCGAGGCACTCTCGCCAGGTGTGCGGTCCCCTCCCTCCGCTGGCAGAGCCCAGGGCGGGTCGTGTCCTCCAGCCACAGCTGGAAGCTGAGGTTGGCGAGTTGTGGCTTTTACATGTTAACTCTGCTTCTGTTGGTGAGCCTTGCGAACGCAGTAGAGCCTAGCAGGGTCTGTATGAGGTTGATGCCTCTGGCTGGTGCGATTAATTGGCCTGTTTTCTAATTTCTGGCTTTCTCCATTAGGAGATGAAAATCTGCTCTGCCATCATAAACCTTTTTCATCTGATCCCAGCTGCGCCCCAGACTCTGGTCAAGCCTTTGCTAGAGGTCGTGATGAAAACCGAACGGGCCATGTTGATCGAGGTAAAGGCCAAGCTCGGGCTCGCCTCGTTCTTCCTCCGTCTTTGACAGGGAGTGCTTTCAGTGTCATGCTTCAGCTGGATTAATCTAGCAGAGGAGGGTGTCGGGTGTTCCTGTTGGCTTGTGGCGCATGCAGTCCACTCACGAGGGGAGAAGGCACACGGAGCCACGGGCGGTCGCTAGACCAGAGAGACCTCAGAGCCCCTGACGATGCAGGCTTCACCGCGTGTCTTGCAGGCTGGCAGTCCCTTCAGAGAACCTCTGATCAAGTTCCTGACGCGCCACCCCTCGCAGACAGTGGAGCTGTTCATGATGGAGGCGACGCTGAACGACCCGCAGTGGAGCCGGATGTTCATGGTGGGAGCCGGGCTGGGACTGGGGGTGCTGCTCGACAGTCTGAAATTTGTAGTTGACTGTTGAGGTTTTATTTTCCTGTGATATAATTTGAGCATTAGGAATGCTGTCGTGTCCTGCTGAGAAAAGCTCAGATCCAGGAATCCTGCAGGACTTCGACCGTAATGGATAATGAGCTGCTCTAATTATGAAAACCAAGTGTCTAAAAAAGCACTTTCTGAAGAGAGTGCTTTTGTAGTCTTATTTTTATTATTATTCTACTTCAAGAGATTTAGGAAGAACCTTAGAGTTCATGTCATCTAAAATAATTTGTGGGATTTGATTAGCTTTAAAACAGCTGTTTGTTTTGTTTCCAGAGTTTCTTAAAACACAAAGATGCCAAACCTCTGCGAGACGTGCTGGCAGCCAACCCCAACCGGTTCATCACTCTGCTGCTGCCCGGTGGCACCCAGACCGGCGGTGCGCCCGGCTCGCCGAGCACCAGCACGCTGCGGCTGGACCTGCAGTTCCAGGCCATCAAGGTAGCGCAGCTCCCCACCGCACGCTGGTGCCCCAAACGTGCCGTCGGGACACGGGGAGAGCCCCGTCAGCGTCCTCACCGTCTCCTCTTTGGCAGATCATCAGTATCATCGTTAAAAACGAGGATTCCTGGCTGGCCAGCCAGCACTCCCTGGTGAGCCAGCTGAGGCGCGTGTGGGTCAGTGAGACCTTCCAGGAAAGGCACCGGAAGGAGAACATGGCGGCCACCAACTGGAAGGAGCCCAAGCTGCTGGCCTACTGTCTGCTGAATTACTGCAAGTGGGTGCATGCGGCGTCTGGCGCCCGGGGGCTCTTGCTGAGCCCTGGGTCGCAGAGGTCCCTGTGTGTGGGGGCGTGGCCTGTAGAGCATGGGCTGTGGCCCTGGGCAGCGGAGGGCAGGTCGGATGTCCCCCAGCAGTTACGGCCCTCTCTGTCAAACGCGCAGGAAGAATTACGGAGACATCGAGCTGCTGTTCCAGCTGCTCCGGGCCTTCACCGGTCGCTTCCCTGTGCAACATGGCCTTCCTGAAGGAGTACATGGAGGAAGAGGTTCCCCAGAGCTACAGCGTCGCCCAGAAAAGGGCCCTGTTTTTCCGCTTTGTGGACTTCAGCGACCCCAGCTTCGGAGATGAGCTAAAAGCCAAGGTGGGTCCCTCCGTTGCCGCAGGGAATCCGCTGCTTGAGCTCGTTTCCTGGGAGACGGGATGCTCTGCCTGTGGTCTGCCGTGCCCTCCCTGGCATTGGAACAGTAGCCTGGGCTGTTCAGGAAGGAAGTTCAGGAAGGAAGTTCCATTGTCGAGAAACGCGAGGCAGGTCCAGCTGTGATCCAGTGCCGACGAGTGGTGTGTTAGCTCCTTTGTCTTTATAAAACACCTTGTTTGAGGTGAGAAGAGTGAGCAAGTCTGCTCTTTGCCTCAAGTTGTTAACCTGCCTTTGCAGTTGCCACCGGAAGGAAAGGCAAGATTGCTAGCTGCACCCTGACTGAGTTCTGCCTGGACGCTGTAGCGTGATCGAGCTGGTTCTGCCTAGTGAGAGCGAGCAAGCCTGGCTTTGTGTTCCTTCTCCTTCATTTTAAAATTTTTTTGTAGGTTCTGCAGCATATCTTGAATCCTGCTTTCTTATACAGCTTTGAGAAGGGGGAAGGAGAGCAGCTCCTAGGACCTCCCAATCCAGAAGGCGATAACCCCGAGAGCATCACCAGTGTGTTCATTACCAAGGTGACGTCACGAAGCACGCACAGCGTGGGAGGGGGTGTGTGTGTGTGTGTGTGTGTGTGTGTGTGTGTGTGTGTGTGTGTGTGATGGGTTCGTTGAAATAAAGTCACGTCACAAACCACGCACAGTGTGGAAGGGGTGTATGTGTGTGTGTGTGTGTGTGTGTGTGTGAGATGGGTTCATTGCAATAATGTGACATCACAAACCACACCAGTGTGGGAGGGGTGTGTGTGTGTGTGTGTGAGATGGGTTCATTGCAATAATGTGACGTCACAAACCACACCAGTGTGGGGGTGTGTGTGTGTGTGTGTGAGATGGGTTCGTTGGAAATAAGGTGATGTCACGAACCACGCACAGCATGGGAGGGGTGTGTGTGTGTGATGGATTCATCGAAATAAGGTTATTTCCCTGTGGCTTTTATTCTTCATGATTGCATTCATTCTTACTAGTGAACTTATTAAGGCAGCTTCACTGTGGAATCACTTAACTTTGCCACATTAATAGATTTCAGTGGGAAGCAGAATATATCCCATTGAAAATTCATATGTTGTGGTTGTTTGCAGAAATTCCTATTGCTGGTCAGCAGTGTTTTCATGATCTGTTTACAAAAGAATCTACTAAAAGCTAGTGAGAATGTGAGACTGGACCCAGGTACCACTGTGACCCTTTGCTGCCAAATTCATGAAATGCTACAGCAGTGGGATATCCGAAATGAACTTGGGTCTTGGCTCGTGCACAGTAGTGTTTGCAGGTTGCACGAGTGAGGCTTTGGGAATCAAGTGTTCGCTTGAGAACTTCCCATGGTGCTCTGTGGTCGGGCTGGTGCACTTCACCAGCGGGTGCGCAGTTTGCCTTGAGGTGGTTGGGCCGAGTGTTCATGCACGGCTGCTGCTCGAATGCTGTGACCGTGGGCCTTCACTCATCATGGGCCTTCACTTCATTCCTTGTGCAGCCCATGAATTACTGCCCTGGGGGAAGAATAGCAGGTTCCACACCCCCTGGCCTGGGGTCCAGGTAGAGGGGAGGATGTTCACAGGACACGTGGCCAGGCTTTCCATAGTCTTTGCTGCTTAAGAGAGGCGTCCTTCTGCAGTTTTGACCCTAGTTCCATCCTCCTGGAGGAGTGAGAGCTGAGTCCAAGCAATTGTTTGGGCCCACATACTGATACGTGCCCTGTGCTGGACAGCTGTGGGGAGATGGAGGCCCAGACTTGGGCCTTGCCATGGGCTGCCCTCCATGGGCTGCATCCTGGAGTCAGATGCTGCCAACTTGGCACCAGTGAGGGGTCGGAAGTTCAGGTGTCGATGAGGATCAATGGTGCAGGGCAGGCTGGCACGCCGGGGGAAGGGCCTCTGTGAGGCCGTAGATCCAGGGGAGGGAGCTGGGACTAAACGGCCCCCGATGGCAGCACAGCTGTTGTGGAAGGTTTCCGTCGCAGGCCTTCTGAAAGGCAGGAGGTGGTGAGGGCTCGCGCTGCACCGTGCGGCCGGCCCGTGTGACTCCACTGAGGCAGGTAGCGTTTTCCTCCGTGTCCGTTTTTCTTATGTCCATGAAACACGTAGGAATTTGTCAGACCCTTGATTGTATGGAAAAGTGTAACTTTCATTTTTTAAGAATAGAGAATTGGAGAGTAGGTAATATTTTTAATAATACTAAAAAACAAGTTAATAATTAATGATTGACTAGGGAAAAAAAATAACTCAGTTACTTGGAAATTGAGAAACTCGGTCGTGAATCCCCCTGTGTAGGAATGCTCGGACCCCCTGCCCGCGGTGTTCCAGCGTCCCTGCTCCCTCTTCAACACTGAAATAAATTCAGCAAGTTTGTAATATGTACATAATAAAGGAAAATTGATGTGACGTCATTGAGTCCATCCCTGTAAAGCTTAATGCTATGTGTGTAGAGGGTACACGTGTTATGAGTGTGTGTGTGTGCATGTGTGTTGAGGCGTAGATTGCCAACTGACCCTTGGGAGGTATGGAGGTAGCAGAATGTTATGTGTATAGAGGGTTTGTGGGTGTGAGTGTGTGTGTGAAGGCATAGACTTGTTGAGTGACCCTTGGAGGTTTATGTATAGTGCGTGTGTGTGTGTGAAGGCATAGACTTGAGTGCCCCTGGGAGGTGTGTGTATAGTGTGTGTGCATGTGTGAAGGCGTAGGCTTGTGGAGTGCTCCTGGAAGGTGTGTGTGTGTGCGTGTGTGTGTGTGTGAAGGTGCAGACTCATGAGTGCCCTGCAAGGTATGTGTATAGTGTGTGTGCCTGTGTGAAGGCATAGACTTGAGTGCCCCTGGGAGGTGTGTGTCTAGGTGTGTGAAGGCACAGACTCGTGTGTGCCCCTGGGAGGTGTGTGTGCATGTGCATGCGTATATGAAGATGCAGATTCATGAGTGCTCTGCGAGTATGTGTGTGTGTGTGTGTGTGTGTGTGTGTGTGTGAAGGCTTGTGAGTGCCCCTGGGAGGTGTGTGTCTAGAGTGTGTGTGCATGTATGACGGTGGAGTCATGAGTGCCCCTGGGAGGTGTGTGTGCGTGTGTGAAGGCGCAGACTCGTGCATGCCCCTGGGAGGTGTGTGTCTAGAGCGTGTGTGCGTGTGCGAAGGTGCAGGCTCGCGCATGCCCTGCGCGGCAGGCGTAGTAGGACCAGCAGCGCCCCCGTGCCCGTGCCCTCAGGTCTTGGAGCCCGAGAAGCAGGCAGACATGCTGGACTCCCTGCGCATCTACCTGCTGCAGTTCGCCACGCTGCTGGTGGAGCACGCGCCCCACCACATCCACGACAACAACAAGAACCGCAACAGCAAGCTGCGCCGCCTCATGACCTTCGCATGGCCCTGCCTGCTGTCCAAGGCCTGCGTGGACCCCGCCTGCAAGTACAGCGGGCACCTGCTGCTGGCCCACATCATCGCCAAGTTCGCCATCCACAAGAAGATTGTCCTGCAGGTACCGGCAGGGCCCCCCGTCCCCCTTCAGCACACACAGCCTCCTGCTGGTTCATCGTCTTCCCCGGCGCATGTACAGATGTTCCTCTTGCCGTCGTCGGGACGGTGGATCCCCCACCCTTCCCCGTGATTTGTTACACCTCCCCCCCGCCCCCGCCCCGTGATTTGTTCTCGCTCTTCCTCCCACTCCTGCTCTGTCTGCTCCTTCCTCTCAGCCTTGCTTTTGAAACAATACGGTGTCTGCTTCGTCCACCTCCTGCTCCTCTGCCTGTTGCTGAAAGTGTGTCCGTCCAGGGCCCCAGCCCACTCGTTACCTGCGGACAGACAGCAGGCACTCTGGGGTCCTTGTCTCCTGACCCTGTCTGGGTGGACCATCTCAAGGACGTTCCTGGTGTTGCTCAGTGGGTTTGGGCCTTGTCACGCAGCCTGGGTTTCTCCTGCTTATGAGTTCCGTGACTCTGACCGAGCTCGTCCCTGTCTCTGTGTCAGAGTTCACTGTGATCCTGCGCTTGAGATCCTGTCTGTCCCACTGAGCCACTGGTCAGGGGTGGCTCTCATCCTATCCTGTGAGGCACCCTTGGTTTCCTCTGACTGTGCCCTCCTGGGAACTTCCGTGGGCCAGAGACCCGCCAGGGCGTCTGTGACACCGTGTCGTTCTCCCAGGCACCCGGGTTCAGCAGGTCCCGTTGTTCCCAGCCTGTCCATCATCTGTGTCCCTCGACCAACTCTGTGCTGGTCACGTTGGAAAAGCTGGAGCTTGCTTCGTGTGTGTTTCAGTCGTGTGCAACCCCATGAACTGTAACCCGCCAGGCTCCTGTTCACGGGGGTTACCCAAGCAAGAATACTGGAATGGGTTGCCATTCCCTTCTCCAGGGGATTTTCCCGACCCGGGGATCAAACCCAGGTATCCCACATTGCAGGCAGATTCTTTACCATGTGAGCCTGGTCCAGTACAGGCACACACTAGGTGCTCAGGAAACATTAGAGCAGACATCTTCACAGATCAAAAGTTAATGAAAGACACAGTCACTGCTACATGTTTTCCTAATAGGAGAGCCTCGAGGAAGTGTCTAGAGCCTGTTTTTGCAGAAACAACGCCTTGTTTCTGAGTGCCTGTTTTCGTCTCGCTTGCTAAAGCCTCCGTCCTTACGTGAGAATTCCTGTCCTGCCTCAGGTGTTCCACAGTCTTCTCAAGGCACACGCGATGGAGGCGCGCGCCATCGTCAGGCAGGCGATGGCCATCTTGACCCCAGCGGTGCCGGCTCGGATGGAGGATGGGCACCAGATGCTCACCCACTGGACGAGGAAGATCATCGTGGAGGAGGGCCACACGGTCCCGCAGCTGGTCCACATCCTGCACCTGATCGTGCAGCACTTCAAGGTGGGGCGTGCTGCGGCAGACACTGATAGGTTCCCGTGCGTGCGTGTGGAGACGCACATGGAGGCCTCAGAGCAGACACTGATAGGTTCCCGTGCGTGCATGTGGAGACGCACGCGGAGGCCTCAGAGCAGACACTGATAGGTTCCCGTGCATTTGCTTTGAAGTTTCCCTCGTCTTCCATTTTCCTTCAGTGATGAGGCTGTCATCTTTCCCTGGGCTTCCCTGGTAGCTCAGAGGATAAAGCGTCTGCCTGCAATGCAGGAGACACGGGTTCAATCCCTGGGTTGGGAAGATCCCCTGGAGAAGGAAATGGCAACCCACTCCAGTATTCTTGCCTAGAGAATCCCATGGACAGAGGAGCCTGACGGGCTACAATCCACGGGGTCGCATAAGAGTTGGACACGACTAAGCGAGACATGCCCCACTCCTCATCTTTCAGAGAAGATACTTCTGTTCTGTAGATTAGCATGAGTATGTGTGCGGCCTCACAACATGGAAAGTGCTGTAGTTTACTGGATGTATCCTAGGTATACGCCTTTCTGTACAAGACAACATTTTTCTTGTAAGTACACTTGATCTTTGAACAACAAGGGTTTGCGGTGTGTGGATCCACTCATATGCAGTGGATCCGTACTGTGATGATATTATATGGTCTGTGGTTAGTTGAATCCGTGGATACAGAGGACTAACTAAACTCTGTAGTTGCATTTTTGACTTCGTGGAGGGTGGGCACCCCAACCCCTGTGTTGTTCAAAGATCAGCTATGCTCAGCTGCCTGTGAATACAGGCGAGTTGTTACTTTAAGGTGGAAGGTAGTGTCATTCTTGAAGAGGTCACTGGCATCTCCTTTTCTATAATCAAATCACCTCCTCCTCGTATTTATTTGTATGTAGATTATTTTTATAGAGTTTTGGGTGGAGGAGAAAGGATTGAAAATTTGTTCTTTCACAGTCAGCTCTTTAGAATTAGGAATTTGCCTCTTGGCGTGGCTTTTATGACATCATCTGAAGTTTAATACATGTGGCTAGACTTGCCTACCTAACAAAAATTCATTATTTCAGCATTTTTTAAAACATGGTCCTTAAAAGCTAAAACATGCTTTTATATTGGAACTCAGTGAATGAAGGGGGAGTGATACTTGTAAATGGTATTGAGGGGTTTAGCTTACTTTATAGTTCAGGATTGTTGGGCAGAAGGCCGGGTCGCGCGTTGAGGCCGAGACAGGCTGTGCACGTGTGCCCACGCGTGCCCTGGCGTGACCGGCCGTGTTTGCAGGTGTACTACCCGGTGCGGCACCACCTCGTGCAGCACATGGTGAGCGCCATGCAACGGCTGGGCTTCACGCCCAGCGTCACCATCGAGCAGCGGCGGCTGGCCGTGGACCTGTCCGAGGTCGTCATCAAGTGGGAGCTGCAGCGGATCAAGGACCAGCAGGTAGGGCGGCAGCCCCCCCCCCCGGCCCTGGCTGCGCTCCCCCACACCTCTCCCCGGAGAGTGGTCGGCAAAGTCAGCGTGGGTGGATCTCTTTAAGCCCGATTCAGACATGGACCCGAACTCGAGTGGAGAAGGGGTCACCTCCGTCTCGTCTTCCATCAAGAGAGGCCTGTCAGTGGACTCTGCACAGGAGGTGAAGCGCTTCAGGACGGCCACGGGCGCCATCAGCACGGTGAGAGTATGGGCCGGGCCGCTGGCAGTTCATTCATCCAGAAACTCAGAATGCGGGCCGGGCGCCATGCCACACCCCACGAGGCCTGCACCCCCGCTTCCTGGACCTGGTTCCCTTTGGGGGTGGCCCAGGCCCCGCCCTTCTCTGTGGCGGCCGTGCTTGTGCCCCCTGCCGAGGGTGCCCTGGTGCCCAGCACGGGCAGCTCCCGGGCGGACCGAGGCCAGGTCGTGCTCCTGAGCACGCTCTCCTGCCTCTCCAGGTGTTTGGGCGGAGCCAGTCTCTGCCAGGCGCTGACTCCCTGCTCGCCAAGCCCATCGACAAGCAGCACACGGACACCGTGGTGAACTTCCTCATCCGCGTGGCCTGTCAGGTGTGCTCTCCGCGCGGCTCAGGTTAGGGGTCCTTCTGAAAGAAGGCTGCCCAGTAGACTCAGCGAGTTCAGCCATGTGTTCGGCCAAAACAGAAATAGACAAACCAGGTCTGAGAGCTTGTCTTTAGTAGTATGTCCCTTTCTTACCAGATTTCATTTGTTTAGTGACATGCTGATGTTCCTGAAACCATAACTTTTTTCCATCGGTGATGAAACAGTGGCATATCTTACAATTAACGGCATGTTGGTGGTGTTCAGTGACCCTGGGTTGGACTACTAGACTTTCAGGTGCCCTGTGTCATGAGGGTGTTGGGATGATCCATCCCACATGAGTAGTGGGCAGCGTTCAGTGGTTCAGATGCCTTGTAACTTGCATTTGTTTACCACTCACATCAGTAACATATTTTCACACCATTGTTGGCAATCAGTTTCTGAAACTTTGCGTTTTTCTATTTCAAAGAAACCCTTGTACATGAGATTTCCCTCACAAAGGCGTTATATAGCTATTAAGACGTAGTGTATATATACTGTCGCAACACTATCGAGGATCTCTAAGCGCTGGAAACAAGCTACCCGACTATCAGCCAGTCCTTTCCTGAGTGCTGCAGCGTGCTGGGCACAGCCTGGGAGGCCCCGATGCCGCCCCTTCCAGTTGCACAAAGGCGTGCAGGTCGCCACTGACCCGCTGTGAGGGGCGGGGTCCCGGTGGAGGCCGGGAGGGGTGGGCCCTGTGTGCAGGGTAACTCGGGCCTGACCTGCGTGAACTTCCAGGTCAACGACAATACCAGTGCGGCGGGCTCTCCTGGGGAGGTGCTGTCCCGCCGGTGTGTGACCCTCCTGAAGACAGCCTTGCGCCCGGACATGTGGGCCAAGTCAGAGCTCAAGCTCCAGTGGTTCGACAAGCTGCTGATGAGTGTGGTAGGTGCGGGGCGCTCAGGACGGTGGGCCCTGAGCCACCCCCCTCCGCCGGTCGGGGCTCCTCCCACTGCTGTTCTGGCCCCTGGCAGAGGAGGAGAGAGCGCCGTGCTTCCCCCCCTCCACCTCAGGCAGAGCCAGGAGTCTTGGAAGCGGAGTAGTGCTCTTGCCTTTCATGGGCTCATTGCTTAAACTGACCTACGGGCTAGCCCGGAATAAGCATGTTGAATTGACTTAGTCAACAGTCTTTAAAATCCAGTTGAGTTTCTGAATCCAGATGGAGTAATGAGCATGGCACCAAATAGCCAGGTATTGAGAGCGCCCCAGGTGCCGATCTTCCAACGGCTTTTTGGGTGGTCCTGGTCCTGTGATTGCCCAGAGGTTGCAGAGGCTGCTCTCTCGCCTTATCCATCTCGTTACCAGGATGCAGTTGTTTGTCTGGGTCTCTGGTGAAACCCGAAAGCTTTCAGTCTGAAGATTTTAGAACCTGCGGTAAACGTCTGTTACTTTGTGCTGCAGAGATGAGTGTTGCTGCTCAAGTGTGCTGAATGGTCCTGCAGGTCTCCTGTGTCACAGGAGCTCTAGAGCGGCCGGCCCGCTGGGTCCGCAGTGCGTGCTTTGATTCTAGCCTTAGGCTTCACTGCTAGATACCTGCAGATTTCTTTCCTCTATTTGTCTTGGAAAAGGAATGATTTTCCTATCAGAATTAGTCACCGTTGACTCAAGCTCAGCCCCTTCACAGGTTTACATTTTCCAAGACCGGTGGGTGTGCCCACACTGACTTCTGCCTTTTCCCCAGAGTCCACCTCAGAGTAGCATCCATGCAGGGCACACGCACGTGTGTGTGTGTCAGCCACAGACAGTGTCCTGAAGCCAAACTTAAATCCTTACTATGGCCCTTGGTGCTCTGTTTTCTATTTTATTCTTTTTTTTTTTTTTTAGTGCTGACAATTTGTGAAGTTGATTTTACAGTACACAGTTTCAAGGATATTTCCTTTTGGAAGGACGTATGTAGTTGAACTAAAAACATGAAAGGAGAAAAGCAAAACGCACTGCAGTAGTTGCCTTCTTAAACCAAATGCTAATGTTTTTCGTGAACTTTTTAAAGGAAGTTTGACTGAACACTTAAGGCTAATTTGTTGAAGACTGTGAAATCTTACTGTAGTCGCAGAATAAGGCGGCCTTTTATACACCTGACGTGTTCACCCCTTGGTGGTTCTGGGTTTTTTGGTTTCACCTCCCAAGTGCTCAGTGGCACGGGGCTTGGGTTTCGCTTGCCGCCTCCCGTCGCCAGCGTTTATATGCTGTCGCATCCACACCTGGCCCGTGCCCCCTGTTGCAGGAGCAGCCGAACCAGGTGAACTACGGGAACATCTGCACCGGCCTGGAAGTGCTGAGCTTCCTGCTCACCGTCCTGCAGCCGCCCGGCCATCCTGAGCAGCTTCAAGCCCCTGCAGCGTGGCGTGGCCGCCTGCATGACGTGCTTGGGAACACCAAGGTGCTGCGGGCCGTGCACAGCCTGCTGTCCCGCCTCATGAGCCTCTTCCCCACCGAGCCCAGTACGTAGCCAGTACACCCCCCCTCTCTCTTTTCTTTCCGCCTGGCTGGGTGGGCCCAGAGCTGCTTATTGCGAGTGCTCCTCCCTCCTCTGCTTGCCATATAAGCCATTTTATCATCCAAGCTTTTTTTATCGTACCATGAAACTTTCTTTTTTTTTAAAAAAGGTGGTCATAACTTTACAGTCAAAGTCTTTGCATGACATTTTTGGTCCACTTGGGAAATACAGTTTTTCTTCATCAGCTAAACAGTACCGTTTCTGTAAGGGTGAAAGAAAGTTCGGTTAAAGCATTTTGGTCAAGCGTTGAACAGCTGGCACGATAGGATTTTGGCATGTTTTCCTTGTGTTTAGGGGGTTGAGTCGAGGCTCGGGGACATGAAAGGTGGTCTCCGAGCTCCGTTAACTGGGAGCCACGCATCGTGGGTTAAGGGTCACCGTGGGTCCCAGACAATGAAGCTCAGAGCTGGCCTGGGGAGAGTCAGTGTCTCTCAGAGCTGGGCAGGGCCCGCCAACCGGACCACGGCCCCACAGTCCCGCTCCTGTTGCAGGCACTTCCAGCGTGGCCTCCAAGTACGAGGAGCTGGAGTGCCTGTACGCGGCCGTGGGCAAGGTCATCTACGAGGGTCTCACCAACTACGAGAAGGCCGCCAGCGCCCAGCCCCTCCCAGCTCTTCGGTGAGTGCACACCCCCTCCTGCACACGTCTCTCTGCTCCCTTGGACGGGCTTCCCTTCTGGGAGGGGCCCTGCGTGTCGGGAGGAGCTCTGAGCCTATGTGTTGTGGAGAGTGTCTGCGAGTGGCCGGCCACACACAAGGCCACGGTCCCCTGGGGTCCTGAAGATGAAAGACCCCGCCCAGGCTCAGAGCTTCTCCTGCCTCAGACACACGTGCTCCTCCCCACCCCCATCTCCAAGGTTGTTAATGGTCTGTGGTGTAAGCTTTTATGGGACGTTCACAGCTGATTCTTGTGAGTGTAGTCGGCCTCAGTGACTGTACAGGGTCTCGCTGCGTCGTCCACCGTGTCTCGTCCGCAGATTGAGCTGACTGAGGACTGTGTAGCGCTGTTGTGTATAGTGCTGGAAAAAGCGACACACAAGTGGACTTGAGCAGGTCAGACCTGTTTCAGGCTCAACGGCAATGTCAACATTTCAGATCAATCTGTACTTTTGTCAAAAACGGCCCATTTTTGTCTAGCACATTGTTTAAATATTCTTAGGGGTAATTGACATTTTTGTGACTTAGTTTTTAGAGACTCAGAAATCCTCTGGCTCTCCCCCTGCTGCAGGGACCCTGATGATCCTCAAGTCTGCCTGCAGCAACAACCCGAGCTACATCGACAGGCTGATCTCGGTCTTCATGCGCTCGCTGCAGAAGATGGTGCGCGAGCACCTGAGCCCGCAGGCCGCCTCGGGCAGCACGGAGGCCGCCTCAGGTGACGCGCTGGGCCGGCCCACCTCGGGCTGCGACGCCTGGCAGCTCCGCTGCCCACTGCTTTCATGTTCATCATCATTTGCTCTTAACAGAGCGATTCTGAACGTTTCGTTGACCACCAGAGTCGAGCACTCTTTTAAAGTGAAATGCTTTTTAAGTTTGTGATTGTAAGAACAGATTTTGAGGAACCTCTGCCACTAGATGAGTTATCTAACAGTTTTGCTGTAAGCAGAGATGGCTAAATCAGAGCCACTGTTTCTAAAAATGAAGTCTCAGGGTCCAGACCCGAGCTCTGAGCTCCGGAAATCGGGTGACGTGTTGTGGGGGGGAGCTGTGGGAGTCACACCTCTCAGCCTGCCGGGGCCGTGCGCATGACTCCAGGGCTGGCTGAGCCCCTGGTCCCGTCAGCTCTGTCGTCCCCTGCCCTGTGAGGAGGCTCTTGTTGGGCCCTGTGGCACGGCGGTGCGGTCAGAGCCAGGAGGCACTTCCCACGCCCGGAGCTCTCGTTTCGGGGCGAAAGCATTCTGGGGAGGGCATGGGCGGGATCCAGCCACTCGGGTGGTGGGGATAGCCGGCGTGTCTCGCATGTGCAGGGACCAGCGAGCTGGTGATGCTGAGCCTGGAGCTGGTGAAGACGCGCCTGGCCGTGATGAGCATGGAGATGAGGAAGAACTTCATTCAGGCCATCCTGACCTCCCTCATTGAGAAATCCCCGATGCCAAAATCCTCCGGTCTGTGGTGAAGATTGTGGAAGAATGGGTTAAAAACAACTCCCCAATGGCAGCCAATCAGGTGAGCTGGGCAGGGGCTGTGCCCTGGCCTGTGGGCCTTCCCGAGAAAAGGTTCAGCCGTCGCTCTCTAAGCGCTTCTGCAAGTTCTCAAGCAGAGTATTTTTTCTCTCCAGTAGTTGCCCTCACGGGATTCTTTTTTAAGTTGGATTTTTCTCACTGTGCTTCACAAATTTTGAACAGAAACTTGAAGTAACTGGCTGTGTAATGTGGTTTTACTTCTGTTAAAATGTTAAATGAGCCAAAAATAACAACGATGAGGGACTATTACTTGGTCACTAAGATGCTCGCAAACTTCCAGTTTGTTTTCTATTTAGTTGCTTTCTCTCCCAGGTGAGTTGTAGCCCCCCAGGAAAATTATGTTGGCACCTGTCTTGATCTTAAGCATCCAAAGAACCATTTAGAAACAACCTTATTTTACCTGACAAGAATGTAGAAGGTTAAAAATAAGTTGAGCAAATGGCTGAAATACTTTTGAACATGTCCTTTCTCAAATAATTGACTCTTAAATTTGTGCAGACACCTACACTCCGGGAGAAGTCCATTCTGCTTGTGAAAATGATGACCTACATAGAAAAGCGTTTTCCAGAAGACCTTGAACTAAATGCCCAGTTTTTAGACCTTGTTAACTACGTCTATAGGTAATCACCACAGCCAAGCACGTCGTGTGTCGTCCCTGCTAAGCTCTCTGACCCGCTGGTGGTGTGACTTTTTAATCTTCTCTTATATAATAAGTTTTAAATGTTCACTCACATTGTAAGACACACAGTGTAGGTCAGCGTCATCAGCGAGCCTTTTGTTCACATGTTCCAGGGATGAGACGCTGTCAGGCAGCGAGCTGACTGCAAAGCTTGAGCCGGCCTTTCTCTCGGGGGCTGCGCTGCGCCCAGCCGCTCATCAGGGCCAAGTTTTTCGAGGTTTTCGACAACTCGATGAAGCGTCGTGTCTACGAGCGCCTGCTGTACGTGACCTGCTCCCAGAACTGGGAGGCCATGGGGAACCACTTCTGGATCAAGCAATGCATTGAGGTGAGCCGGCGTCCACACCCGACGCAGAGAGGCAGGCGTCTCCACCACAGAACCGCTGTCCTCTCTAGTAGGGAGGAGCTGACCAACAGCCTGGAGGTGGAGTGGCCAGGCCAAGCCGGCCTCACAGCACGCGGGCTCTGACCACCTTGCTCACGGGGCCCGGGAGCTGGAGGTGCAGCCCCGCGAACCATCAGGCTGTTTCAGTGGATGGCCAGTCAGATGGCCTCCATTTCTAACTAGCTTGTGGCCAGGCATCTGTGTTCCTCGTTATCTGGCTCTATTACCAGCATGCCACGCCAGGCAGCCCAGGTTTCCAGTAGAGAACGGGAGGTTGCGCATGCCGTGCACGTGGGCTGCTGACTGCGCCTGCAGGGAGTCGCCGCTGTCTGGCGTGCCAGGCTGGAGAGAGTCTCCTGAGGGAAAGGAGGGGCTCGTGGCTGGGCTTCAGGGAGAGCATGTGGGCACGTTCCCACCAGGGCTGAGCGTCCGTTCTCGGCACTGGGAGCAGCAGCGGGTGGGACTCTGTGACGGCGGCACAGTGGGCAGAGGGCCCGGATTTGTTCCTCATTCAGAAGGCTGTCGGTTATATCAGGTGCCAGGCTCTGGATCAGGAGGTCAGAGAGACCGTGGGGGGGGGCTGGCCGCTCCTCCTCTGCCCCGTGGTCTGGCCTGTCTCCAGGCGGCACCAGTGCACGGCCCCACACTCCTCACGACGGGGCCAGGAGTGTCCTGCCAGGGCTCACCCACCCCGTGCTGCCCGGCACAGGCTGCCTTTTCCTGCCAGCTGTGCTCATGACCTTTCTCATAACGAAGCAGATTGCGTCACTGCTTGCCTTCGTGCCCAGCACACGGTCTAGCCTCCGGGGCCCAGTCTAGCTGGCCCCTCTGTCCAGCCTGCTGAGACATGGAGTCAGGGGCACCTGAGTGGGGACAGTGGAGGGGAGGTGCAGGCTCCTGTCTAGGTGAGGGCAGCGGGATAGAGCGGGCCCAGGCGCCGGGGAGTCAGTGCACATGCGTGACGGTTGAGGTGACTCGGAGGTCACCAGGGTCCCCACGCCTGAGCGCCAGGCGCAGGTCCCAGGCCTCTCCTCCCTGCGCGCCCCCAGCTCCTCCTGGCCGTGTGTGAGAAGAGCACGCCCATCGGGACCAGCTGCCAGGGCGCCACGCTGCCCTCCATCACCAACGTCATCAACCTGGCCGACAGCCACGACCGCGCGGCCTTCGCCATGGTGACGCACGTCAAGCAGGAGCCCCGGGAGCGCGAGAACAGCGAGTCCAAGGAGGAGGTAAGGCCCCGTGCCCGCCCTGCCTCTGCAGCCAGCCTCCCAGCTCGCTGGGACGATGCTGTGTCAGCCCTGGGTGTTTAAGGCGAGAGGAACAGATCAGAGCCTGTCTCTGCAGAAAGGTCTGAGTGTGGTGCCTGTTCAGTTACTTACTGTTTCTTGTTTTGTGTTAAGGTATAGTTGACATACATCCTGTTAGTCTCAGCTGTACATGTAACAATCTGGTATTTGTGTGTGTTGTGAAACGATCACAGTAAGTATCACTTCAGTTCGGTCGCTCAGTCGTGTCCGACTCTTCGCGAGCCCATGAATCGCAGCACGCCAGGCTTCCCTGTCCATCACCAACTCCCGGAGTTCACTCAGACTCACGTCCATCGAGTCGGTGATGCCATCCAGCCACCTCATCCTCTGTCGTCCCCTTCTCCTCCTGCCCCCAATCCCTCGCAGCATCAGAGTCCTTTCTAATCAGTCAACTCTTCGCATGAGGTGGCCAAAGTACTGGAGTTTCAGCTTTAGCATCATCCCTTCCAAAGAACACCCAGGGCTGATCTCATTCAGAATGGACTGGTAGGGTCTCCTTGCAGTCCAAGGGCCTCTCAGGAGTCTTCTCCAGCACCACAGCTCAAAGCATAAGTATAGCTAACATCTATCACCACACATAGTTAAGGATTTCTTTCTTGGGATGAGGGCTTCTAAGATTTAGCAACTTGCAGATACACAGTGTAGCTTTATTAACTGTAGTCCCCACGCTGTACATGGCACCCCCGTGATGAGTTTATCACCAGAAGTTTGTGCTTTTGCGTGTCTTTGCCCGTTTCACCTCCCACCCCTTGCCTTTGGCAGCCGCCCATCTGTTCTCTGTGTTTATGAACTTGTGTGTGTCTTTGTCTCCGTCTGGCGTATTTCGCTGAGCACAGTACCCTCAGGGTCTGTCCATGGCGCAGATGGCAAGATTTCAGGGTAGAACTGATGAGCAGCTGGTGTTGCCGTTCAGTTTTGAGAGCAGTCACAAGTTGGTGCTGCTGAGGACAGAGTCTTTAACTCTCTGCTGATGGTCCTCTCCAAGTCAGGAGTTGCCCACGTTGTATCCTAACGCACCGCTCTGGAGAGTGACGCCGTCTTGAAGGAGCCGTGTCTCTAGCTGGTTCCACAGGCTGCCTACTCTGACCCTCCTGGGTCTTTACCCATCTGGCTGGGGTAGCCCAGGAGCCTGCAACTAACCATCAGGGCTGAGCCTTGGCTCCGATGGTGGTCAGGACTCCATGTGGGAGTGGGGATACCCCTCAAGGCGTAGATCTGTGAACGTGTCCTTTAGGCCGTCAGCCTGTGGAAGCTCAAGCTGGCTGGAGTGTTGGGTGTCCAAACACAGCCAGTTGGTACTGGTGGAGGAAGGCACTCTCTTTGCTCTGAAAGGGGTGGTTTGTACCCCTTCTTGTATGTGAGATCTCTACATATTTCATTAACAACTAAGAATTTAAAACTTTTTTCATTTCACACTTGCTAAGCAAGAGATCATTTGGTGATGAGATCTCTTTTCTTTTCTATAGTCCTCTGCGGAAGGGATGGCAGCTTTGACATGACTCAAAGGCAGCTTTGGGCTTCCCTTGTGTCTCAGCTGGTAAAGAATCTGCCTGCAATGCAGGAGGCCTGGGTTCAATCCCTGGGTTGGGAAGATCCCCTGGAGAACGGAAAGGCTGCCCACTCCAGTGTTCTGGCCTGGAGAATCCCATGGACTGCATAGTCCTCGGGGTCACAAAGAGTCAGACACAACTTCACTTTTACTTTCACTTTTTTGATGTGACTTGTTTTCATTCTCAGTGGCACACACCAAATGTTCTGTAACCTGACTTTGAGCCCAGTCTGGTGATGGGATGTTGACTGTTACTTCCCAGAAGCTTCAGACAGAAATCAGACTCCTTCCTCTTTGGGCACGAGTTGAGTAAAGCCCTGTGCCCACAAGGTGCTGTGCATTGGCCCTTGTGGCGGCCTTGATCCAAGTAAACAGGTCTGTGCTGCATTCTCAGGAATGGCTGGCGATGACTCCCAGTAGTCTTTATACTGCTTAAAGTAGTCCTTTCTTTTTATTTTCCTTTCTATAATCCAAATATGACAGCAAAATGCTGACATTTTTATAGCATCATGTAAGAAAGTGCTAGATCTGGTCTAGTTTTGTCTGCTTGTGTTTTATTTTAGAACTCAGGATTATTTAAATAATCATAGACTTCCAGGAAACCGAAGTTTTACTTGGCAAAAATGTAAAAAGTTTATGAAAGTCGTGTGTGTTGATTTTTCTTTAACTATTTGACCTTTTGGTTTTGCACATTTGTTTTTGTGTTCTTTAGGATGTAGAGATAGATATTGAACTGGCTCCTGGAGATCAGACCAGCACGCCCAAAACCAAAGAGCTGTCTGAGAAGGACATTGGGAACCAGCTGCACATGTTAACCAACAGACATGACAAATTCCTTGATACGCTCCGGGAAGTGAAGGTCTGTGCGAGATGGTGGCTCTCCCCCGTCTCCCGCCCCACGGGGAGCGTGAGCACTGGGCTCCCCATCCATAGCTCGAGGCGAGCATTTCTGGGCGCAGGTCCATGGCCACTGAGAGCTTTGGCCTCTGCTATGTTAACATGGAGCCATGAGCCGCCTGCCTGCCCGGCGGGCAGGGAGCAGCCGCGTGGGGGGCAGCCAGGCTGGCTTCACCGCAGCCTTCCACGCAGGCAGCCTGAGCAGCAGGCAGGAGTTGTCTCCACTTGACGGTTTTCTCCCGCTTTCTGTGGAATGTTTGTATCCTGGGCTTCTGCGTTTTTGACAGGGACGCGGTCTGGGGTTGGCTCCCTTCCTGGTCTGCTCTTGGGTGAAAGCGACAACATGATCTTGACACACGTGTCTCTGTCTCAGCCGCAGGACCCACCGTGGGTTGGCAGGCATGTGCCTGAGCCCCTCTGCGCCCGGCTGTGTGTTGCTGTGAGGGGAGGGGGCTTCAAGCTGCAGAAACGTGACTGAGAAATTCATACCTTAGAGACAGCAGAGCTGTGGGCGGGAGGCAGCCATGTTTGTGGACATGATGTGCCCATGGGGCCCCGGCTGTGGGGTGTTCTGGTCCTGTCCTGTCCATTCCAGTCGCTTCTCCATCTGCCCACTGTTCATTGCAGAGACTCCAACCTCTCATGGTTCCTGATTTCTTCTTTAGTATGACACTTGTTGGCAGATAACATAGATCCTATGCGTATATTTCTGTTTCCTCTTGGTATCTTCAGCAGCCTCTCTGATAGCATCTGTATATCTCTTGCTTGCACTTTCTGGGTCAGCGTGGTGTTTGTACTTCTTGGATATGGTGAAATCAGTAATGTTAGGAGGTGCCCTGGGAAGTTAGACATGTAGGCATGTCACTGAGCCCCTTTCCCGCGTCCGTGCTAGCTGCTCAGCACAGCAGGAGGGGTCTGTGGTGCCCAGAACTCGGGCTTCACTTCGGCACGGCATCTGTTCAGGTTCTGAACATCGGGCAGTGGAGCAGCGTCGGGTAGAGTGGGTGGTCCTGCGTCCTGGGCAGGGAGCTCGGGCGGCACCCGCGTGGCAGGGGCCCGGCGCCAGACGGTCTCTTCCCCTGCAGACGGGAGCCCTGCTCGGCGCCTTTGTCCAGCTCTGCCACATCTCCACCACGCTGGCCGAGAAGACGTGGGTCCAGCTCTTCCCCAGGCTGTGGAAGATCCTGTCTGACAGACAGCAGCATGTGAGTCTGTTTTCTTTAAATCCTCTTTTGAAAAATGCAGTTTTAGCTTTTGAGTGTTCGTGGAAGAAACTCTTGATGAAGTTTCAAAGGCTGAGGAAACTAGCGTTTATCCAAGTGTGAGTTATCTATCACACGCATGCCAGACGCCGGGGGAAAGCACGAAGGCGGGCTGGTTCTCGCCCGAGGCCCCGGCCAACCCCGGACGCGTGCTTGGGTTTCAGGCTCTGGCGGGCGAGATCAGCCCGTTCCTGTGCAGCGGCAGCCACCAGGTGCAGCGGGACTGCCAGCCCAGCGCCCTCAACTGCTTTGTGGAGGCCATGTCCCAGTGCGTCCCGCCCATCCCCATCCGGCCCTGCGTCCTCAAGTACCTGGGCAAGACCCACAACCTCTGGTTCCGCTCCACCTTGATGCTGGAGCACCAGGCCTTCGAGAAGGGGCTGAGCCTGCAGATCAAGCCTAAGCAGACAGCCGAGTTCTACGAGCAGGAGAGCATCACTCCACCCCAGCAGGTGAGCCTTGCTCGCGGCTCACAGGCCCTGAGGCGCCTCTCCCCGCCCCCAACACGCCCTGAGGCGCCTCTCCCCGCCCCCAACACGCCCTGAGGCGCCTCTCCCGCCCCCAACACGCCCTGAGGCGCCTCTCCCCCCCCCCAACACGCCCTGAGGCGCCTCTCCCCGCCCCCCAACACGCCCTGAGGCGCCTCTCCCCCGCCCCCAACACGCCCTGAGGCGCCTCCCCCGCCCCCCAACACGCCCTGAGGCGCCTCTCCCGCCCCCCCAACACGCCCTGAGGCGCCTCTCCCCGCCCCCCAACACGCCCTGAGGCGCCTCCTCCCCGCCCCCAACACGCCCTGAGGCGCCTCTCCCCGCCCCCAACACGCCCTGAGGCGCCTCTCCCCGCCCCCCAACACGCCCTGAGGCGCCTCTCCCCGCCCCCAACACGCCCTGAGGCGCCTCCTCCCCCCCACCACGTCCTGAGGAGCCTCTCCCCGCCCCCCACCCCCTGAGGGCCTCTCCTCGTGCCCCCCGCCATGTCCTGAGGCGCCTCTCCCCCCCCAACACGCCCGCCGCCCCCCCCCCCCCATGTCCTGAGGCGCCTCTCCCTCCCCCGCCTCCACGTCCTGAGGCGCCTCTCCCCCACACCTCCTGGGCGCCCCCCACCCCACGCCCTGAGGCGCCTCTCCCCGCCCTCCCCCGCCCCCCCACCTCCTGAGGAGCCTCTCCCCCCCCCATGTCCTGAGGCGCCTCTCCCCCCCCGACGTCCTGAGGAGCCTCTCCCCGCCCTCCCCCGCCCCCCCGCCCCACGTCCTCTCCCGGTGGCAGCAGATTAGGGGCGGTGCTGTCGCCCTGTTGGGGAAACACGGTTTTCCTGCCCCGAGCACTCGGAGACCATGTTCTGTTCCAGGAGATCCTGGACTCCCTTGCGGAGCCTCTACTCTCTGCTGCAAGAGGAGGACATGTGGGCGGGCTTGTGGCAGAAGCGCTGCAAGTACTCGGAGACGGCCACAGCCATCGCCTACGAGCAGCACGGCTTCTTCGAGCAGGTAGCGCGCGGGGAGCCGCCCGGCCTCGTGGGCTGGGCGGTGGAGGGCGCGCACGGGAGGCTCCAGTATCGTGGCCTCAAGGCAGCTGCTCTCTAAGAAAGAAGTCTCCTGATTTCTCGGGGCACGTATTTATCCAGTACAGACTCAGAGACTGAAGTCTCAGCTTCAGAGACGTGAACGCTGGCGCTCAGGCGTGAGCTCTTTCCTGTCAGCGTAGCCGGGCGTGGACGCTCCCGGCTGCAGCCCTCGGTCCCGCTGGGGTTGCTGGAGCGTGAGAGCTTAGTCCCCTGCCCGTCCTTGCTGGGCAGTGGGGTCGCTGAGCATGGCTGCAGCCCCGGGTGGGACACCGAGCCGCAGGAATTCCAGAGGCAGAGGCACAGCTGTGGCCTGGCTGCCCTGACGGGGCGACCCGCGCGAAGGCCCGCTGCCTCTGCCCGGGCGGGACTCGGGCGCCAGCGCGTCACTCCCGTTCTGGGTGGAGGCGCGGCGAGCCCGAAAGGGCCCGGGTCTGCGATCCGGCTCGCCCTCAGTAACTGAGCAGCGGTCGCGCAGCAGCTGCTGTTAGGTAAAGGCGACCAGGACGCCAAAAGAGTGTCCAGCAGGCTTTCTGGGAAGCGCTCCCGGGCGGGGTTCCCAGACCCTAACGGGGCAGTCGAGAAAGTCGGTGCGCCCGAGCGCGTTAGAAGTTTGTTTATAAGCCAGCCAAAAATCTGCTTACCCGAATGTGTTTCTGCAGAAATTTTAAAGATGCTGGCAATAGGAAAGCCATGTTATGAGCCTTAAAGACATTGAAGTCATTAAGGTCCCTGAAAATGGCCACAAGACATTTTAATGGTGGGAAATACTTTTTTTTTGTAAAGCTTCACTAACTAGTGCTAACAACTTGGGAGTTTGTAAATTTTTAGTAAAATCAAAAAATAAAAATAAAAAAGGAAAAGTTTGTTTATATATGCACGCTGCGCAGGAACGGGCAGGTTAATGGATGGGGGTTTGGACAGGCTGCCGGGCTGAGGTGCCGCGGGGCTGATAGGTCCTTCTACGTGGGGAGGTGGGGCGGCTTTAGCTGGCGAACTGTGCTGTCACTGGTCCCCGGGCTCCGTTAGTGGGTAGGGACTTCGCCGCCGGCGGGGGGGGAGGGGCTGCTCATCAGGGCGACCGGCTAAGTGTGCTGTCATTATTCCCGGGATCTGGGAGGATCCTTCCGTTAGGGACCTTCTCGCCGATGGGAGGGAGAGGAGGGGCAGCCAATCATGGCCCCCGGGGTCCGACCTTACAGTTGCTAGTTAAGCAGCAGTTTGAAAGCATTGTTAACTTTCACAGGCGCAAGAGTCGTATGAGAAGGCGATGGATAAAGCCAAGAAGGAGCACGAGAGGAGCAACGCTTCCCCCGCCATTTTCCCGGAGTACCAGCTTTGGGAGGACCACTGGATCCGGTGAGCTGAGCGGGGACGCGGCCAGGGGTCACCGAAGGGAGCTGGCAGAAAGTCTGAAATTTTCCCTGACAAGTATTTTTAGAAAGGGACTTTGCTGCTCTCTCTATGGCCCCACAAAGAAAAGTACAAACAAAAATCGAGAAACAGCTGTTAAAGGCTCGGGTGCTTGAGTGTGTGTTGGAGAAAGTGACTGAGGCCGGCCGGCTGCCCGGAGCTCTCCTCTGCTGTGGGATGCTGTTCTTGCTGCTCCAGGGGGGCCCCTGCTTCAGTGCCCCCGGCACTGCAGCACCCCACAAAAGCCCACCCTTCTCTGCTGGGGAAACATTTTTTCCTTTCTGGGTAATGGAAATGGCTTAAAATCACTGAGTTCAGGCCGATCCGTGGTGTCCAGGTGTTCCAAGGAGCTGAACCAGTGGGAAGCCTTGACGGAGTACGGCCAGTCCAAAGGTCACATCAACCCTTACCTGGTCCTGGAGTGTGCTTGGCGGGTGTCCAACTGGACCGCCATGAAGGAGGCGCTGGTGCAGGTGAGGACCGTATCCCCCACAGCATGACCTGTCCACGCTCAGGGTACAGTCTCTGCAGGCACGGGGGGCCCTTTCTCCAGAGCCCCGAGTCTCTGGGGGTCTCCCTTCACTTGCATCACTTGCAGGGGCACCTTGGCAGATGCAGGAGAGCTTCTGCGAAGTAAAAGTTACTTTTGGCTTTCATGAACATCTTTCCTGAGTCCTAAGTGTCAGGTGTGGAGACTGACGCTTGAGAATCTGGGAAGAACAGAGGCCGTTTTGCTGGTGGATTCGGTTGGCAGGGGCGCTGCAGGTGTGAGTGTAGTGCCGGTGCAGGGCCGGGCTGTCAGACTGCGGCCTGAAAAGCAGCATCACGGTCAAAGCGTGTCTGGTATTACGGAAGTGGTAACCGTGTCGTGCAGCTGAAGTCGTGCCCTTAACTTGGTTGAGCTACACGGTTTTCAGAAGTTACACTCCATCTAGAGGAGTTCAGTGCGAGACAGGAGAGTGGGCACCGAGGCGCAGGTCTCTCTGGCCCTGGGAGCCTCTGCGGGGTGTGGGCGGCCGGCGTTGACAGCCCAGCTCTGCCCCCCCGAGCCCCCGTCCCTGCCAGCTCCTCTGCCTCTGCCCGACGCAGCCGTGCCTGTGGCTCGCTCTTTCCCTCCTGTCTCTCTCCCTGGCGCCCCTTTCCTGCTCAGGCTTTAACCTTTGCCCTGTGGTGTCCTTGTCACGGGGCTCAGGGGTTTGTGCTGCAGCCCTGCTCTCAACTTGTCCCTTTGCCTGGTGAGGGCGTATTTACAGTCACACCAGTGACTTTCCTTTCTTGGTGTGTCGGCTCGGAAGCACACGGAGGTTACAGGCCACTGGGCTGGAAAAGATTGACTTAAAACTCCACCCGTGTTGTGGCTCCCATGCTTATTTCGCCACTGCTGCTGCTTTTGAACAAGATGGGGAAGGTGCAGGAACTGATAGTCGCCAGCCACTAACTGTAGGGAGTTACAGCGCCCGGGGGTCTGGACTTTCAGCTGGGAACCGGGAGATGGCTCCTCTGATGCAGGGTTACTCTGAGAGGTAAACCAGTCACTATGTGAGTAAACAAAAATAGTTCACTGACAGGTTGCATTTACCATTGGTGGTTCTTTTTTTTTTAATTTTTTTTAATGTCCTTTCTTTATTCTGATAAATATTCTGCTTTATTTTATATCAATATAAAAATATTTATAGGTCACTCTGATGTTTTTTTTCTCCTTTCTGAGGTCTCACTTAGCAAGGTTTGTGCAGTATCATACTGCCCATAAGTCTAACAGATGAGTTTCTTCTTTTACAAGTTCTTGATTATTTTCCCCCAGTTTTAAGGCACTTACTGGTTTGAAAAAGCTCAGAGTATATTAATGAGCACTATGGGTAATCTGCAGGAAATTAATTTCAAATGTTTTTGATAGTACTGAATTATTTACTCATTTGCCAGTACTTCAAAAAAATCTTTCTCTTATGTCTTACAGTTATGGGGCTGCTTGCCCCATAATTTCTTGGTTCGATTTAATAAATAAGATAATATTTTCCAGCAGAGGAAAATGACATGCTGCTGTTCTTAATGTTCCAGAGAGTAGGTGTGATTGAGCAAGTCCCGTCTTAACTAGTATTTAAGTCTGGAAGATGTGAGACGGTAGGTTGTGATCATAAAGGACCTTGTAGGAAGCAGTTGTGTTCGCAAGTTTGCCTCCCTGAGTTTCTTCCCGATTGGGTTACTGAGACGCAGGTGGGGCCGAGGACGTGACTGCTCCAGGGTCAGATGTCAGCAGACAGGGCCGGTGTTGGGACAGCGCGTCGCCATCACCACCACGGCTCTCGCCCCTCCAGACTGAGAGCCGCGTGGCTCTGGTGTGTCGTTCCGTTGTTGCTCCAGAGGTGCTTCCGAATGAATGTCTTCCTAATGTTACAGCAAGTCCTGCAAAATTCTTTCAAGAATATTTCTGTGTTCTTTCATCTTATATACAAAGAGGTTATTTTTGAAAAGATTTTTTTTATTTATAGTTTTTAAAATGCTGATAAGTCAAAGGCTGATAGTGTGATGAGTTCTAACACTTCCTTTGGAAGATGCTGGGTGAACACAGGGGCTTTCCAGGGCACACCGGGAGCCTCCGCCTGGGCTTCGGGGGCAGGTGGGATGCTCTGGGCTCCGTCTGCTTCACCGGTAGAACTGATACCCGGGATGCGGGCGAGATCTGGGAGCACTTTGCAGTGGGTAATGGATGTGGGCTTAAATGGCAGTAAAGTCCACTCATATTCTTAGAAGTGGAGCAGGTTAGACTGATTCTCAGGATAACAGTGTGAGTTGGAGACAATTCAAAATTGTATTGATACTTAGCAGAGTGGAGATGAGCAAGTATTTAAGGCTTTTGAAGTTCCCTGGCCGACTTCGTAGGTTTTTCACCGGGTCTGTCATAACAGAATCTTATCAGTTTCCCCTTTTTGGAACTAAAAGTGATCTTTAAGCAAGGAGCCTGTGGCAAGGCTTTGTAGCCAGAGATTGGCCACACTTTGATGTTTGGAAAAGGAGAGTGTTCAGAAAAATATCTAATGCATTATTTCTCCAGAGAAAATGAGTGTCTGTCTGTAGCTTAATTGCTCTTCACTGCTTTGCATAACTGGCTACCAGAAAGTTTGCTTTTTGACTCTCCGAGCTGAGAGGAAGTATACCCACCGCCCCGTGTGATGCTCTTCCCCACCCAGGTAGAGGTGAGCTGTCCGAAGGAGATGGCCTGGAAGGTCAACATGTACCGCGGGTACCTGGCTATCTGCCACCCCGAGGAGCAGCAGCTGAGCTTCATCGAGCGCCTGGTGGAGATGGCCAGCAGCCTGGCCATCCGCGAGTGGCGGCGGCTGCCCCACGTGGTGTCCCACGTGCACACGCCCCTGCTCCAGGTGGGGCCCGTCCCGGGGGTGGGGTGGGTCTCCGGGGAGGGACCTCTCCAGGGGGGAAAGGGGCCCTTCCTGGCTGGAGGGGGCCTTCTCCAGAGGGGAGAGGGGGCCCTTCTGGGAGGGGGGCTCTTCCCAGGGGGAGGGGGGCCTTCGGGGTGGAGGTCCCTTCTCCAGGGGGTCCCTCCCGGCAGAGCCCCTCCCGTCCAGGCTGAGGGCTGTGAGTGGAGATGGATGGCAGGGGGAAGCTCCTTACCCCGTCCTCCCCACCATTTGCACTCGGGCTCGGTGAGAGCACGGCTAGAGTCGGAAGGGAGAGGACCAAAACACGGCTTCTGGTGTTCAGGGTGTCCGGGGTTTCAGTGACTGAAGGCCTCCTTCAGGGGTGACTGCGATGGTTTTCTTGCTTGAGGACTATGCTCTGATGCCCGCCATCCCAGCCTCGGTGTGATGCCGCTGTTCAGTCTGAGCAAGGCCTCTCCGTCTGAAACACTAAGGCTGCAGTTAGGTGGCCTGCGCCTTGGCTTCTTCCTCTGTTTCATCCTCACTGTTTCTGATTCGTTCAGCCACACGGGCCACCAGTCAGTGACTCCCCACAGCCCCTTGCGTGGAAATTCCTTCTTCCCATCCTCCCCGGCCTCTGTGTGTGTGCATGCGCACATACATACGTGCAGATACACGCACACACCCTGGGCCGTTCCAGCTCTCCACCTCTTTCATCTGAGGCAGAGCAGCTCCCAGTGTGGCTGAATGAGGGCCAACTATAGGCTGCCGTTTTAATAGTAGTTTAGAATGCTCACACTTTTTTCCCTCAGGAAAGAGTAGTTCTGAGACTTAGAACTGCTACATTGATTTTAATAGTGTAGTTTTTTAATAGTTTTTAAAATTATGTAGTTATTAATATACTTAGATTATCTTGTCTTCGTCATGGTGAACCAGAAGTTCATCAAAGCAGTTTTATCTTCTTGGTTTGATATTTTCCCTTTTCATATCTATTATTTTGGGCCTGAAAGCGATGTATGTTCAGTAGAAACCATACTTCGAATGCTGGATTTGGATGTTTTTGGGACCAACATGTGTGCACGATGCTCTCTGGTGCTGGGCGGTGGCACCAGGAGTCAGCACATGGTCAGCCATGAGATCCTGATGGCGGACAGCCACCTGCTGATGGCCGTTCTGCTTTTCACTTTCATCATATGAGAAAATCAGTGCTTTGTTATTAAACAGGCCTTGTGTTAGGTAGTGTGAGTGTTCTTCGCACATTCAGGTCAGCTAAGCTAGGATGTCTGGTAGGTTCGGTGTGTTAAACGCACTTTCACCTTCAGATATTTTCAGCTTATGATGAATGTGTTGGGATATGACACCATGGTAAGTTGAGGAAGATCAGTGCTAAAAACTACTGAACCGTACACTGAAAGGGTGCTTTCAGTGATGTTTAAATTATACTTCGGTAAAGCTATTACAGTCCAAATACCCTATAGTTCTATCTTCAGTAAGCTTTTGGTGGGAAGAAAGATTAAGGTTTCAGAAATCTGAGTGTAATGAACTAAACTTGAAGTATAGATACAGGTGGAAAGTGTGAATTCTTGTAGACAATTTTTAAAATTAAGAGCAAACAAAAGGATACTGTGTCCTGAACTTGTTGCTGTGTGGGGGTTCAGACAATTCAGAGAGTTTAAAAACATTTCTCCTCGAAGAGTTAGGCTAGAGAGAGGACATAGCCATAAGAACCGAAGTTTTACGGGGGCATCTGTGACTCGGTGCCATGTGATAACAAACACAGATAAACCCAAGATTCAGAGAAGGGAAGACTCGCTGTGGGGAATGGAGGGTGAAATTGAACGGCGTGGGAAAAGGCTCAGAGCTGTGCCCTACCCCCACCCCCAGCTGAGAGGGGCTCCAGAGGGCACCCACGTTTGCAGCCAGGGGCATGTGCTGGGTGTAAAGGGTGGGGGGCTGGTGAGAATGCACTTGTCAGCTGAGAGAGCATCAGAGCCGTGTTAGAGAGGGGCCCCGGGGTTCAGATGTTGACGGAGGAAAGCTTGAGGGCAGGAGGCATTGTCGAAGACCTACCGAGAGCCACACCCAGCGGGGGTGCAGAGGGAGGGCAAAGGGACAGTTGTGGGGATGGGAGGGGCGGTGTGGACCCCGCTGTCCTCCAGGTTCTAGTATCACAGCAGCCAGAGACGGAGGTCTCAAGAGTGTTGGGGGTGGTATCCCGAGAGTCGTGTGTGAGGCGTGGAGTAAGTCAGATGCCGCATCTGAGTAAATCCCAGAGCATCCCCTTGAATCCTGGGCCCTTCACGGGAGACACTCCTGGTCGGCTCTGGTTTGCCTTCCTCATCCGATCCCCGCGCCCTGCTCACCGTGGAATCTCCCACCCTGGTCCCCTTAGGCAGCCCAGCAAATCATCGAGCTTCAGGAGGCTGCTCAGATCAACGCAGGCTTGCAGCCCACCAACCTGGGGAGGAACAACAGCCTGCACGACATGAAGACGGTGGTGAAGACGTGGCGGAACCGGCTGCCTGTCGTGCCGGACGACCTGTCCCACTGGAGCAGCGTCTTCATGTGGCGGCAGCACCATTACCAGGGTGAGCCCGCCTGGCCCGGCACGCCCCCACCCCCGCCTGGCCCGGCACGCCCCCACCGTGCAATCTTCCACCCACTGTTCTGGCTTCACGTCTTGGTTGTGTTTTTCTGTTTGTTCTTTCTTTCTTTGTTTTTTCTTTTATCGAATCTTCTGTTTCTTGGCAGGTGTGGTAGAGGTGGTTGGTATGACGAGGGTAAAGGTGAAGGTGGTGAAAGAGGGGAAGAATTCCCTCCCTGTTCGTTCCTTTCTCCACCCAGGACAGACTTGCTGCCAAACAGCTGCCTGTTGGCACCAGGGGTGTGGACCAGTGGGATCAGAGCTCTGGGTTGTGGCCCTTTTGTTCTGAAGGCCCCCCCTACTCCCAAGACCTGCTCTCGGGAGGCTGGGTGGAGCCTTGTTCAGCTTCCCTGGGCTCCTCTGCTGCTTCCCCTAGACCTGCCAGGCCTCTTTTTATCCAGAGCAGCCTTAGCCAAGAGGGTGATTCTCCACTGAGGAGTTAGTGCTTGGATCATCCTTCTGATGCAAATGTGAGGAAGAGTAACGCGGGCTGATCACAGAGCCTCCCATGTTCATAAGCCACCCTGTGTTTGTTTTCATTTTTATTTAAGCCTTAAACTGAGAAATGTCTGACCTGGACTGAAATGTCACTTCTTTCCTCTCCAGCTATTGTAACTGCATATGAAAACAGTTCTCAGCACGACCCAAGTTCAAACAATGCTATGCTTGGGGTTCACGCGTCGGCTTCAGCAATCATCCAATATGGAAAAATTGCCCGGAAGCAGGGCCTGGTCAATGTGGCTCTGGATATATTAAGTCGCATCCATACCATTCCCACCGTCCCTATTGTGGATTGCTTCCAGAAGATTCGGCAGCAGGTCAAATGCTACCTCCAGCTGGCAGGTGTCATGGGCAAGAACGAGTGTATGCAGGTAGGGTGCCCGGTGGACCCAGTGCCGTCCTTGCCCTGGCAGTGAGGGTCCCTGGGCCAGCTCCTGGCTCAGACGACAGGGAAGGGGACTGGACCGCTACAGGACTCCTTGGTCCCGGGGAGCAGTTCTGCCAGAATGAGAAAGGGACAGGAAGCTACTTGAGTATTTGAATTATATGCCACGGTCCCATCTGCCATATACTTGGGTAATGTAGTTATAGAACGAAAACTAAAAATTGCAGGACTGTGAGGGTATATGGTAGATTTGGGCTATGTTCAGAGGAAAATTAATAAACAATGAAACTGACAAGATACCTAAAGCTTTGGAAAAAATGATACCATTAAGGTGTCTGGAACTGAATTTGTGTTTAGTGATTCAGTTTAAATACTCCTCGTCAGTCAACAAACATTCTCAGTTGGCAAGCCTCATCAGTTTAAAATATATTTGTCAGTGACCTTTAGGACTTAATTGCCTGGATCAATATTTTAATGAGGTTTTCAATGAGTGTCTAGCAAGTTCAAGAACCTTTCTGTTTTTACAAACAGGGCCTTGAAGTTATTGAATCTACAAACTTAAAATACTTCACGAAAGAGATGACGGCTGAATTTTATGCACTGAAGGGGATGTTCTTGGCTCAGATTAACAAGTATGTATGTTATATAGGTGGCGGGTGAGAGAAAGACTCATCAGATTATTTAAATAGTTGTTTGTAACTTAAAAACAATGTGAAGGTGAAGCTAGAAATTGACATGAGTTGGCATCAGTCATCAGACGTGGTATTCAGCTTTTGTATCTCTAGGAAAGTAGTAACTTGCAGCAGGATCAGAAAGCTGGCTTGAGTGTGGTACTTTTCACTATGAGTCGCTTCACCACGGAACTGCCAATAACCGTTTCATTGCCCCATTTTCTCAGTGTGCCGTCTTGGGAATAGAGTTGATCCCTTTGATGGAGATGGTTCTTGCTTTAGAGGAGGGGTCAGTCAACTGGAAGCCAGTGTGGTGGGTCCTCAGAAAACTATAAACGAAGAATTTTGTCCCAGCAATTCCACTCCGAGGTATTTATGGGAAAGAGTTGAAAACAGGAGTTCAAGCAGGTAGTCATTCATGAAGGTTCACAGAGTTCTGTTTACAGTAGCAGAATATTGAAACTACTCAAATGACTGGGAAAGCAAAATGTGGTGTGTACAAACAGTAGAATATCATCCAGCATGAAAAAAGAGCGCAGTGGTATTTTCTTTAACATGTTGCTGTGCTTAGTTGCTCAGTCGTGTCCGACTCTTTGAGACCCCATGGACTGTAGCCCGCCAGGCTCCTCTGTCCATGAGGATTCTCCAGGCAAGAACACTGGAGTGGATTGCCATGCCCTCCTCCAGGTGATCTTCCCAACCCAGGTAGCGAACCCACGTCTCTGGCATTGCAGGCGGATTCTTTATCGTCTGAGCCACTAGGAAATAAGTAACTTTTATTCACTAGTAAGAATTAAAAGCCTTTTTAACAGAAAGGGACCCCTTGAATGACCTGAAAATTCCGTGCTCCATCATGGGCAGAGGGGGCCAGGCTTTCTGTGGTGAGCAGATTGTGTGGATGAAGAATGTTGCTGAATTCTCTTCTGAAATCTTTGATCCAGGAGTTCAGCCATGGCTCATATGTGGACAGACATGAGTTTTATAATGAAAGCTCAAGCACAGAATAATAAAAAATACAACCATGATTTTTAAAACTGTAGGATATTCCATTTCGAAGATGCTGTAGCAATGGTAGTCTGAATTTTTTATCTGTTGAAACTATTGTTTTATGAAAATTACTACAAATAAGGCTGGTAAATCTGAATTCAGATAGCAGATCTGTGACATTTTAGTCAGTGGTTTATTTCATGCTTTGAAAATATTACCTTCATTAGAACTGTGTTTAATATTTTTCTTTCCATGTTTATAAATTCCCTATTAAGTTTTACCTAAGCCAATCTGATGCTTAAATGATTTTAAATGTCAGCAATATTAAAAATATAGCTAACATTTTTCTAAATGATTAAAGCTTTGCACCCCTTCATTTTGGGTTTCGCTGGTGGCTCAGATGGTAAAGAATCTGCCTGCAATGCAGGAGACCCAGGCTTGATCCCTGGGTCGGGAAGATCCCCTTGAGGAGGAAATAGCAACCCACTCCAGTATTCTTGCCTAGAGAATTCCATGGACAGAGGAGCTTGGCCAACTACAGTCCATGGGGTTGCAAAGAGCTGGACACAACTGAGTGACTAACACACACACACACGTTCTCTCTCACTTAATCATGAAATCAAGTCCGTGCAGTTCTCCAGCACACCTCTCAAGCATACCCACCCCACGTGCACTCGTGACTGCCTCAGTTGAAGCCTCCTGACTGCCTCCAGCTTCTTCACTCTCCCGCACATTCTCTCCATGGTCACAGAGTGGTCAGATTTGTGTCTCAGAGGGATCACCCCACTATTCTGCTCAGAACCCTGCCCTGGCTCCTCACTGCGCCCTGGTCTCTCTCTCGTGAGCTCGGTGGCCCTCGGTGATCTGGCGCACACCCACCTCTCCTGCCCGCCTCCCATCATAGTGCTTCACACTAGACTAACCGGCTGTGAGAACTCTCTGCAGGACTCTGCACGGCCCCCCTTTCTTCATTACCATCCTCTCATCCTGAATTCTGGTGAACTCCATCATCCTTCACAACCCAGCTCAAACATGACTTTTTCCCTAAGGCCTTCTTAAGCCCGTCCAACTCCAAAATTAATCACTCCCTCTTCTAAATCTGGTAGCATACCTTTTACTTAACACTTGTATTGTAACTGTTCGTTTCTATGCTTGCCTTTTAATATCACTGTAAACCTTTTGAGACCGTGAAAGCAGTTTTGTGTTCATTAAACCAAATTGTCTTTGCTTCAACAATCTAAGTAATTGGGAGCAGGGATGGGATGTTTCCAGGGCGATCTACAGTGGCCGAGATGCTGCTGCTTCTCCACGGCAGACATAAACCTTGTGTTTCTTTCATCACAGGGATCACCAGACCCTCTTGGATTAGCATACATAACACAGCTCTTAAATATGGGTTGACTGTTTCTGACTTTGTGCAAGATATGTACATTATGTTTTACTTTAAACCTTTTGGCAGGGGTGGTGGTTGTTTAGTTGTGAAGTCATGTCTGACTCTCTTGTGACCTCATGGACCGTAGCCCGCCAGGTTCCTCTGTCCATGGGATTTCCCAGGCAAAGATACTGGAGGGAGCTACCATCTCCTTCTCCAGGGAGTGAGGTGTTGACATGAATGTCAGCGTGGATGAACCTCAGAAACACTTGAGGCTGATTGAAAAGTCCAGACACAAAAAGCTGCCGTCCGTGGGTCCGTCCACGTGAGATGCGCGGTGGTCAGTCCACGAGACAGAGCAGCAGCAGCCCGTGGGTGGGCACCGGGCCGGGGGTCAGGCAGTGGGGAGTGGTGCTTCGTGGATCGGGGTCCCCTGGGGGTGATGACACTGTTCGCAGCCTCCGTAGAGGTGGTGGGCACACGGCATTTTAACTGGACCAGCTGCCACCGAATTAGTCACTTTACAACAGTTGGTTTTCTATTTCGTGGTGTTCACAGTCTCAATTTGTGTCCTCCCAGGTCTGAGGAAGCGAACAAAGCGTTCTCCGCGGCCGTGCAGATGCACGACGTGCTGGTGAAAGCCTGGGCCATGTGGGGCGACTACCTGGAGAACATCTTCGTCAAGGAGCGGCAGCTGCATCTCGGCGTGTCCGCCATCACCTGCTACCTGCACGCGTGCCGGCACCAAAACGAGCAAGTCGAGGAAGTACCTGGCCAAGGTGAAGCCGGAGGGGCCGCTTCAGCCAGGGACCTTCCTGGGAACCTTCAGTTGGGGTGGACGCTCAGTGGCCTCCTGGTCCATGCTGGGCATGAGGCAACACAGAGTCCCTAGGTTCTGTTTAAAGCTGGAAAGTGGAAGCCTGGACATTCTTGGGGTCAGAGGACTTCTTAGCGGCACAACCGAACCTGGACTGTTGGGGGTCTTAGAGCTCAGGTCTGGTGTGGCTGTGGGCCTCCCACTGGACGGGGCTTCCTGCAGACTGCGAGGGCTCTGCCAGGAGCGCGCCCTGCCGCACGCCTCAGGCTCCGACCTCCCACTCCAGGACCGTGCACACAGGCCGGAGCCGGTCGGCTCTGGTCACAGGTGACGCTGAGTCCCCTGGGTTCCTGCAGGGTGAGGTCGTCCCGCGGTACCCCACTGCAGCACCGGGCACAGGGCTGTATCCACCTGTGCCCAGTGGGTGGCTGCTTGAGCCCGAGCACCCTCCCAGCTTGCACCCTCTTGGCTTCCCCAGGAAACACATCCGTACAACCCAGAATCCATTCTTGTAGATAACTTAAGAATAGGTTATTCCGCTTACTTTGTCCAATAAAGGTTAGGAGTTTTTAGAATTCCTTGATTTACCGTCAGAGTTTGGATTGCGCGTCCAAGTAGCAAAAGCCGACTGTAGACGCAGCCCGACGGCAGCAATGCTGAGAAGCCGCCTCACTGCCCGACTCCAGATGCGCTTTCTTGCAGATGAAATAGTTCCAGGCGCCTCTTGGCAGCAGACTGCCAGCAGGGGGTGGCCTCGCCCTAGGGTGGTGGTGGTCGTCTGAGATCTCAGCAGAAGCCCATTTTGTTCTGGGGAGATCGCAAGTGTGGATAACAGGCTGGAGCTCCTTGGGGTCCACATGACCACCGCTAGCCAGCTGACCAGATCAGTTAGTAGTTGGCATTAAAGCTACACCTTGGTGAAAACTGTATTTAAATTCTCAGCATCATTTGTCTGTGAGCTTTATAGTGAAGCTTCATCACACAGTTGGGCCTTCTGTCCATGTTTTCCGGTGATGCCAGGAAAGGTGCCCTGGGTGGCAGCTTAATGTCGAGGGAACGCCCCTGACCGGAACCGGAGACTTTGGTTCAGCTCTCTGACTTCCCTCTGGTCTTAGGTGCTGTGGCTTCTGAGTTTTGACGATGACAAGAACACTCTGGCGGATGCCGTGGACAAGTACTGCATCGGCGTGCCGCCCATCCAGTGGTTGGCCTGGATCCCGCAGCTGCTCACCTGTCTGGTCGGATCCGAGGGAAAGCTGCTTTTGAACCTGATTAGCCAGGTGGGAACTGCAAGGCCTCTCGGTCACAAAGTGTTTTCCTTTCACATCCTTCTTTCCAAGAAGGAAAATATGCATACTCAGAGTTTTGAAACTAAGATTGATGGGCAGTGCACACAGTTAGCTGTCACTTGATGTAAAGCAGAAGTGACCATAGTTGAAGAGCACAGCGGGGCTGGCGGGCAGTGATCTACTGGACTCATGGCATCAGGATGCTGACTTCTTCTCTCACACATGTTGCTGCGTAAAATACATGTAGAGTACACCTTCTGTTAAAACGCAGGGTCCCTGGCGAGCACTCAGGTTACTGCCCGAGCACGGTGTCCGATCAGTGCTCACGGCTGACTCCCTGTCATGGGCTGGACCGGGTGCTCTGAGCCCCAGGAGAAAGCTCAGCGGGCTGTGGGGTCTGTTGCTTTCAGTCCAGTTGTCCGGCTGCGGCTGTTGGAGGCTGACAGTCATGTGCACTGGGGCAGGCTGGGGGGATTGGGCCTGTAGAAAGGCTGTCGTGACGCGTGTTTGAGGTCTGCTCCAGATTGTCGTCCTCCTGCGCAAAGGCCGAGAGGTAATGGGGGGGGCCTAAACAGGGGTCATGTGGATACCGTTTGGTCTGGGATTGGTGCCTTTGATGGCACTTTGTTTTACCAAGTTACAGAGTCCTGTATGTAACCTCTCATACGTGAACCTGTAACCACACACCCGGGGGCACGCTGCTCGCTCCCCGTTCACGAACGGCATCTACACGGCACCCAGAAGTGGTTTCATTCTTCCTTGAGCGCTTGTGGCTGTGTTCCTGGGTACCTGGGTACCGGTACTTCACTTGGAGTTGATCTGTCAAAAGACGTAGATTCTATTTGGTATCATCATTCACTGGACATCTCTTAACATACGTTAGCCAGCCTCCCTGCAGCCAGTGGCCAAGCTGGGTAATGTCTGCTCGGCCCTTTTGAAGAAGCTGTAGAACTCTAGTTGACCAAAACTAGCATTCCTTACCTAAAAGAAAAGGCTGGTCCCCTGCGTCCTACAGTTACCCACAGTGAAGTGACTCGCTAGGGAGCCCCGTTGTCGGCCTGAGCTCAGTTCTGGTGAATGAAGACGTCTGTCATTCTGTGTTCTCTGTCGTCGGCCTGAGAGGCAGGCACTCGAGTGTCTGTAACCCTCGGGTTAGATCAGATGACAGTGAGGTTGCTCTGCCAGGAAGAGTCTTGGGTGGGCGAGACTGATGGAATACACCAGGCTGCTCCTGCCTGGGTCTTTTCCGGCTAAACTAGACGTTGGCCTTGCTGTCCCAGTCCAGCCTCCTGTCTGTGCTAAGTCGGTGGTGTCGGCCAGGTGCGGGCCCCTTCCCACTCACGACTGACTCTCTCTGAGCAGGTGGGACGCGTGTATCCCCAGGCCGTATACTTCCCCATCCGGACCCTGTACCTGACGCTGAAGATAGAGCAGCGCGAGCGCTACAAGAGCGGTAGGTCTCCTGGGGCCGCGGCCGGGCCACGGGGCGGGTCCCGGGCGTCCCAGCGCTCGCCCACTGAGCACTATAAGAGCAGTAGGTCTCCTGGGGCCGTGGCTGGGCCATGGGGCGGGTCCCGGGCGTCCCGGGTCCCACTGTCCCAGCGCACGCCCACCGAGCGCTACAAGAGTGGTAGGTCTCCTGGGGCCGTGGCTGGGCCACGGGGCGGGTCCCCAGGGCGTCCGGCTCCCGCTGTCCCAGCCTAGGCCCACCAGCAGCTCCCCTGCAGCCCACGGGGCCCGTCTGTGTTCAGACGCTGGGAGGACACTGGGGCGGGAAGACAAAACCTGACCTCCTAGGGGTTGCTGGCTCTCCTTCACCATAGTATGACAAGGTGTTCATCCACTCTAGCCATACGTAGGAAAAAAATGTGTGAAACCCAGGGGGCTTAGCCGTAAAGAATCTGCCTGCCAGGACAGGAGCCGTGGGTTCGATCCCTGGGTCGGGAAGCTGCCCTGGAGGAGGAAATGGCAATCCACTCCAGTATTCTTGTCTGGAAAATCTTACAGACAGAGGAACCTGGCTATAGTCCATGGGGTTGCAAAGAGTGGACGCAACTGAATGACTAATCAAAAAACAAAAGTTGAACTTACCTCATTAGTTATAAATGCATTTTGATAGTTTAAATGCCACGTACTGTGTTACAAGGAATAGTACCTTCAGCTGTTAGAAGAATCCGCATAGAGATCAGTCTTACCTGGGACTTCTCTGCTGGTCCAGAGGTTAGGACTTCGAGCTCATAATGCAGGGGTCACGGGTTCAATCCCTGGCCAGGGAACTGAGATCCCATTTCCGCATGGTATAGCCTAAAGAAAAAGAAATCAATCTTAACCAAATGTGAAAACGTATTCAAAATAGAAGTTTTTAGTCTGTAATGATTACTGTGGTATGTAGAGAAATAACCTACTTAATGGTTTCAGTTACCCACTAAGCATGGTGCTCTCTAAACAGTTAAAGCACCGCTTGCTTCCTGCGTCTTTAATATGTAGGCACGCTTACTGCGAGGCCAGAGCCTTTCCAGGAAGGTGACTCCCTCCTCCCGACGGTGGTGGCAGCCCCCGGTCCTGTGTGGGGTGGGTCTTCGTGCCAACCTCCTGGCTGGCTAGGTAGATTGGAGTTGGGTCAATTGAAAGTTAAGGGTTTTTGTTCTAAGTGAGCTAAAGCTTTAAAAAAATGAGCATCAGGGGTTCTGTAACATTTCTTACGTAGCAACTAGCTTTGTTTTTAATGTCTTTATATACCTGTGGTTTGGCTTTCCTTGATGAAAGCACACTTCTGGATTCTCGGAGCTGTAATACAAAGAATGAACTGTGAAATATTTTGCCAGACCTAAAAAAAGAGCTCAGACTCCCACTGCAGTCAGAGGGAGCCCAGGGAGCCCACGCCCCCACCTGGACCGCAGTCACACGCCCACCTCGCGCCCTGCCCCGTGTGCCTTCTGGCACCGCACCCCAGGACAGGGCGCCTGCCTCGCAGCCCCGGGAGGCCCCGGGGTGTGTCCCGCGCCGGCAGGAACCAGTGTTCCTCTGGCCGGGGGTCCTCGGAGCGCCGACTCTCCCGTCGGTCGGTTCGGGCGCTGACATTGGCGTTGTGTGTGTTGCTCTCAGATTCTGGACAGCAGCAGCCAAGCTCAGTGGGTAACCAGTCCCATTCTGCATCAGATCCAGGGCCCATCAGAGCCACGGCCCCCATGTGGCGCTGCAGCCGTATCATGCACATGCAGCGGGAGCTGCACCCGACGCTGCTGTCCTCCCTGGAAGGCATCGTCGACCAGATGGTCTGGTTCCGGGAGAACTGGCACGAGGAGGTAGGCGGCGGGGCCGTGCGCCACGGAGGGCATGGGTCCGGGTGCCCTCGCAGACGCGGCCTGTCCACACGAGCTCCCCGCTTGTGTGCGTCTGCGGGTGGACTGGCTGATGGAGCCGCAGAGGCTCCACGTCTGCACCCTGGTGCTATCGTCACCGCCGAAGCAGAAGACTTCGAACGAAGGCGACATCCAGAAACCATTGCTGCCCTTAAAACGCTTCTTTTTGTTCATTGTCTGAACCTAACCGCTGAAATCCCACCACTGGCCAAGGAGCAGCAGGATGTAGGCAGAGGTCATCTCAGGGGTCATCATCTCCAGGGGCCAGAGCTGGTTCTCGGGCCGCCGCCTCAGTGGTGGTGATAAATAACAGGCGTTTGTCGTCTGCTTGGCCACGAGGCCCCCTCGTTAGTGCTGTGTTACTCTGTGTGCGCAGTACATGGACGTGATCTGACATAGGCTTTTCCTTGAACAACAGAGGGGTGTGTGCGCAACGCAAAGGGTGGGGTTGTGGGTCTTTTTCTTTTGTTAACGTTCGGGATGGCTGTTCCTTGCTGTTGAGAACGTAGCTCGTGGCGTGAGCGTCCAGGCACCCCCACCCTGGTTCTGCACACTGGTGCCCCGAAAGCTTTGTCATTGGTGGGGCTGGCTGGGCAGGGGCCCAGTGGGTGGCAGGCAGCTTGCTTGAGCACAGAGCTCTGTTGTGCAAGGCCACCATGTGTCTGTCCTCCAGGTCCTCAGGCAGCTCCAGCAGGGCCTGGCCAAGTGCTACTCCGTGGCATTTGAAAAGAGCGGAGCGGTGTCGGACGCCAAGATCACGCCGCACACCCTCAACTTCGTCAAGAAGCTGGTGAGCACGTTCGGGGTGGGCCTGGAGAACGTGTCCAATGTGTCCACTATGTTCTCCAGCGCCGCCTCTGAGTCCCTGGCCCGGCGTGCCCAGGCCACCGCCCAGGACCCCGTCTTCCAGAAGCTGAAGGGCCAGTTCACCACCGGTGAGTCCCGACCCGGGGAAGCGGCCCCTTACCCTGCTCCTCCATCTTGCCTGTCCCAGTTAACCCCCTCCATTGCTTTTCTGGAACACAGCACCGGGTGGGCGGGTTAGACTATAAGGAAACGGGGCACTCCCTGCCCCAAGATCGCACGGCCTTCCCTCCAGGGAAAAGTCAAATCGGAGCCAGGGTAGACACAGGGTTTTAGGACACAGTCCCACTGCCTGCCAGGTTTTTGTGGAAGACTGGACAGGGTCAGGTGAGGCAGTAAGACCCAAAGGCGCTGGCCCCGCGGTGACGGGCAGGGGTCCCCCCTGGTGGTGGCTCTGGTGTCAGGAGGATGGGGAGGGAGCTCTCGCATGTCCTGGACCTGCGGGAGCATGGATCCGGCCCCACCTCTCTGTGTGACCTCTCGGTGCCCCTCAGCCCAAGTCCCCATCGGGGACCCCTGTCCCCTGGGCACACGCAGGCCAGGCCACACCCCCAGAGCTGGAGCGCGTGTGGTTTCTCCCTCACAGCAAACGGAGGCATCTGAACTGGAAGTCTTATGGACGCTGTCCTATACTACTAAAAAGTGATACTTAGTGTATCTGTATCTACAACCAAACGTAGTCTGAAATAGAGCGTTAGAGGTGGAACACATCTGGATTCTGACGTGAAAAAATGACAGGCGCTGAAACTTGGAAGAGGGCCAGCCTCGAGGCGGTGACCCACTGCCAGCTGCAGTGAGCGCCGGACGCCCGCAGCGAGCCCCTCCGCCCACAGCTGCGTCGCAGCCCTGGCTCCAGCTCCACGTCTGTGAGCAGGGGGAAAGGCAGCTCCGGAGCGTCGTCCCGAGACAGAAGACTGACCCACGTGCGAATGCTGTGCCCGAGTGCTGACGGCCCCAAACGCGAGCCCCTCAGATGCCCCTCCAAGGAGAAGGGACACACACAGTGTGGCTCTCCCACACTCAGAAAGCAGATAAAGAGGCGTTAACTGACACGCATGGTAACTTGGATGAACTTCAGAGAAATTATGCTGAATGCAGAAAGCCGCTCTCAGAAGGATTCCTGCCATGCACTTCTAAACTCTGAAGCCTTTGTGAGGTCACGATGGAGAACAGACCAGCAGTGGCTAGGGCGTCAGGTGTGGGGGAGGCAGGCACAGCTCAGAGCTGGTGGACGGGGGGGCCTCCGGGATACACAGCGCCCCCCATGCATCTCACGCGTGCACACGTGCACACACAACACGCACAGGTCACGTGTCTGATTCAGCCCCGTGGGTTGTGCCAGTGCCTTGGTTTTGGGAAGGGGTGTGTGGCCTGCCCTGTACATTTCTTGGCGCTCCTGTGAATATTTATTTCAAAATAAAAGTTAACAACAAACAGAAACCTGTTCCATGAAGATCAGGCCTGGCCTTGATAACAGCCTCCTGCCCCCGAGTTGAGAAGGTGCAGCCCTGTGTCCTGGCGAATAGAGACCTGCCTCCCTGTGTTCACCTCACTAGTCATGGGACTGCCCGTGAGATGGTAAAGGAAAGCCGGAGAAATGCCGTGAGGAAGAACCCCACCAGAGAAGTGCGTCGACCGTTGTGGAACTGATGACACGTACACACAGTCACACTCACACGTGGGCGTGACGCGTGGTGTTGTGGGAGCAGCCGTGTCATGCCCAGAGCTCCGCACCGTTTATTCCAGGCGGCATTTTCATGTGCTGTTGATTGGAGTCCCGCCTCGCAGCACTTTGTTACAGACTAGACGGAAGGCGCGCCGCTTGCCCCCGGGCCGTGCCGGAGTCGTCGTGCAGTGAACTGACAATCACCCAGGTGACCGGGAATGTTTCTAATCATATTCTCTCTTGCAGATTTTGACTTCAGTGTTCCAGGATCCATGAAGCTTCATAATCTGATTTCCAAGCTGAAAAAGTGGATCAAGATCCTGGAGGCTAAAACCAAGCAGCTTCCAAAATTCTTCCTCATTGAAGAGAAATGCCGGTTTCTGAGCAACTTCTCAGCACAGACAGCCGAGGTGGAAATTCCCGGGGAGTTTCTGATGCCGAAGCCAACACATTACTACATCAAGATCGCCCGGTGAGTGCGCCTGGCCGGCCCGGGGTCACTGACACCTTCCCGCAGCAGATGCCTGGGAGACGCTCCAGGGAGACCGGTCAGCGGTTCACACTGTGATTCCCTGCCCTCTGCCTTTGGAAGAGGACACGGGACTGCCCTCGGATTGGAGTCATGGGCACCTTTCACGGGTCTGGGCGAACCTCTGGGTTCCCTGTCTTGTCTTAAGTCAAGCTTGTGCTTGCTCTCAAAAGAACCCTTTCTGAATGCTTATAGAACTTGACAAAGCAGTTTTTCAGTGTTTTGTATACTCCGAAAGCACAGTATTCAAAACAGAATCAGAAGATGGTGAAATTTTTTTAGAGCAAAGCGAGTTGCATCTCATTTAAAATGTAAAATGAGCTGGGAAGTGGCGACCCGTAACAGGGCCCTCCAGATCGGACCCTGCTGCTCCCCTCCACTGTCAGCTCAGAGGGTGTGCGGGCCCCCACGCCGCCTCTCCGCTGTGAGTCCCGAGGGTGCACAGGCCCCATGCTGGCTCATCGGTAGCAGCTCCTTTGTCCCAGGGCCCAGGCCCTCCCACTTCTGGGATCCCCCGGTGTCCTCTGACTGCTGAGGCCTGGCCTTCGGCGCAACTGTGTGAAACCCCAGCTTCGCCACTCTTCCTCCCCTTTTGTCCTTCCCCCCACCAAGGCGCCCCCATCCCTGCTCCCCGCAAGGCGGGGCGAAGGTAACCAACCACCCTGTCCCGCCCCTGTCAAAGCAGAGGGGCGGAGTGGGCGCGGGGCATGGTGTAAGCACCCCGGGTCTCGGCAGGTTCATGCCCCGGGTGGAGATCGTGCAGAAGCACAACACGGCTGCCAGGAGGCTCTACATCCGCGGGCACAACGGCAAGATCTACCCGTACCTGGTCATGAACGACGCCTGCCTGACCGAGTCTCGGCGGGAGGAGCGCGTGCTGCAACTGCTGCGCCTGCTCAACCCCTGCCTGGAGAAGCGGAAGGAGACCACCAAGAGGCATCTGTTCTTCACAGGTATACGCGGCCGCCTCCGGGCACACCCTGCTGCCGCACAGCCGCCGCCAGAACACGTGCCCAACCAGCGCCCGCCTGGAGAAGCAGGCCCCGACCGGGTGCACAGCCGTCTCCACTCGCCCCGGAGCCTGCCCGGGCTCCGGGGACGCCCGGCTGAGCAGGGCTTGCTGGTGGCGTGCTCCTCAGTTTTTAAGCACAATCTTTGATCTCTTGGGCTTCCGTGGTGGCTCAGCTGGTAAAGAATCCGCCTGCAATGCAGGAGACCCTGGTTCAGTCCCTAGGTTGGGAAGATTCCCTGGAGAAGGGAACGGCCACCCACTCCAGTATTCTGGCCTGGAGAATTTCATGGACTGTATAATCCATGGGGTCACAAAGAGTCGGACCCAACTGAGCAACTTTCACTTTAACTTCTTGATCTGCTCTGGGCACCACTTGCCATGTGGGCACCACCTGAGGTGCCCGCCTGGGAGTCGAGGAGCCCCAGGAAGGCCCCTGACACCTTGTTCAGGCGGCACCCAGAAACCTCAGGTGAGGTCTTTACAGAACCGAGTGTGGTGGGTGAGTCGTGAACCTGTCACGTGGGGCGGGGCTGGGCTGCCTGTGACTCCCCAGCCCCTGAGAGAACGGCGGTCACCCTTCACGTTGCTGTGCGTGGCGTCTGGTCCTGTTCAGAGCTCTCTGCTGGCCGCACTGTGATCCAGCCTTTTCTGACCTAAAGTCTCTCACCCTTAAGTTCATAATCCCCCAAGATAAGTGAGTTGAGAAATCCACTCTGCAGAGCGCTGTGGGTGTTGAAGCGCACGCGTGCTGTGCTCTGCTGGTCGGTCCCCGCCTCACCCGCCGTCTCCTTTCTCTCCTCAGTTCCCCGCGTGGTGGCTGTGTCCCCGCAGATGCGCCTGGTGGAGGACAACCCCTCCTCGCTGTCGCTGGTAGAGATCTATAAGCAGCGCTGCGCCAAGAAGGGCATCGAGCACGACAACCCCATCTCCCGCTACTATGACCGCCTGGCCACGGTGCAGGCGCGCGGAACGCAGGCCAGCCACCAGGTGCGGGCGGGCGGGCGCGGGGCGGGGCCGAGGGCCATTCGTTGCAACAGGATAGAGGTAGGTTTTCATTCAGCCTTGCAGAAGCTCAGAGTCCCTCCCGCAGAGCAGCTCAGAAATCAGAATTTTAAAGGAACTTCCTGGAAGTTTCGTTTGGTTGACAGCGGGGCATAGCGGGTGTGAGGCTGTCTGCCCACCTCCTGGGCACGTTCACAGGTTTGCTGCCAGGCCTCCAGGTTGCGTGCCATCTCTGTGCGGTGTGTCCTTGCTGAAGCGCAGAACATGGGGAAACAGAAACCTGCCGGGCCAGCTGTTTCTGTGGCGTCTGGGACGCCCCTGCTGTGCCTGCTGGCGGGCCCCGCCCGGGGCAGCGGGGCAGGGGGAGCGTGGGTGAGAAGGCTTTGTCCAGGGCTCTCTGGGTCACCAAGAGGCAGCTCTGTGGCCGGATCTCCTGCTGCCTCCGTGTTCCTACCTGCGCCCCCAGCAGGAGCCTCCCGGATCTGGGGTGAGACCCCCAGGGCCAGAAGCTGCCTCTGTTGTCCAGGGACTGGTCTCCATTAATCTGGGTCCTGAAGGGCTTGGTTCAAGAGGACAGAGCCCAGGGGTGCCTGTCTCAGCCCCGCACCGTGCTCGGGACACAGGGTCTGGAGTCAGCCCCCCACCGTCGTGTGGGCAAAGCAGGTGGGGTTCTGTGCTCAGCAGTCTCCGTGGACTGTGGCAGTTTTGAGGTGTTGGTGGGAGGTGAATGGATTGGATTCTCAAGGCTCTGTGTTCCTTGGATTGTGGGAGCCAGTGACCCTTGTCTGCAAATACGTGGCTACATCAGAAGCCCCCCTCCCGCTTTGTGAAGATGGAGCTGAGCGTGGGTCTGGCACAGGGACGGTGCGGGGCCCTCCTGGGCCCACAGGAGGTGTGGACGTCTCTTCTTAGTCTTTCTCCCCTAGTTTGCTTTGTTACTAACTCGGCTCCTTTACCCTTTCCGTTTTTTACCACACTGCCTATAAATTTGCTTACTCTGGACGCATCATGTGAGCAGAATCACACAACATGCGGTCTTTCATGCCTGGCTCCCTCCACAGCGTGTTCTCAAGGTCATCCGCTTGGTGGCATGTATCGGTGCTGTTTCTTGCTGATCGTTCTCTTGTATGAAGAGACCACGTTTAACTTAGCCGCTTATTAGTTGGTGGACGTTTATACCTTTTGTCTCTAAGTTACTACTGCTGTGAACATGCATCTACAGGGTTTTATGTGGCTTTGTGTTCTCACTTCTCTTGGGCATCTATATACCAGGAGTAGAATCGCTGGGTTATGTGGTAACTCTTACATTTAACATTTTGATGGAGCCACAGACTTTTCCAAAGTGCCCGCAATGTACGCAAGTTCTGATTTCCCCGTGTTCTTGGCAGCACTTAGTATTGTCTGTCTTTCTGACTACAGCCACCCAAGTGGGTGTGAAGTGCTCATTTATTTTGGTCGGTAGCAAGTGATACTGATTACTTTTCATTTGCTAATTGGCTGTTTGCATATTTTCTTTGGAGGAAAGTCAGTTCAAGTCCTTTGCTCATTTTTTAAAATAAATTTTCTTTTAATTTTGTGCTGCACTGGGTCGCCGCTGCTCCTCGGGCTTTCTCTGGCTGTGGTGAGCGGGGCCTGCTCTCTAGTCGCCGTGCTCTGGCTTCTCGGTGTGGAGCCCCGGCTCGAGAGACACGGCTGCAGTAGCTGAGACACACGGGCTCCGCTCCCCGTGGCCTGTGGAATCTTCCCGGATCAGGGACTGACCCCCTCTCCCCCTCCATTGGCAGCTGGATTCTTAGCTACTGGACCACCAGGAAAACCCCCGTTTGCTTTTTTTTTATGTTGGGTGATTTGTAAAAAGACTTGTCTTTTCATTGATTCTGAGAGTTCTTTCTATGATCTGGATGTGAGTGGGGACACCGGTGACTTTCTTTCTTTGTTGTGCACATCGTCCTGCCTTTCCATGTGCCTCATGGCCTTCTGCTGAAAACAGAAGGGTGTTTTGGGTAGTACAGTGTGGCCACGCTCCCCATCAGGCCCGTCCCCACACGGTGTGGTGCTGTGCATGTGGTGACTTTCCTGGACTCAGTCAGCCAGGAGGCCGTTGAGGAATACCCAGAACCAACGCTGGGGCCTTCCGGGTGGCCCTGAGCACCACACCCCCCCCACCCAGCCCCCCCGCCCCCCGCCTGAAGTGTCTGTTCAGCCAAGCCCGCGCCTGATGCACTTGCCGAACTCCCTGTCCCCCAGGTCCTTCGCGACATCCTCAAGGAGGTTCAGAGCAACATGGTGCCCCGCAGCATGCTCAAGGAGTGGGCCCTGCACACCTTCCCCAATGCCACCGACTACTGGACCTTCCGCAAGATGTTCACCATCCAGCTGGCGCTCATCGGCTTTGCAGAGTTCGTCCTGCACCTCAACAGACTCAACCCCGAGATGCTGCAGATCGCGCAGGTAATGTGGTGGGCGCAGCCGGGCCCCCGTTCAGCCTGTGCCTGCCGCTCCCGCCCCTGAGTGTCTGCCTCTGACCTTTAGGACACGGGCAAGCTGAATGTGGCCTACTTTCGCTTTGACATAAACGACGCCACCGGGGACTTGGATGCCAACCGCCCCGTCCCTTTCCGCCTCACACCCAACATCTCTGAGTTTCTGACCACCATCGGCGTCTCTGGCCCCTTGACTGCATCCATGATTGCCGTCGCCCGCTGCTTCGCCCCAGCCCAACTTCAAGGTGGGTCACAGTCGTCCCAGGAGGAGCATGTGGTGAACCCCTGGGGGATGAGACGTGGCCGGACGCCCGTGGCCACGCTGGGGCTCTGACAGCGCTGTGCTGCGCGCCGTGCTTGGGAGGACAGACAGGTGCTGGTCCAGTCCATCTGACCCCCAGCCTGTCTCTTCGCAGTCGGGGCCAAACACACACAGTCTGCTCTCTTTTCTTCTGACTTCCGGGACCGTCTGTACTGATTGCTCTTTTCCCAGATACGCAGTTTGTGTCTAGAGAAGGCTTCAGACACCAGTTGCTTTTGCAAAACATTTACTCAGAACAGGTTTTAAATCGAGTCATCTCCTGACTACAGTCATGGACTTTGTCCAACTGTTCTTCTCCCCCCAACCCCCACCCCAGTTTCGGGCGCTGCTCTGGGGCCGTGATGGCCTCTGTGAAACAGGTCAGAACACGGAGCCCACTCTCAGGCAGGGAGCACAGTGACGCTCGTCCACTTAGTGTTAAGACCTGAAATACAGCACAAAGTTCTCGTTATGTAGAAACTCACTTCTGGAGATAGGGTTATCTGAGAGCAGCCCGTGATTGGAAACCCCCTTTAAAACCCTGTTATGACCTGGAAGAATTGCCGGCATCACTGTGTGGGGCCTGAGCGGCTATGGACGGGAGGAAGCTGGCCTTCTCCACACTCGGGCCACACTCCTTCCAGCCCCAGTGGGATGATTGCCTTCGCATCAGATCAACATAGAGACCACCCAGCACATTGCGCTGGGGCCAGACCCTCAGCGTGTCAGTCCAGGTTACATTTAAGCAGCCCCCGCGCCTCTGATGTGACAGCAGGCCACGGCTGGGTGTCCAGTTCAGGAGGATTTGCACATGGTCTGTCCATCTTGCCATCACACCGTCCTGTCTGCCATCCCAGTGCCGCCGTCAGAGGCCGATGGCCCTGGTCCCTGGCCCTCTGTCCCCTCCGTTGGGTGCTCCTGGCCATCCTCCTGCTGGCCCCCCTCCAGCCCCCCACCACCTTCCCTCAGGACTCCGTTCCACGGTGCCTTGACCGGGGGTGCGGCAGCCGTTGGTCCTCTGCCTCTTTCTTAGAACCCCAGGGGTCATCACACGTGTCTGGCTGCAGCGTCCCCCCAGAGTGACCATGGCATGGGCCCTGGCTACTGAGGCCCCGACGGCTGCCGCAACAGAGCACCTTGCTGGGACGCTGCCCTCTGGGCCGGTAGTCAAACGCAAACCTTCCGTTCTCGCCCCGCAGGTGGATGGCATCCTGAAAACCGTGCTGCGGGATGAGATCATCGCCTGGCACAAGAAGACCCAGGAGGACGCGTCGTCCCGCTCTCGGCTGCCGGGCAGCCCGAGAGCATGGACAGCCAGCAGCTGGTCTCCCTGGTCCAGAAGGCCGCCACGGCCATCATGGCCCGCCTGCACAGCCTCGCCCAGTTTGAGGGCGGGGAGAGCAAAGTCAACACCCTGGTGGCCGCTGCCAACAGCCTGGACAACCTGTGCCGCATGGATCCCGCCTGGCACCCTTGGCTGTGAGCGCGGCCATGTCGGCAGGGGTGGGACGGTTCCCGACGGTTGGGGGCTGAGCGTCAGGAAGGCCAGGCAAGTCAGGCGGGAGCGGAGACCAGCCCGCAGCTTCTAAGGCAGCCTTCAGAGAAGCCAGGATTCCCTGGCCTGGAATCTCTCTGTGAATTCTTTTTATCGACTTCCTCCCTCGTGTGAATGTACAGATCGAACCGTAGGAAACGCTTCCTTGTTGTTTTTAACTTTCAGAGGTGACACCTCCCAGGAGCTTCAAGCTTTTGTACAGAGCTTTGTAACAAGTGTACAGAAAACCTACTTTGTTAGAGAAGCAGGAAATTATGAAGACAGCGTGCGGATTTTCTCTAAGCACAAAATTCCAGGCTGTGGGAAGCAGCCTCACTGGAAGAACCTCCCAGTGCGGCCGGTGTGGATGGAGAGGCGGGGGCCGCCCGCCCCTGCTTTTGGAGTCAGATTCCTCGGGGCCTGCAGAGCCGGGAGAGCGGCGCGACCCTCGCTGTTCTGCTGCTCTTCGGCTGTCTTCTCGATATTTACCATCACTGTACCTGGAAAAAAAAAAAACATTTTCCCCTCTTAATTTAAAAAGAAGCAACGAAGGTTTCTTCATTACCTCCAATCTGTTCTGTTCACATTTTTATAAGTATGAGCCTTGAGAACGTTCTAAATTTGTACAGTGTGATTTTTTTAGAATAAATATTTTATCAAAGGACGTGTTGTTTCTGCGAAGTGTGCCTCCCGCCCCTCGGGCCAGCGGGGCCTGGGCCCCAGGGTGGCCCCACAGCGACCGCGACATGCGCCGGGCTGGGACCTCAGCTGGGGCTCAGGTCCGCTCCCCTCAGCGTGAAGTCCTGGTCCCGACCAAAGGCAGGAAAGCATGTGCAGGGGCTGGTCCCTCTTGGCGCCATTCCTGAGTTTCAGAGGTGCGGCCCAGGGACCTGTGTGCAACGGGGAGACGCCCAGAGGCGGTGGCCTGGGAGCCGCGCCCGGCTGCCCGTCCTGTCTGCGGGACAGACAGACTGAACCTCATCCCTGGACTCCAGCCCCCACACGGACGGAGCCTGAGGGACTGGGCCATCTGACTGGACTGCCTATCCTTTATTTGGAGCTGACTGTAAGTTATTTTACTAATACTCGGCTGTTTTTGTGAGCAAGCGTCTTGGGCTCTGGAGTGACAGGTGTCACCGCACAGCCAGCAGGCTGGAAGGGGAAGGCGCCCGTCTGTCTGACAGCCCTCACTGTGCAGCAGGGTCTCCAGAGCCGGGGTCAGGGACGTATCTGAAACCAGACGCTGAGTTACCTCCGTCCTCTTGGAGTGGCTGTGGAGCCTGGTGGTCACAGAGATGCATGGACAGCGTTTGGGCGGAGGGAGCATTTGCTTCTCAGCCTCGCTGCTTGGAGTCTGGAGTCAGCGTCCTGGTGTTAGAAGGGCCCAGGTTCAAGGCCAGGCTTGCCTGTGCCATGCCCCAGGCACTGACCCTTGTTCCTGGGAAAGCCAGCCTCCCCCGGTAGAGACCCAGTCCCGCCCATGCGCCATCGGTTCATCCTGGAGTCGGCAGCCCTGAGCCGGCACCTCTATGTCCAGAAGCCTCTGCTCTCTCCCCCAAATGTGGCTTTGCTGGGACCTGGGTACCCAGGAGCGAGGAAGGTCAGACAGAGGGCTCATGTAGGGGGCCACCCCCAGTGTGTGCCCAGTTTTCCTAACACGGTTTCCAGGTAAGCACGATCATTAAGATTTTCTTAAGCTCTAAACTACATGTGACAGAATTTACCATTTCTGCTGTTTCTGTGTGTGCTGTTCAGTGGCCTGGAGTACCTTCCCATCATTATGCAGCCCTTGCCACCGTCACCTGCAGAACTTTTTTCTTTGTCCCAAGGAGAAACTGTTTCCATCAACCCCCAAGTCTCATGCTTCTCCTCCGGCCCTTCTGTGGTTTTGACTCCTCCAGGAATCTCGTAAGTAGAAGCACATGCTCTTTGTTCTTTTGTGACCAACTGAGCTCGCCTAGCACAGCAGTGCAGCGTGTGACAGGACGGCCTTCCTTCTCAAGGCCGGATAAGGTTATACGCTGCGTGTGTGTACCACGTTTTTGGACCCTTGGCTTGCTTTTGTCTTTCTGCTATTGTAAAAACGCTGGAATGAACATGGATGTTTTGAGGGGAGTCGGAATACCCATTCGACTTGCAACTTTCATTTCCTTGGGGAATATATACAAAACTGAAATTTCTGGATTATATGGCAGTTCTATGTTTAATTTTTTGAAGAACCTCCATACAGTTTTCCAGTGACTGCACCATCTTACATCCCCACCAGCAGCGCACAAGGGTTCCACTTTCTCCACATCCCTGTCAATACTTATTTTCTGATCAGAAAAAATATATATGTATATATATTTTTAACTGTGGGACCTGAGTTCCCTGACCAGGGATCTGACCGGCACCTGCTGCAATGAAAGCGTGGATCTGAACCACTAGACTGCCAGGCCAGTCCCCAACACATTTATTTTTTGATAAGAACCATCCTAAGGGGTGTAAAGTACCATTCGTCCTCACTGTAGGTTTGGTTTGCGTTTCTGTTGTTGCTGAGGTTGAGCGTATTTTCATGAGCTTGCTGACCATTTGAATTTTATTTGAAGAAATGTAAATTCAAAACCATTGCTCATTGTTTCTATAAGTTGTAGGAGTTCTTTATAGATTCTGGATCTTAAACCCTTATCGGATATGTGACTTCGATATTTTCTCCACGTCTTCAGGCTGCCTTTTCATTCTGTTGATAGTGTCCTTTCTTGCACAGGTTTTAAATTTTGATTTAGTTCCATCTGTCTAGTTTTTCTTTTGTTGCCCGTGCTTTTTGGTTTCATATCTAAGGAATCATTGCCAAATCCAGTGTCAGCTATGAAACCTGCTAGTGAATTTTCCACTTCATGTTTTTTTCAGCTCCAGAATTTTTATTTGGTTCATTTTTCCCTTCATGTTAATCATTTCTCTTTCCAAAGCTACTATTTTTTATTTACTTGAAGTATAGATAACGTACCAGTGTAAATTAGAGGCGTATGGTAATGATTCACAATCTTCAAGGTTATATTCCATTTATAGTAATGACAGGATACTGGCTGCATATCCCCTGTACCGTGCACTGCATCCTCACGGCTTATCCTATGCCTAGCTTTCGCTTTCGTTTGTGGCTGTGCTGGGTCTTCGCTGCTGCCGCGGGCTCTTCTCTAGTTGCAGCGAGCGGGGGCTGCCCTGTAGCTGCGGGTGCGGACTTCTCACTGCAGTGGTTCCTCTCTGCGGAGGACGGGCACGTGGGCGCTGAGGCGCCGGCTCCGTGGTTGCGGCGTGCAGGCTGAGTTGCTCCTTCACGACGTGGAGTCTCCCTGAGTCAGGGGCTTCCTCACCACTGAGCCACCGGGGGGGCCGCAGTGCCCGTCCTTTGTTCCTCCTAATCCCCGGCTCCTACGCTCCTCCCCGCCCGCTGTGCCCTCCACTGGTTTCCCTGTGAATCTGTTCCCCTCCTCTTACATTCACTGGTTAAGACTCCACCTATAAGTGATAAAGTATTTGTCTCTTGAGCTTGTTTCACTTAGAATAACACCCTCCAAGGCCATCTGTGTTGTTGGAAACTTCAGAATACTTCTTACAGCCTCGTATTCCACTGTGTGTACGCATTATGTATATGCGCGTGTGCATATGTGTGTGTGCGTGTATGCGTGTGTGCATGTACACGCGCCGCCTGTCCTTTCTCCGTTCATCTGTTGATGGGGCTTTCGTGGCCTCCACGTCTTAGCTGTTGTGAATAGCGCTGCTGTGCACACTGAGGGTGCATCTTTCCGAACTAGTGCCCCTGCTTTCTTTCAGGTATAAACCCAGGAGTGGAATTGCTGGCTCATACGGTAGCTCTATTTTCAGTCTGTTGAGAAACCTCCATACCGTTTTCCAAACTTGCTGCCATCAGTTCTTCCTGCCGTTGGAGTGGTAAGTTTGCCCTTTCTTTAGAAGGCCCTTGCCACTGACTTCCTGTCTTGTTTAAAAAAAAAGCTGGGAATTCTTTTTGCACACCAAATAACAGACGGCAAAAATGTAAAGTCGTGAGTTTATTGCGTATGTAACAAAATGAGCCTGACCGCCGGGTCCAGCCTGCTCTCCAGCCGCTGCTTTGTGTTTCCAGCTGGTTCTATGACCACATTAAATAGAACTAGTATTCGTTAAATACTTTTGATTTTGACATAAAACAACATTAGTGTACACCTTTCACAAAATAAATCAGCAATAAAAACCGTGGGAAGGATAACAAGGATAGCAGCAGTACTTAAAAACAAAATAAATAAAAATACATTATAAAGTGGTTGAGAGACAAAAATAAACAAATTTTTAAAATTCATACTATGTGTTGGGAAGGCTGCCGCGCGGCAACACCTGGCTGCAGCCGGGGGTGTCTTCTTGGATAGCTCGGCCTGGAGGACCGCCCGACCTGAACGGACCCTGGGCCGGGCGAGCCCTGGGCCTCGTTCCCAGGCTTCTCCCGGGAGGAGTCGGCAGACAGCTGGCGGCCGCCCTGCAGCCCCTCCGGTCTTCCTAAAGCACTGAAGAGCGGTGGTTTGCTACATCCCTGAGGGTCGGCTGATGACCGCTGGTGAGGCAAGCCTGGAGGTCGGGCCCTGAAGCTTCCGGGCAGAGGCAGGGGGACGGTGGCTGGCTGCGGCTCCCGGGAAGGGCAGGGGTCGGGGGCTCACCTGGGACCACCCAGGGCTAGACACAATTCTTTGGTGGGGGGTGGGGGGGTCAAAAGGCCCACTCCCCGTGGACACTGAGGTTCAAGGGGCAGTGCCACTGACAGGCCTACTTGGCAAGAGTGACCTGGAGCTCTGGAAGGTTCTGCCAGGCTCCCCGACACCAGCTGTGGGGGCTGAGGCGTCCACGTGCCAGCAGAGAAGCATAGAGCCGGGCCCTGGGGGGAGGTGAAACTCACTGTCACCAGCAGCCCACGGAGGAGCCCCGAGGGGACCCTCTGCTCGTGCTGAGGTGACCTCTGACACAGGAAGCAGCCCACCCCCCATCAGCAGAGAGGTCACTGGAAAGGGGGTGAATGCCTTGTTCCTGCTTCCAGGTCTTTTCAGCCACGGGACCCTCCTCTCCTCCCTAATTACGGCAGCTTCTGGCCGACACCCAGGAAAACCAGGTGTCTTCCCCCCTCGGTCCTCTCTAGATTTAGGTCCGGGTTGCAGGGCTAGTGTGTCTGTCTGTACCCTCACACCACGAGAGGACGCCCCCGAGGAGCTAGCTCCCAGCATGCCCGGAAAGCGTGATGGTAACCCGGGCACGGCTCAGCCCCCAGCCTGGCCTGCACATTCTGAGGGGGCGCTTTTCCTTTTGCAGCCAACGGCATCCTTCCTGTTCTAGAACCCCAGCGAGCCAACCAGCAGTACAGCTTTCTCTCCTGGAACCCCCAGCTGCAGTCTGGCACCCCTCGGCACTGACTGCTTCTGGGTCAAGGGGAGAACCACAGCAAGATGCAGAGGGCCAGTGCTGTGCACAGGCGTCGGGAGCGGAGAAGGACAGACAGCTCAGAACGCGCCTTCCAGCCCCGCAGCCGGATGGGCCCCAGCACGGACCTCGGGAGCGTCCACAGCAGAAGTTCCACAGAGACACGTCCTGCTAGTGAGTTACCCTGCACTTGGCCCCTAAACAAAAACAACAAAGTCCACACGGGGGAGTTTGTTGCCACTGCTATTTTCCCACTGAAGTTTAGCTTTCTGAAATCGAACTACTCTAAAAGTTATTTGAACTTTTGTGCAAATTGGGGAACGGTGTTAGAAATTTAGGGTCGAGGCTTCCTCTGGCCTTGCTCATCGCCTGAGTGGGTGAGCTGCGCCGCGGTGTTTGCTTAGTGTTGCCATCAGATGGGGACGTGGGCCAGTGGGTCCGGGGGCCCCTCTGCCTTCGGGTTCCATCCACGACCCGCTTTTTGTAAAAAAAGTGACTTGGGGTAAACATAGGTCATGAGGGTTAGACATTCTCTCTCTCCTTTTCAAGCTAGTTCGCACCAAGCCAGCAGCTATGAAGACAGAATTGTGTCCTATTGGCTTTAGTTCCTAAGCACTTTCCACAGAATGGTTTGTTAGTATCCAGGTGCAGGGGTGGGGGCGGGGTGGGGGCTGGTTTTGTTCTGTTTAATAAGCTCTGTTATGTGGTGGTTTCGCTGGAAAAATATTTTGAATTGGATAGACAGTGTGGCTCAAGGGACTCTGAAAAGGAAAGATCATTTTTTCTCTCTGCAGAACGAAGTTTTCAGCCAGGAACCCTGAAAAGAAACACCCAGGCCCCCAGCGCAAGCTGCTCCAACTCGTGTCCCTTCCAAAGCGGAAGCAGCCTTGACGCCAGCCTCCTGCAGTGGCGGAGCTCCAGCAAGCATCTGTTTTACGGTTACTGTCAGAACTTAACCTGCTTCCCACAGCAGGCCGCTGGACATGGGGCGTGGAATCCGAGCTGCTGAACTCGTAAAGGGCCTTAGGTCGGCTCTGAGACAGAGCAGCGGGCCCAGCTGTGGGTGTGCCCCAGGCAGCCCCACGCGGCTCCCTCCCTGGGGGTCGAGACTCCTGTGGAGCCGCGGGCGCCGAGCTGCCACTGTGAGCGCCCGTAGCCTTAGTGGAGGGTCCCGTGTGACCGAAGCCGTGCTGACCTGGCTGCGTTTATTGGATGGGGTGGATGGGGGTGGGGGGGTCCTGCCAGGAGGGGGAGAATGTGGGAGGAGCCACCAGCCACAGTCTGCCCACCTCCTCACTCCCCAGCGAAAAGCAGGGGAGACCAGCCTTCCCTCGGGTTTCTAGGATTCCAGGGCCTCAGCCGGCTTCGCGAGAGGCATCCAGAGAGCTGCCGCTCGGGGTCTGGGTGGCCGTGAGCTCATGTCTGCTCCTTGAGGTGCACCTCACTCCACGGCAAAGCCACAGGTCTCCTCCACTGCCGTCAGCAGCTTCTCATAGAGCTTCTCGTACGACTCGTAGGGCGGGATGTCAATCCGGTTAAAGCTGGAAATGGAAAGAGGTGAGACACAGCGCTGAGCCAGCCTGGCCGAGGGCCTGCTCCCAGGAGGGGGTGAGGGCGGGTGGGTGAACACTTGTGTGTACACCTGGGGCTTCTTGGGCAAAGATTTGCAAACCAGTGAAACCAGGTGAGTGCATCCTGGGCAGATTAGGACAAAGCTGTCACCTTGTTTGGTTTGTTTTGGGAGAAATCATTTCTCAGACCAGGAACACATCTGCAGAGCACCGTGGTCAAAACCCCACTATCGGCTCCCTGCCCACGCATCAAACCCTCTAGGATTTGATCTAACCACAGCGGGGCAGTCTGGAGTATTTCCAGTAGAAACAGATTGTCTCTCAAAACCAACAAGATATCAGATCCCCAACGGGATTAGATGAACGGCCCACATTTCCTCAGGGATGTTCATTCCCAAGGCTGTGTCCAAAAGCCCTAAGAATCTATTTACCTCACAGTGAATTCACAGCTACAGAATTCTGACTGAGAGGACACACCGAGGCCTCCTGAATTGCTAGGGGCTAAGCCATTAAGGACAGTCTCTGAGGAGGAGTCCTTGGCCCCAAGGACGTAAGCCTGCTGGGGGGTGGGGAGGTGGCCGTGGGGGTCGACCCCGCTGGACAGACTCCCGTGGGCCAGGGGCTGTCCTCCGTCTCTCAGACGTGGAGACCCCCCCCACCTGCATGTCGTGGCCAGCGTGGGACCCCCAGCCCCGGTTCCCAGCCAGGAACCTCCCCCACGTCACCATGAGTCCCGGCAGCGTCTGGAACCGGTTCTGGTCAACTGGAGGGACACTCCAGACGTGGTTCACAGGGTGAGTGAGTGACTCGATTTTAAACCACAAAGGAACTAACCCCACTGAGGTATTGTTTATGTGAGGGCTGAGGGACGAAACATTTCTCAGTACACAAGGCACGTCTGTCACAGGCAGAGACCCGAGGAGGAGAGCAGTGACCCCAAACTTTACCCGGCAGTGCTCCCTCCTGACGGCACCTGAGTGGGCGCACACAGGGACACACGCACACACGCAGCAGGGGCCAGGGGAGTAGCCCCAAGGTCAGCCACGCCTCAGGACTTAACCGTGCTCCTGAAAGAGCCTTGTGCTGACCCTGCTGTGTGGGCTGTCCCACAGGCGGACCCCCAGGGCAGGGCGCCGGTCCTTACCAGGTGTGGGCCTTGGGCAGGTTGTCCGTGTTGGCGTCGATCAGGTGGATGGTGAAGAGCCGGGGCCCTGCGGCGCCTGTAGAGCCTTACAAGACAACAGTCTAGTTAACACGCTTCAGAGGTGGGGCCTGGGCCCCTGCCACCACCCGGGGCCCCATGCCTTTCCTGCCAGATGGTGTCGGGGTTCACGTAACCCTGGGAGCTCTGCGCAGTCTCGGGATGTGCACATGATGGCCACAGAGTGACACTAACATCAGACATTCTGGAAAATTCACGGGCACAGGAAGAGCAAAGACCGAGCTGTCCTCTCACAGCCAACCATGAGCCTGCCCCAGGGCAGGTGTCTGAAAGCAGAATCCTAAGTCACCAGGAATTTGTTTTAAAAAAAACCCAGGAATGTCTAGCAAGCAGACCCCCTGCTGGCAGCGGATGGCAGTGTCACGTGAAAAGCGGGTTCCGGCATCCGGGAAGCCCCCTGTGCAGAGGCCAGCGGGAAGACAGACAGACACAAACTCCAGGACCAAAGCCCCAGGACAGGAGGGAACTCCCAGTCCAGGAGGGCTCAGGCTAAGGACCAGGCTGCAGGGAACGTTCGCGTGAAACCTGCCCGCTCTCACTAGAAATGTGTGAAGTCCATTTACTAAGTTTTAAGGTACTAATATTCGCAACCTTCTGTCAGGGTTATCAAGTGACAAAATCCCCAAATTTAGCATCAGCGCACAGGAGAAGGCCCTTCCCAGGTAGAGGTGCCAACCACAAGCCCCGCGGCCCCTTCTGAGCTCAGCTGCATTACCGTACACGGCCGCCCCCCAGCCCCCCTTCCCGGGGACCCTGTCTGAGCCAAGCCTGGGAGGATGGTCCTCACTGGACAAGGCAGCCGACCAGGCGGGCCAACGGATGAGGGGCTGAGGGCCAGGCCCGCACAGCATGCTTATGCGCTCGGGAGAACTCGGAAGTTAACCCGAGTGCTTTACAGCTGCTTTCCTCCCCCAAAGCCATCCGTGCTGTTGGGCGAGGGGAACCCACCCCCTACCCCAGCCCCCCGGCCTTGCTGGCGGGGCTGTTCCCGGTCCAGCCCCGCGGGGACACCAGGCCAGCCGGCCAGCATCCGTCGCTGCGGGCCCGTGGGCTGAGACACCCGAGCAGGCGGCGTGTAAGACTCGTGTGGCTGACACGGGCTCCCACTGTTTACAGATGTTTTTTCACCCAGGGAGAAGCAGTGGAGAGAGAAGAGGCCTCTGGATGAGTGACACTGCCCTGCCCGGCATCCATCATGGAAGACCCGATGCCAGGAGACGTCCCAGGCCCCCCGGCCCGGCCCGGCCGCCACTGCAGTCACCTTGCAGCGCCTTGAAGCCCTGGAGGGGGACCCGCGTGGAGCCCGTCACGAACTGCAGCAGCCGGGCCCGCCGCTCCTCGTCGAAGGTCTCCACCGCCTGCCAGAACCACCGGACCACGTTGCTGTCGGCCCCGCAGTGCTTCAGCCGTGTGTTGGACTTCCAGTCATCCAGGTCGATCTTGTCCAGGCCACCGATGATCAGCTGCGGGCGTGAAGGTGGGTCACTTCCGGACACGCAATGCGACGGGCCGCCCCGGGCTCCCGGGCCGTGGAGAGAGCGACCAACCGCGCCCCAGTCAACCAGGCGATGTTCAGACAAGGGGATACCCCAACACACACAGAGCTGGCCCGAGGCCCCGTCTGTGTCTGCACTTCCAGGCTGGCTGCCACCCCGGGGCTGACGTGACGTTTCCCCACAACTGAGCGCGCGCCGCCTCCCGGGCCCACTTGGGGACATGGGGGTGTAAAGTGTGACACCCCACCAGGTGGTCACGTGCACTCTGGCACACCAGGGCAGAAGGCTGGGGACACTTTGAAAGGCCCGAGCTACTTGGCGCCAGAGGTGGACAAGACGTGAGTGGATGGCTGCTTCCTGTGAAGATGGACAAGAAAGGGCAGTAACACCCCATCCTGGGCCTGAGAACAGCCGGAATCAAGGTCAAGCAGCTGGCTAGAGAGGAACGGCTGGTCACGGTCACATCCTCAGCGTAAGGTGGCCCCTCGGGAGGAAGCTCCACGCTGAAGGCCTCTAAATCAGGGGAGACCGCGGAACACCCTGACTGATGGCCCGCGGCCTAACTGGACTCCCTGCCGCCACACGGACGCTCGGGCCTCATCAGCCCTGCTCGGGGCTCCCCGACGCCCGTCTCTGCTCCCGCAGCCTGGCCGGGAGGCAGGGACCGCCCGCACACAACAGCCCCTCGCACCCCAGCCCTGCACAGCCCACCTCCAACTCCTTCTGGTCAAAAGGCTTCAGTAAGTGTTGAGGGATGAGCTCATTAAACCCCTTCTGAAGAGCCAGGAACTGGGCCTCGATTCCCCTCATGAACCTCCAATTTACGTACAACCTGGAGAGGAAAAGTCACATGTTGGAAGCAGCAGCACAGTTGTTCTTCCTCTGTTAGCCGGGCTGACATCGGCTAAGCCTGCCCGCCCGGCCCCGCTGGCGGGGAGAACGCCCCTGCTGGCTGGGGACCAGCCTAAGGCACAGAGGAAAGTCAGCCCCTCCCTCAGCTGCGCTGATGCTCTGCTGAAAACCGTGGGATCTGACCTGACCTGTTAGGGATGCCTTAGTTGGGGAAAAAAAATGTTTGAAAGTAAAATACAGGACCCTGAGAACGACACCCCTACATGTGTCTGAATACCCCATGGAGTCGCTAGTCAGCTGCTTGCCTTCAGAGAGGAGAGGACAGACCGGAGGGAAGGCGCCCTGAGGCTGAGCTCAGGAAGCTTCCAGGTAACTAAGTTTTAAGGTACTGATATTCTCAACCTTCTGCCAGGGTTATCAAGTGACAAACCCCCAAATTTAGCATCAGCGCACAGGAGAGGCCCTTCCCAGGTGGAAGTGCCAACCACAAGCCCCGCGGCCCCTTCTGAGCTCAGCTGCATTACCGTAACTTTCTGGAAGTCTCTACTGTGACTCTGGTCCCAGTATGGGAAGGGAGGCTCACGCAGCAGAGGAGCCTTGACCATCTCAATGTGACCGCTGCCCCCGCCGTCCCAGGGCGCCCCCCCCCCCGGATGCCCCAGAACACTGCCTACCGGACATATTCCTTCTTATTCTCCTCTGTGACGGGGACGTTCCTGCCGTTGGGTTTCAGTTCGTGCTGAAGAATCCGCCCGAAGCGTTGTGCTCCACGCAGAACGTGTGGTCGAGCACAGGGGTGATGTCGTTCTCTCTGGGGGGCACAGAGGCGGGGGTCAGGGCGGCCTTGGCTGCCACGCGGCGGCGCTCCTGCAGGCAGAGGCCTGGGTTCCACACCCCCACCCCCCAAGAGGGAGGGTGATGGGAGCGATGCTGTGGCTTCTGGACAGGGCGCCCGAGTCTCCGAGCAGACAGGAGGGAAGCATGACGGCGATAACTGAGTCAAGGGGCAGCCATACCAAGAAGATAGTGCCACCCTGCCTCCAGGCAGCCTTTCCAAGGCTCCAGTGCAGAGAAGCCCCTGAAGGCTAGGGCTGGCTCCTTTGCCACATTTCTTGGGACACAGCTGGGCTGGCTCTCCACAGGATGACCCCCGCACCCCAGCCTTAGCAGGTGGGACATGTGGAAGGAGCTGGACCTCCCATTCCTGTGAAATCAGCCCATTCATGAGGACCCCCAACATCCACGGTGACCGTGTAGCTGTGCCTGTTGCTTTTAAGAGTTTCAGGATAATCTTAAAACAAAGGCGACTAAATATCGGGACTTTTTTGATATCTTCCTGTTCCTCTAGGGGCTTCCCTGGTGGCTCAGCTGGTAAAGAATCCGCCTGCAACGCAGGAGACCTGGTTCGATCCCTGGATTGGGAAGATCCCCTGAAAAAGGGAAAGGCTACCCCATCCAGTATTCTGGCCTGGAGAATTCCATGGCCTATACAGCCCATGGCGTCGCAAAGTCAAATACGACTGAGTGACTTTCACATCACTTCACTCTGGTCCCTCTAGAGACCGGGAGACACATCAGAGTGTTAAAAAAAACAAACCACCAGGCCTGGGGATTAACAGCCACAATCGTAACCGAATAATTCAAGGAAACAACAAAAGAAACTGGTCCATGAAGAGAAGCTGGTCAAACAGTACAGGACACAGTAAGTCAATTAAATATTTTTCTCAGATCAGCTTTTATGCTTCTGGTGTTTCTCTTCTCCAGTTTCACACCCATCCTCCAGATACACACCCATGGATCTGGTGCACCCTAAGGCAGGTGACAGGTGAATTTCCAGTTCCCGAGTCGGCACTCACAGAATCCACACTAGGCTCTTGTGGAGTTCAGGGTCCACCGATTCCAGGTCGGAGAGCTGGATGGGCTTCCCCAGCAGCTGCTTGTAGAACGGCACCGTGAAGCCCCCGTTGACGTGGTGCCCGTGGAACACAGCCAGGCCCATGACCCGGCCCACAAAGTGGAAGTAGGACAAGTGGTCCTGCGGGGGCAGAGAGCACCTCAGCGTTAGGGAGCTGCCCGGGCGGAGGGACAGGCACGGGTTTCTCCAGGCTTCTCGGGAGACCGTCCCACGGGCAGGAAGCTGAATCTGTGACTCACAGGCTGCACTCAGGACCCACCCAATCAAAGGTCACCTAAGAGCGACTCTGGAGAGGCCATCTGAATGCCACTTCACGTGCCCTTGGTTCAGATACCTTCTCCAAACTGCTACTGAATTTGTGGGGCCCAGTGCAAAGTGAAAATGCAGAACCCCTTATTCAGAAATGGAGAATTTCAGTGTGATGAAGGCAGAGCGGCAGCCACAAGCTGCCCCTTCTCAGCGCAGCGCCTGGTGCTGGCACGGGTCAGCTGGCACACCCAGGGAGGCCGTCGGCCCTCCTCCCGCATGCCACGAGCAGGTAAAGGCAAAAGGCAGCCCCTTCTTCCTCTGCCATCTCTTCCCCATCCCATAGGAAAGCAGAAGAGAGAAAAATCCAGAGCAGGGACTGAGCTGGGGACACAGCCCAAACCAGTGCGGTTGCGGTTTGTAACCAGGGAAGCCCCGTTTCTACTCGTAGGTTGGAATTACAATTAGAGTCCACACCGGGCAAAGTCGCACCGACTGCCCCTCGGGCCACGTACATGGTGGGGGACCACAGGACGCGGCCCCGCCGCAGAGCCCTCCACTCGCCGTGGGCCACCCCTGGGCCACATTCTGCTCCTGCTTCCTCATTGCTATGACGAGCAGCTAAGAGTATCAGCACGCTGGCTGAAAAGGCCAGTTACATGAGGGAATATTCCAGTTCTGGCTGGGAGGAGGATGGACCTCGTGCCCCACTTCTCAGAATAACGCTATCAACAAATACAGCCATCGAGCCAGAGTTCCCTCAAATGGCAGCAAAATGCTTTGAGTCCACGAGCAGCTCAATTTCACTCGTCTTTGAAACGACATCCTCAGTGATCCTAGTCACTGAAGATGCGGGGTGGAAACCATCCATCCTAATCCAACTGTCACTCTACCTTTCCATGTCTTATGTGCCACAGACTCTGAGTAGGTCTACAATGAATAAACCCAGAATTGAGGTTGAAACTGGAAAGCCACTTAAATTCTCCAGCTTAATTTCTGACCTCCTTATTCATTAATACTTACAGGGTTGATTGAAGAATCTGGGTTGATTTGCAACATGTAAATGTTGTCTGTGGAGTACTGGAAGAGCCCATGAGTACGGATTCAGCATTTCATGGCACAGTAAATAAAGCCACTCCCTAGAAACCACAACAACAAGAAGACATGTTAAAACCCCCTAGTTTTAGATCTTCACCACAGAACTGATAGACTATGCGCTCGGAAGCCAAACCGGTAAGGCTGCATGGCTCTGAGAAAAGGTGACTGATACAGACTGGGAAAACAGGCTTCAAGAAGGAGACAACTGCTTCTAGTGGTACCAGAAAATCAAAACTTCAGCAACTCCGAAGTGGAGAACTATCTTTGCTTGCCGGGAATCATCACCAGCTCAGAGGCACGGTGTCTGTCAGCCTGCCTGCGCCCCAACGAAGGTATTCTCTGCTACTTTGTAGAGATAAAAATCTCAGGTGATGATGGGCCTTCCTGGTGGTCCAATGGCTAAGAATCCACACTCCCGATGCAGGGGCCCAGGTTCAGTCCCTGGTCAGGCAACTTATGTTCCACGTGATGAAACTGAGTTCACGTGCCATGATGAAAGATCAAAGATCCCATGTGCAGAAACCAAGACCCACAGAGCCAAATAAATATTTTAATTTTTAAAAGGCCCAAATTAAAACCAAACAAAAAAAAAGCACTCTAACAGAAAACGTGGCTCAATTGCTGTGGTCAGGTTTGGTAAACCCAGGTATGCAGTCTTATACAAACTCTTGTGTAACCTTGTCTTCTTTTTACTCAAAACTTCTTTAAACAGATGAATCTTATTAAGTTCTAAAATTTCTTACTCTTTGAAACAGAAAACACAGAAGTGAGAAAATATGGAAGGATAAGCACAAATGCAGATCATCTGTCAGGGAAGCTTGTGAAAACACCCGCAAAATGATCACACCAACACAAAGTAACGTATCGAACTCCAACGGGAAGGAACTGTCAGAGATGAGACGCCGAGTCTTAGGAAGCCTCTTCATTAGGAAGGCAGGATTCCCCAACTCTGGTGCTTTGTTCAGCCCCAAGTTTCAGAGTTTGGATTTACAAAGAATTATTTTCATAAACACCAAGGACCTGCATCTGTCTAGACAGGAAGTGATTAAAATACAAGCAAACATTCTGACTGAGCTGGGGACGAGGTGTAGAGCACGAGAAAAGTTCTAGAAGTGGCAAGGAAGAGCTATCCCCAGAGTCAGAAGAGAGAGAAAGGATAAAGGTTCAGACCCAGAGGCAGGGGCGAGGAGCAGACACGCACGTGTGGGAAACACACAGGTAACTGGCATCTCAGCTGTCCGCGACAGGTGTGGACCATTCAGACACGGGGAAGACTCGAGAGCTGAACAACGGGAGATCAGACTAGCGGCAGAAAAGCAGGGCTTCTCAGCTCTTTCCCCTGCAGCACCGTGTTCATCACGGCCGCTACACCAAGACTCATCTCCACCTGGAAGACTCCATAACCGTGGAAGGCGGCAGAGAAAGCGAGCTCCTTCCAAATCAAACTTCCCCCAGCTGCCCACACGCTCACCTGGGGACCATGGCCCCAGCTACGCACGGAGCAATGTGAAGTGGAACCACTCAAGACACTGACTCTTGAGACATCCTGAGACTAGAAAGAAAAAGGCAGCGGAGAGAGAATGGAAGTAGTTTGACATGAATTCCGGACAAACATGAACAAGGAAACAGAAGGGTCTCCCTGAAGAGAGGGACAGAAAGCCTAGAGCCCTTGTCTTGTTGGGAACGGGACTCATGTTTTCAGGGCAAAGTTACATTTGCCAGAAGAAAGATGCTTTCTAGAATCAATATGGAGAAGATCAAAGAAGAAACTTGGGACAATCTGGAAAGAAAAAGCACTTCCCCGGAGAGAGGCAGGTGCAGTGTGAGCACGTGGTCAGGAAGGACCAGGCTCAACCTGTATCCCAGACGGAGGGGCAGGAGGGGAGAGAGGCGGACGCAGTGGGAAGAAGCTGGAGGAACGATTCTGTTCCCGGCCCCATTTACTTACTTTTGGCGGCTGGAAAAGATCCCAACTTCACCCAGAGACGTAGTGAGACCCCCATATCACTTCTCAGAACCTAATTTTGCTGGTGCTGACGGCTGCAGGGGTGGGAACCTGCTGTGTATTCTCAACTGTGAGCAGGGGAGGCTCTCCTGTCCCATGACTCCCAAGATGGGACCACCGTCACACATGACTGCACGCTAATGAGGCCCCTTGCAGCACCCACTGGAGTCAAGGTTTGCAGTCACTGGTGATTCTCTGACTCGCAACCTTGTCAGAGAGGGGACTCATCCACAGGGGATGGGATGCTTCACAACTGGGGTTCTGCTAGTGAGTGACAGCAAGCCGAAAGAGGAGCAAGGAAGTGAGGAGAGGGGGTGGGAGGAGTGAGCAGGACGGTGCATACGGGCAAGGAGGCCTGGAAGACAGGAGTGGGGGAGAAAAACAGGAAAAAGGTACAGCATCCATGGACGATGGGTGTTCCCGGATGGGGACAAACGGCACGAGAGTGACTGAAACCAGACTCTCATCAGTGACCCTGGTGCAGGGAGGCGGTAGAGCAAAGTCAGAGTTCTGATTGAAAACGATTATCTTTCTAGAAGTCTATAAGAAGCCAAGCTATCAAAGGGAAGATTATAAGACATTTTCAGACCTAAGATCTTGGAAAATTAACCCCACACACACCCTTTCTAAGCAACCTACTTGAGGATATACTCCAATAACACAAGGGAGTAAGCCAAGGAGTGAGTAGCCATGGCGCCCACGCAGCAATGGCTCCAACCCAAGAAAGCAGTGAGGCCCCGGGCAGACACCTGTGCAGGAGGCTAAAGGGCCGCGCCAGGGGACAGGGCCGTGCCAGGGGACAGGGCCGCCACAGGAGAGGGTGGGAGGGGGCAGCTGGCCAACGGCCATATTCAGCGGAGCAGCAAAGACAAGGCCTGGTTTAGAAGGAGAAGAAGAAATCCTTAGAAATATTAAAATCTGCTCAAAAGGATAAAATAAGTGATAGCATGACAATCCCTCGGGGAACAATATTCACACCATCATGAAAGTGCAGTCGCCCATCATGTCCGACTCTCTGTGGCCCCATGGACTGTAGGCCACCAGTCTCCTCCGTCTACGGGATTTTCCAGGCAAGAATGCTGGAGTGGGTTGCCATAATGTAAAACAATGTATTGACTTTCGACTCTTACAAATAATACATAAGCACAGGAGACTGACTTAATTTTGGTTACAGAACAAAATGGAAATCTTTGGCCTTGACACTATAAAAGTTATACCACAGGTAATGGAATGCAAGAGGCAAGAAGTGGAAGGAAGGGAAAGTCAGGAGCACTGATATCCTTCTCTTCTGAAAAAGAGAGGCCAAGAGACAGTGTCTCCAGTGGACAACAGAAAAATAAAGGCGGAAACACATGGTGCACAGCTGCAAAGCCGACAGCAGGAGAACTGAAGACCCTGAGATTCCGAAGCTGGGAAGGACTGAATTTGATCCTCAGCACAGCCATGACCTAGTCTCTGCGCCTACACACACACATCACAGGGTCAGCAGATAAAAAGTGAACTTGGCCAAGCTCACGATCTGGACGACTGGTGTTATTAAAACAAACAGTTAAAAGAGCCACAGAACTGTTGTCTCAAAGGTGACAAGAGGGAAGACAGGACACATAACATAGTCATGAAAAACGATTACCTTTACAATCATCTGCACGAATTATTTTGACCCAAACCTCACTTTACAGAACCCCTCTGACACAAAGGCAATACCCACACCTTCCCCCCTCCCACCCCTGAGAGTCCTCTTAGGACAAAAGCCAGGCTGCCCCCACATTAGCCTCTGGCTCGGGGAGCTCGTGAGTGCACTGTCTCCCAGGCCAGATGGAGAAGGAGTAAGGTTAAAAGTTCCATTCAGACTTTGTAAGAAGTGAAGCGATGATTGGGTCAAGACCTGGGTCTCGATGGGTCATGGCGACATGCTAGCAAGCACACGCTTTTGGGAATTCTTTTCCTAAGAATGCTCTCTGATGGCCAAGACCCAAGTTCTGACTTCCCTGAGACCAGCACCAGGAAGGGGCAGAGGGCCGCTCGGCAAACCTCTGCTCACGGGTGCGCCGACATCCATGCGGAAGCAGGGGCCCACGAGCCTCTCACCTGGCCACGCCCGCCATAGTCCAAGCCTTCCTCTCCCCGGAACTTCACCATGAGGCGCTTTTTCAAGTCTTTTGGTCGCATCTTCATTATCTGGCGATAAGACTCCTGCACGTCAAAATTACAGTTTCAGAGAGAAGAGCTTGTCTTATGTTTAAAGTTATAACATGATGAAAGGTTATTTATAATGGAGCCCGACTATAAATAAGATCCGAGCTTATTTTTAAGAATTCCAATCTGAGTCCTGTCTGGTTCCTGTTCAGGACGTTACTCTGGGCTCTGGCTCGCTGCTCCTTCCTCACCTTCCTCCCACCATCACTCTCTCAGAAACAACAAAGCTCACGGCAGCTAACACTGTACCCAAGGACACACACAGGTACCCTCAGCACAATCACGATTTAAAGATTAAATGTCCTCTCTAGAGTTGATTTTCTCCACACAAATAAATTCCAATGTGTCCTATAAGTTTATATGCTTTAGCCAAATGAAGACCTCATAAGAGAGTAAAATAATAAGAAAGAAAGAGTAAAAGAATCTTGAGCCTGGTTTTACATCTGAAGTCAAAAGCACATTTTCCCACTGAGTCAAAAAGCCAAGGAGTTGTTCAGTGGAACATAAAGCATCTTATCAGATGCAGGAAACAGGTGGTCAGCCTAACAGGGCCTCAGAGTCAGCCTCTGGAGTGGAACCAGCTCAGTGTCTGTGGGCATTTTTCAGTGAAAAGGCACTTAAGAACCTTTTCTTGCTTTAAATTTAACGGGATTCAAAAGCGACCATTTAAAGAGGCGAGGGGATGTTGAATGGAAAAGATCTGGCAGCAGTGTGTCCTGAGAGCTGTTTAAGACGTTCAGTGGGCAAAACCGGGCACTTGAGCTGCTCCACTCGTGCGGGCCGGGCACTTTGGAGAAGGCGCTGAGCAGCCCCCCGGCTGCTGTGGGCCAGGAGAGCCTGCGCCTCAGCGAGGCTTCCACAGAGGCCGGTACATGGCTGAGACGGTACCGGTGATGGTGGTCCTGAGAAAAGGGCCCTGCCTGCCAGAGGTCCCCTATTTAGGGAGCCTGATGCTGCAGGGCAGCTGGACAGAGGTCAGCACACCACCCAGAGCCAGAAGGGAGAGGGGAGGCCACTGGCTCCTCCAGGGAGATAGGGCCCTACGGGGAGGTGGCGGGCCAGGCCCTGCGCGGGGATGCTCGGTTCTGAGGATGCCATGCTGACGGCAGGAAACACCATCCGTGCAATGCAGGTGCGGGATTTACAGTGCCACTCCGTACTGCTTCATGCAGATCGCTAGATCTTCACTCAGCAGTCATCGATTTTTAAACTCTGACCACAGGAGGAAATACTGATCCCTCTCTCGCCTGGGGGCTTCAGCCCTGATAAAGCCCTGCATTTCACCCCTGACACACCAGACAGGAAGCTGAACTCGCTGTCCACTGATGGGGGAAAGAGTCCACCTGACGGCCAGCTGCCTCGAACCCCGTACGTACCTCAAATATCTCCTCTCTGGACACCTCGATGCGGCAGTGGCCAGCCTGGGGCTGCTGCAGGGAGAGCTCGTGTCTGAGGACCTTCAGTTTCTGGACCAGATCTCTCTCATATCTCTGGGCGGGCAGCTCCTCGTCCTCCACGGGAGCCCTCGCTGGGTGGTGGTGGTGGCTGGCTGGGCTCCTTCAGTTGGCACTGGTGACTTGAGGAGAACAGAAGTGCTGAGGTCACCCCAAGGGCAGCAGCCAGTGGTGTCCCCCACACACACACCAAGAGACCGAGAAGAGAGGTCGGGACACCCACTTCTGGTCGGAGTGCTTCCCCGGTGACACAACTCTACGCAGATACGTGAAAACCGAGGAGGCCACCCTCAGACCATCCTTTTCATCAGATGTTACTGGAAACCCCGAATGAACTTCCTGGCCAACCCAACAGATGTCCAGGATATAACAAAGGAGACCCCATCTGCGCCTCTCATACAGTCTCGCTGCCATGAATAAACACAGAAGCTTCCAGCATTCATCGGCATTTAGTGCCGACGCGTTCTTAGCGGGGCCTCGGGGCTGAGAATGCATGGAGGTGACCGGACACTGAAATCAGATGGCAGTGAAGGAGGTGACACGCAGAGGAGCAAACCAGGGAACGGGCGGGGCCGCTCCTCCTCCTTTCATCCAGGGATCACCAGGGCTCCTCCCGGGAGGCGCAAGCCCAGGGGCAGAGGTGGCCCAGGACCAGCTATCTGTTCTGCTCCAGTTTTGCTGACTTACTTCAGCTCTCAGTGACAAGCACCTCCGGGCTCTCATGTTTGAGGACACACGTCCCTTATCCTGGGACGTGGAGCGTGGGATCCAAGGTCATCTCCAGACCCAAGTCCCCTAGGAATGACAGTCTGGGAAACCAAACGGTGCTCTAGACCCGCCCCTCCCCCGCAGTGGTGAGCAGGCCCCATGGGAAGCCTCACTCTGCTGCTTCCCACTCTGAGGCCACCCATCTTATCAGATACGTGTGTGGAAGCTCCGAGAATGAAGCTGCGCCAGCTCGGGGTTTGATTTAGGCTGCAACTCAGTTATAGGCTGGCTGTGACACCGGCCTTCAGGGCTGCACCCAGCTGGCTTCAGAGTTTAACACATGTGACTGTCCACTCCAGTAATTAGCGTCTTTGCTCATGCTTATTCTCTGCTAACCAACAAGGCAGTCAACAGATGAAGGGAAACATCAGCAGAAAGCTATGGCACTGTGACGGGGCGCAGAGGCCGCCAAGAGCCGCTAAGAGCCTTACGTCATGATGTGGTGCAGCCGTGGGTCTGTAAACTGGGTGGTTCGGTTATTGTGATCCACAAAATAGATTCTCCCGGAAACCGTGCTGCGGACTTCCCAGCCAGGCGGCAGCGGGGTCCAAGCTCGTCGCAGTTCACGCTGTTAAGGTCTCTACCAGAAAGGAAGACACACAGCGGTTTGTCCATCTGAGCGTGGAGGCCTGAGACCAAAACTTCAGTGGGAGAAGCAGGGGCGCCCCGAATCCAGGGGCTACTCGGGCCAATTGAGGTGCTACTTACACCAAATGCCCACCGAGGCCTGGCCTCCGTGGTGCAAATGGCAGGAAAATCCCACGGATAAAACCGCAACTGTCAGAGCCTAAGGTCATGACAGGGAGCACGGTCTGCCTGGGAATTCCATTCCTTCCACCAGAGAGGAACAAAGCACTGCATCCAGAGGATGCAATGGAAACCTCGATCGAACCTTTGGCCAGCCCAGTAGCAGGGGGATCTGAATGCTGCCGGAAGGCCTCTCTGGGTCCACAAGTTAATGAGATGCTCAAGGTCAGAAGGGTCTCTCCGTGGGAAAGCTCCCAGAAAACAGGTTTTCTCCAGCAGACAGGGGTATGAGAACATGCACTGGAAATCTTCCCATTCTAGAGAGCTGCGCCAGGACAAGGGCGTCTCATTTTTGAGTCACTTTTGTTAATAAGCAAGTAGCTCTAAGTCTAACCTCTTGATTAATTATTTCAACCCAGTCCACAGTCACCTGGGAGCAAGCATTACTGACCACGATGCTTTTCTAATGAGCACAAAAGCCTGGCCTTCCTTCCCGAGAGTACCAAGGAGATAGCTCATTCATTTGCAGGTGATACTTCCATTCTAATTATAGACACTGAATTGTAAGTTCAACATAGATTTGGAAAATCAAAGGCAAGAAGCTTGTTCTCAGATGAAACAAATTATGAATAAAGGAAACGAGCATTACTCAAATGTTACTGGCAGTAATGCTATTCTGAAACCAAAAAAAAAAAATTTTTCTAAGAAAAAAAAAGAAAGCAGAGCAAAGAGAAAAAAGAAACTTAACTCCATTACAGGTAGGGGAGGGGCAGGGGATCTCTCTGACCTGGGCTCAGATGTATGGCCTTGTAGAAGGAATTCGTATAGAAAAGCTTCATCTCCCCAGGAATGGTCCCCAAGGGACTGAGGCAATAGGGATGGTAAAGTAGAAGAGAAAAAGGGTAACAGAGTCTTTATGTTTCCTGTTTAACTTTTTATTATGGAGAATTTTAAGCATATAAGAGAGACCATAGTGAATAGCCAGCTTCAACGATTGCCAGCACATCGCCAGCCTGCTTCCAGGGCTCCCCACTCACTCCCCCACTCCACTTAGTTAAAGCATCACGTCAGATACCAGATCATTTTATTCAGCAATATTTTTAGTTTAAAATGAGAGCAACCATTATCTTGAAGGTTTTTCAAGTAAGTGCATTTGATTTCATCTAAGGGTGAGGGTCTTTTCCAGTTATGGAACCGGATTCCCAAGACCCAGGATCGCTCTCTGAACTTTAGTCTAAAGGACCCAATTGTGTTACAGCAGCTGCTGACCAGCTCTGGGGAGGGAGGAGCAGAGCTGGGACTACCGCCGCCCCCGCCCACCTGAGTCAGGACCTCCAACAGCCCACCCTCTAAGCCTACATCTCTATACCCTAAGGGCTGTATCACCCACAGCCAGAGGGTCCAGATACTGCTGGAGCGCAGCCTTGCTGGTGAGCCACTCAGGAAACCTACCTGGGTATCCTGGGGTCGTGCCACGTGCTGACTCCCGTCTGCGTGTGCAGGAAATACACCTGGCCCTGTACCGTGGTTCTCTGCTCTGCAGGACACAGTGGAGACACGGTCAGTGACACTCACCCAAGGAGTCCAATCCTGTAAGCTCGGGAGGCCCCCGCTTCCTTCCCACAGTCTTCCAAAGGACCAAGAGAAGGGTGTGAAGGGCAGGAGTGAACTTGGCCCTGGCTTGCTGCGGTCAGCGTGGGGACAGATCTTACTTCTGTTCCCCCCCTGGAGAGGCGGCCACACCCCTCAACCTGCCGCCTCGGACGCATCCTGCCTCCACCCGTCCCCTGCAACAGCTCACCACTTCGGTCTCATCTGCCCCATCTATGTGGATCCTCCAACATGGATCTACATGGATCCTCCTCCATTTGGGCGCTTCCTCTGTGGTTGTCAAAAGATTCAGTTTCACCTTTCGTGACAGTGGCACGTCTATATCACTCCTACCCAAGGCCGACCGTCACGCGTTCAAATCCCAGGGCACCACAAAGAGCTTCATCCAGACCCCCGCCCCACTCCTCCTGGCTCTCTGACATTCGGCTTGCCTACATCCTTCACACAACTGCTATCTTAGACGCTTGGAGCAAGGGCAGATGCATGAAGGAGGAGCGGGGTTTATCGACCCGGGAGCAGAGCTCTGCAAGCACCAGCGGTTCCGGCACTGGGAATGGCGGCGCGCACCCTCACCGTAGCCTTCGGGCAGCTCCGGCGCCTGGTGGCCGTGGGGCCGGCTCTGCGGCGTCTGGAGCGCCCCTCCGCACCTCGGGGTTCCGCAGTCGCTGGGCCTGGAGTCTTTGGTCTTGGCTCGGGGATTCCCCAAGCCTGCAGCTGCCGCCGCCCGCCGCGGCCGGGCCATCCGAGTACGGCGCGGGCTCCTCCATGAAGCAGCCGAGGGGCCTCCCCGGGCCCGGAGTCTTCATAGACGGTTCTGGAAGGGGAGAGCGCAGCCCACGTGAGGACCCCCCGCCCGGGGCCGCGGCGCCCCGCCCCCAGCTCGCGCAGACAGCACAGAACGCCCCCGGGCTTAGTTTCATACACTCCATCCTGTCCTTTTTCACCGGGAAGCCAAACTTGGTCACGAAGAATCAATGGCCTGAGGAAGCCATGTGTTAAGTGCCACTGAGGCCAAGGCAGGATTTAAACTTGGGAATAGCTGAGTGGTCGGCAACACCAACCCTGAACTATGAGAAGTTCAGAAAAGAGGTTTCAATTTTCTTGACTTGGAATCAAATTCAAACATTACATTTGCCTTGTCATTTTATAATAGAACTCCTGGTTACATCAAATATTACAATGACTTTAAAAGTGACTTTTAACATAAGTCCTCATCCCCTGAACAACTGTGAAGACAATTTACCTTAATAGGCTATTTTCCCTTTTAAGCAAGTACTTTTGAAAAACATTTTACGCTGGAAAATTTCAGAGAAACACAGAGACGGACTAGTTCAGTGAACGCCCTGCAGCCTTCACCCACCTCCTGATACCGTCCCGCGGCCACATGGCCAGCGCATCCCCCCTTCACTGGATTATTCAGAAAACAATCCCCACATTTTACCATCTCACCCTTAGATATTTCGGCACACATCTCTGAAAGATAGGCCTTTTACCATTAGCATGATCCCAAAATGGGTCATCACAATGCCAGTCAGTATTCAAATTTCGCCAGTCCACTATCTCATTAATCAGGATCCAAATAGACCCACACACTGCATCTAGTAGGCGGGTCTCTTAAATTCTGTCTATTAAATTTACAGGCTCTCTTCCTTCCTTTCTGTTCCCTTCTTCTCCCTTGCAGTGTATTTTCTGAGGACACTGGCTCCCGGTCTGCTACACTCTACAGGGAGCCCCACTTGTGGACGGGGTTTGCTATCGTCCCCTGGGGCTGGGCAGCCCGTTCCGTCCCTGGGGCCCCAAGATCTCTGTTCACGTCAGGTTCTCTTTCCTGATGGTGTCAACAACTATTAACGGCATTAAGAGTTAATGCATTGGGGATCAAAAATCATGATAGTGACCAACAAGAGCGCGTGACAGTTTGGGGTTTGGTTTTTAACTTGTTTCTTTCTGCACCGTCGTGAGCTCCACAGATGGCCTGGCGTGCTGCACTTGCCATTCCTGGCCAATGCTCTGGGCCGGTGGGAGCCTCCGTGAACGGGGCCCTGAGTCTCTGGGACACAAGCCCACCAGTCTTGGCAGCTTCCTTTACAGGCAGGAGACTGGGTGGCAGCTGTGCCCGAAGTCCCTCCCTGCACCTCAGGCACTCAAGGCAGTGAAAAGGCACGAGGGGGCGCTCCCCTGCAGCCCGGGCACGCACCCTTCGCTCTCCAGCAGGCCTCTGCAGTCCACCACAGAGCCGCCGGCGCTGATCCTGTCTCGTGTCTGCAAACTGACTGAAAAGAAAAGGACATCTTGCATTAAAATCCAGGAATATTTTATACAACTGCAATACAGCGAGCCACGACAAATGTGTAATTTATATACGATATGATTTTTAAAAGGGAGGCGTCTGTCTCCGCACTCACATTACACACGCCTGTGCTTTCAAGTATGAGACATTCCACTCAGTGGCTCCACACCGCCGCAAACCACCGGGACCCTTCCTCGTGAACGTGGAACAGAAGGAGATGCTGTGTTTTCCACACTCTCCATAGAAATAACACAGTATTCACTTTTTCCAAGTTATCTTGTTTTTTAAAGATTCTGACTTACGCTGGATAAGGACACAGAGAGCACTCTCTGCACAGTCTAGACGCGTCTGTGTATCTACTCTCTGCCCCTAATACAACCAACAAAGGCACTGATGATAAAACCAGATACTGGTTTTGTCCCGCACGATCTCTCCACAAAGAAAAGGAGACATCACAAACAGGCAGAGAGTGAGAACTCTGTCATCAGGAGAGTCTGCAGGATGGATACTCACTGTTCATTTATCTTGTGTCAGATCTACATAGCCGACTCACTGGAAAAGACCCTGATGCTAGGAAAGATTGAGGACAAGAGGAGAGGGGGCAACAGAGGATGAGATGGTTGGATGGCATCACTGACCTAACGGACATGAGTTTGAGCAAACTTTGGAAGATAGCGAAGGACAAGGAAGCCTGGCGTGCTGCAGTCCTTGAAGCTGCAGAGTCAGACACAACTCAGCAACTGGACAACAAGTTCTACATAGACAAGACCTGAGAGATTTGGGGCCATAAGTCGTTTTGTGTGCTTCTGAAATACTACGGGGGTTTTATTTTGGATTCTCTGCAATGCAGGGTCAATATCTGAGTTACTCCGAAATGCTACTAAGAATGGGGTGGAGAACAGGATGAACTGCTTAACCAACAAATTAACTTCCAGCAGAATATGTTTGGTCAGCATTTCATAACATCAGCACGTTTCGTGCCTTCATTCTAAGTAAGTCACTCTTCTGTAAAATCACAGGACACGGAAGTCTTCAGAAATCCCGCTGGTCTCCCTGTGGAGCTGTCTGGGCTCGTGCATGCGCGGCCACCATGTCTACCATCTGCGCTTGGGTAGCGGGACAAACGTGAGGACTAAAATCAATCCAGAAGTTACAGCCCTACGCCTTTGTGCACCTTAGTCACTCTAACTCCACCTTGAACGACTAAATGAAGGGAATCGGATACCGTAACAAAAACCACACAAGATGAAACTTTTAGTACTGGAGAGATGGCCCCCAAATGTGGCTTGTCCTTTGCATATGTCACCATGGGCCAGTGGCTTTGTGTGTTTTCTCAGTGATGAAGAGCTGGATGTTAAGTTCTGTAAAAGTTGTCTCTTTAGAGATGAGAAAGTTCTTACCCACTATTTGGCCACGAACTGCATCAGTGTCTGAGGGGTTTAGTTTGCACAGATCCAAACGCTGGTCTGCAAACAAACAATTCAAAGCTTAACCTGGGGAATGTTGACTAGGGAGGAGGGCAGGAATTCTGTATTCAGTATTCAAAAAATAATAACAAACAATACGATGGCTCATAAGCCTTCCTCGGTGCATTAAGAGGCAGAAAAGCATCGGGCTCTTACAGCCGGTGTCTTTTAATCTGCTGACGGCGTTGGAGAGCAGCCGCACACACCCCAGGAAGCCGGCTCCCTGCTTCTTGTGAACCTTCTTGTGGTTCCACACGCTGATGGTTATAGAATCCGTTTTTCCGACATATCTGAAACCAAAATGCAAATCCATCTTTAATTGCATTTCTATATTACAACAGCCCACTGAGATGCTATCTGACTTGTTAGTCCAGAAGAATTCTCTGAAGATAATGTTGGCTCTATATGCACACGTACAGGCACTCGATGCGTATCTGTCTGCCAATTTCAACGGGTGGCAACAGGGCTACAGCTGATTATGGGAGCAGCACGTGGAGATGACTACATGCTGACGATAACCTAAGAACAGGGATTTACTAGATCCTAAGAGTTTCAAAGATAATGGCAGGATTCATAAGCTCCCACCAATTAGGCTGCATAAAGAATAATCAGTCTGCAACAAAGGACTCCTTACAAACCTTCCATCCACCCAAAGCACACGAAACAGCAGAGCTTGGACAAGAGACCCCCTGCCTCTCAGGGCAGGTCAGCCACAAGGGGGCTTCCAGGACTTGGACTGACAGCCGCTTTCCAGGCCACCTCTGGTGCCACAGTGTACCTGAAAACGGGCCTCAGTGTACCTGAAAACAGGCCTCAGGATCCAGCTACTAAAACCCCCTCAAAACCAGCACAACCTGTGGAATGGTGGTAAAACAAAGCAGTAATCATTCAGCGTTACCTGACAAAAATTTCTTGGCAAGGACATGAAAACAGGTGAATATAAAATAGTGATTTTCAAAGGGCAATCCACACAATGAATGGACATAAGAAGTTGTCGGATGGCGTATGGGCTTATACACGTTCACTCATACCAAACTTTATTTGCTCTTGCAAAAAATATGTGTGTGTTAGTTGCTCAGTAGTGTCCGACTTTTTGTGACCCCCATGGACTGTAGTCAGCCAGACTCCTCTGCCCATGGAATTCTTCAGGCAAGGATAATGGAGTAGGTAGCCATTCCCTTCTCCAGAGAATGTTCCTGACCCAGGGATCAAACCTGGGTCTCCTGCATTGCAGGCAGATTCTTTACCATCTAAGCAAAATTTTTAAAATCAGCATATATATGTATGTGTGTGTGTGTATAAAATATTTGTATAATATGTGGAGAAGGAAATGGAAACCCACTCCAGTATTGTTGCCTAGGAAATCCCATGGACAGAGGAGCCTGGCAGGCTACATCCGTGGAGTCCACTTTGGCGAGTAAACAACAATAGCAACATGATAACTATGTGTAAGAATGCATTTCAAATAATGCGTTTTACATCTATGCTCATGGTTTTGCTGAAAAAGAGTAGCATATAGGGGACCTGAACTGTAGCCCCTTTTCCCTGTTAGAGAGGGCCAGGATACTGAATGTTTGAAGATCACAGTTACAGAAGCAAACCATAGACAATGCATGGAAACAAATGCAAGAACTCCCAAGTCTATGAATTCTAAAAGTAGGCGCTGGGTCTTCGGCCATCCACGTGTGTTACCAGGAAGAAGCTGGTAATCCCTTTCTTAAAAAAATGCTTCTCTTACAAGCCAGACACCTCCTCCCCCGTCATTCCCAAGTGCCTTGCAGAACATGCGACTCACAGGTCGTAGTGCTGGTTCCACTTTGGGTCCAGTGTGTTCTTCACAGTGTCCGTTGAGTGGCACTGCCCGGATCCGTCCACAACAATCTTTGCAAAAGGGTCAGGCAGCCCTGGAGGAGAGGGGACAGCCACACTGGATGAGACGGCAGGCCCACCAGTGCCACACAGAGCATGGCCCCGCAGGCACAGGGCGCCTCAAGCTCACCTCGCTGTCCTGGTACACGTCATTCTCAAATTCAAGGTTGGTTTCGATCAGCAAAATAAGTTATTTCCATTAAGCTTTCTAAGAAAAGCAACCCAGAATGACATCCTCCTCAGATTTTTAGACACTAGTAATGAAACTCTAAAAACAGGCTTAAATTCAGATTTCCATTTCTGGAGATCACTACTAGTTGAATGAACGGAAAAGTGTCTACAAATACATGTATTTCTACTTTCTAAAAATAATACTTGGACATTGTGTTTGCTGATCTTTGTCTATTTTATCTCTGCAAGCAATAGTCACCAAATTTTCATTAGGTAGGTTCGTAAATGCTGGAGTGTGAATGAGACAGGTTTATAAGAGCAGAGAGGTGGCCAGGTCTGAGAGACAGACCTGGCTGGGACCCGTCCCTCTGCACCATCTTAGCTCCTTGAATAAAGCCCGTGAACCTCAGTTTCTTCACCTGAGAGTGTCAGTAACACACCACTTAGGAACCAAGCAGCATTCTGGCGAGGATCAGAAAGAGTGTGAAAATTTTCCTGCTGCGGGCACCTACTTTATAGCAGCTGAGCTTCTTACGAAGCGATTCCTTTCATAAGAAAATGACTCTCTATTATTTTTCTTTTTACAATTCCTTTCATTACACAACTTTTCAAGTGTGATTTAATTGATCAAATTTGACTATCAGTTTTACTGAAACTCAGACGCTTTATAGAAAAACGTCTCATCTGTATTTGAGTGGAGAACACGTCAGCAGAAAGCGATATATTAATGGATGGAAAGGCAGAGAAAACGGTGTGGCCAGAATAGGGAATGAGAGAGTGTTTTTTTGCTTGAGTTATAAATTCTGTGCCTGGGAGCTAAGGAGCCTCTGTGCCATAGTCAACTGGGAAATGAAGTTTGTCAAACCATGGGTTTCTATTCTTTTCTTTTAGGAGAATACACCCAGTGTTTTTGAAAAAGTTGTAAATTTCAGAAATATGTGAAGAATATTAATAGTGTAAGAGAGCAAAAATGGGCGTTTACTTACTGAAGAAGTCTTTCTTTGCAAGGTTCTTGGCACACAACACTAAAAGCAAACAAACAAAGAGGCGAGAGTTGGCGTCTGTGGGCGAGATTCTCACCAGTCAGTCGCGATGGGCAGAACTGTGCCCCACCCAAAACTCGTGTGTCGGAGGCCCAGGCCCTGATGCGAAGCTATCCACAGGTGGGGCCCTCAGGAGGTGCTTGGGGTCAGCTGGGGTCACGGGGCTGGGGCTGTCAGGATGGGGGTCTCTGCCTCTCTAAAGAAGGGCCCACAGCACACGCCCTCACTCGGCTCTCCACGTGAGGATGCACGAGGTGGCTGTCTGCAAGCCAGCAAGAGGGCCTTCGCCCAGAACCAAATCTTCCCCCTCCTCATCTTAGGCTTTTCCAGCCTCCTATGGGGAAATAAATGTTCGCTGTGTAAACCGCCAGCCGGTAGGATTTTGCTAGTGGCCCAAACTGGCTGAGGTGCTCGCCTATACTTGCAATAGGGAAGGAAAAAAAAAACTCAAAATTATCTTTGCCACTGATTGTATTTCAAATTAAGTGTTACATTAAACAAAAAACTGACAAGTAACTAGAAAGTGTTTTCTCCTTCAGTCAGAAATCAACTGTGACGAATGCAAAAGGTTTAACCTTACAAATCTTTCTTAAACATACATGGGTGGATTTATCAACGTGTTCTTAAAACTGCCAGGATCACACTGACACCAGTTGAAATGAAGACCCACAGTCCGTATCTTCAGAGCACCTGCTCATAAGAGGAGCCACGCATCTTTGGTATTTGACTAAATAACACAGTTTTATGAACATGAGCTCTGGTATGCTGGAGAGCACAAGGGGAGAGTGACAGGAAATATGGGGCCATCATTAAATGCTGGGAAAAACAAATGATAAAATGCATGCTAAGAATTTAGCACAATGTTGGTATACAGAAAGAATGCGATAAACCCCACTGTTACAATTTTTATTAACGAGGTGGGTAAGAAATTTGGTCACTAGATCCATTACATGATTAAAGCTATTATATGAGGGGAAAATACACAATATATTATACCACCTGCCTCCTGACAAACCTGTATGCAGATCAAGAAGCAACAGTTAGAACCTGACAGGGAACAACAGACTGGTTCCAAACTGGGAAGGAGTACGTCAAGGCTGTATACTGTCGCCTGCTTATTTAACTTATACGCAGAGTACATCATGCGAAACGCCAAGCTGGATGAAGCACAAGCCAGAATCAAGATTGCCGGGAGAAATCTCAATAACCTCAGATATGCAGATGACACCACCATTATGGCAGAAAGTGAAGAAGGACTAAAGAGCCTCTTGATGAAGGTCAACGAGGAAAGTGAAACAGTTGGCTTATAACTCAACATTCAAAACCAAAGATCACGGCACAAAAAACAAAGATCCCATCACTTTGTGGCAAACACATGGGGAAACAGTGGAAACAGTAACAGACTTTATTTTCTTGGGCTCCAAAATCACTGCAGATGGCGACTGCAGCCACGAAATTAAAAGACACTTGCTCCTTGAAAGAAAAGCTATGACAAACCCAGACAGCATATTAAAAAGCAGAGACGTTACTTTGCCGACAAAGGTCCGTCTAGTCAAAACTATGGTTTTTCCAGTAGTCGTGTATGGATGTGAGAGTTGGACTATAAAGAAGGCTGAGAGCCAAAGAATTGATGCTTTTGAGCTGTGATGCTGGAAAAGACTCCTGAGAGTCCCTTGGACCGCAAGGAGATCAAACCAGTCAATGCTAAAGGAAATCTGTCCTGAATATTCACTGGAGGGACTGATGCTAAAGTTGAAGTTCCAATACTTTGGCCAGCTGATGCATAGGGCCAACTCATTAGAAAAGACCGGATGTTAGGGAAAATTGAAGGCAGGAGGAGAAGGGGACGAGAGAGGATGAGATGGTTGGATGGCATCACCAACCTAATGGAGACGAGTTTGAATAAGCTCTGGGGAGTTGGTGATGGACAGGGAGGCCTGGTGTGCTACAGTCCATGGGGTGGCAAAGAGTCAGACATGGCTGAGCAAAGGAGCAACAACGGTACATACACAGCTGGTAAGAAAATTTGCCACCAGATCCATTACATGATTAAACTATGGCATGAAGGGAAAATACACCAATGTACCATGCATACATAGCATCCCGATTTTTAACAGTAGTGTTTTCAGCTCAGTTCAGTTACTCAGTCATGTTCGACTCTTTGTGACCCCATGAATCGCAGCACGCCAGGCCTCCCTGTCCATCACCATCTCTCGGAGTTCACTCAGACTCACGTTCATTGAGTCAGTGATGCCATCCAGCCATCTCATGCTCTGTCGTCCCCTTCTCCTCCTGCCCCTAATCCCTCCCAGCATCAGAGTCTTTTCCAATGAGTCAACTCTTCGCATGAGGTGGCCAAAGTACTGGAGTTTCAGCTTCAGCGTCATTCCTTCCAAAGAAATCCCAGGGCTGATCTTCAGAATGGACTGGTTAAATCTCCTTGCAGTCCAAGGGACTCTCAAGAGTCTTCTCCAACACCACAGGTCAAAAGCATCAATTCTTCAGCGCTCAGCTTTCTTCACAGTCCAACTCTCACATCCATACATAACCACTGGAAAAACCATAGCCTTGACTAGACGGACTTAGCCTTGACTTAGTCAGCAAAGTAATGTCTCTGCTTTTGAATATACTATCTAGGTTGGTCATGCATACATAGCATCCCAATTTTTAAGAATACAGTGTTTTACGGTGACCTTTTTGACAAAAACATACAGAGGAGCCTGTCAGGCTACAGTCCACAGGGTCGCAAAGAGTCGGACACAACCGTAGTGACAGCACACAGATCACTCCTAAGGCAATGTGCAGGTGACAGGCTGAGCGGCTGTTTCACCGACAGGAAATTCAGAACATACTGCTCTGCAGACTTTTAGTCTATTTTATATAACAACTTCATCAAGATAAAATTCCTATACAATTCATCCAAGTGAAGTGTGTAATTTATTGGTTTTTAATATACTCACTGAGCTGTATAACCATCAGCACATCAATTTAGAACATCTTCATCATCCCATAAAAGAAATCCTGCACCTATTAGCAGTCACTCATTATTAACCGCAAACCCCGCCAGTCACAGCCACCACTAATCTACTTTACATCTCTGGATGTGCCTAGAATGGATAGTTCACATAAATGGAATCACAGAATATGTGGTATTTCGTGACTGGCTTCTTAGCATTTTTTTTTTTACTTTTTAAATTGAAGGATAATTGCTTTACAGTACTGTATTAGTCTCTGCCATACATCAACATGATTCAGCCACAGGTACACATACATCCCCTCCCTCGTGAAGCTCTCTCCCACCCCTCTAGGCTGAGCTCCCTGAGTCACGCAGAAAATTCCCACTGGCTATCCGTTTCACACGGTAACGTACATGCTTCCATGCAACTCTCTGCATTCGGCCTACCCTCTCCTTCCCACTGTGTCCACAAATCTCTTCTCTAGGTCTGCGTCTTTTTCTGTACCCATTGGGATGACCGATTGCTATTTGTCCTGCACCTACTGATAATGCTGTTTTACGTGAACTGACTTCCAACATGAAACCAACGCTGCATTCTGAGCTAAAGGCCACCTGGTTATGATGCATAATAGAACCTTTTAATGTGTGCTGTGCACCAGCAAGGCCAGGGCTTTTCTTTGTAGAAAGTGTTTCCAGTCACTAATCCATAATCTCTTCACAAGTCTAGTAACATTTTCCACTTCTCAAATCAGCCTTGGTAGTTGGTGTCTTTCTACAAATTGGTCTATTTCACTTAAGTTACCGATTTATTGGCATACAGTTGTTTACAGTATCTCCTGATAACACAAAAATACTACCAACTATACAGAAACATACATTTCCTCTTCAGCATAATCTTTACACCCCTTCTTTCAATGGAGACACACACACACACACACACACACACACACACACACACACACACACACACACACACACACTCTTCAGCCTTTTTTGTGGCTGGACCTTAATTTATTACAGCTCTGGTTAGTGCTTCATTTCTTGTTTCTCTAATTTAAAAGTTACGACAAAAGTACTTACAAAAAATGAAAACTTGCAAATGTGTAAATAGGAAATGCATGCCTCCAAAATCTCATTGTTATCCTTTGTTTTTTAATAGCATTTTCCTGGCTGGTCTCACATACTTCCTTTTTTCCCATTTAACTTTAGAATTACTTTGAGCAAGTTTTCAAAAATTCATAAATAAATTTGAGGGGAATTTACTGCTTTACAGTATTAAGTATTCCCATTCTTGAAAGCAGCATATATATCCAGTTATTAAATTCTTCTTTAAATGCCTTTAAGTAACATTTTCACCTACTCATAAACGTTTTCCACATTTCTAATAGGGTTACTCTTAACGTGTCTTGGGTTTTGTTACTGTGATAAATGGGAGAGTACCTTTCATTGCATTTTTAAAAACAGTCATCCAAGATATCTGTTCTTTTATAGTTTTTCAGTGCACTTTCTAATAGTTATCTGGGTATAGGGGATTACTTGTCTCATGATAATTGCGAACCTGCCGTCTTTTCCACTGCTCTTCAGATGAGCCTGTGAGGTGCTCTTCCCTTCCATTTCCTTGTTTTTCCAAGGTGCTGATGCTGGGCTGCTTCTGACTGGAAGAATTCTGGTAACATCTCAAAAAGATTAATTCTTATTCTTCTGCACAAGTATTTTTTTTTTAAGTATTTATGCATTTCCCGGGCTGTGCTAGTTCTTAGCTGCAGCACAGAGGCTCCTGTTCGCTGACCAGGGATTGAACCCAGGCTCCTGGCATTGGGAGCATGGAGACCAACAATGTTTTCACTTAAGACTCATTCCAGTGGAATTTGGTTGCCTCAAAAAGTGGCAAGGGTTTCAATATTGTCAGCACAAAGAGAATTTTGCCTCAATTTTGTGCAAAGATCATTTACAGTCACTATGAATCTAGTTAAGGGCATTTGATTTACGCTGGGCTGGAAGAAGCACAAGCTGGAATCAAGATTGGGAGAAATATCAGTAACCTCAGATATGCAGATGACACGACCCTTATGGCAGAAAGTGAAGAGGAACTAAAAAGCCTCTGGATGAAAGTGAAAGTGGAAAGTGAAAAAGTTGGCTTAAACCTCAACATTCAGAAAACGAAGATCATGGCATCCGGTCCCATCACTTCGTGGGAAACAGATGGGGAAACAGTGGAAACAGTGTCAGACTTATTTTGGGGGCTCCAAAATCACTGCAGATGGTGACTGCAGCCATGAAATTAAAAGACAATCCTTGGAAGAAAAGTTATGACCAACCTAGATTTAAAAGCAGAGACATTACTTTGCCAACAAACGTCTGTCTAGTCAAGGCTATGGTTTTTCCAGTGGTCATGTATGGATGTGAGAGTTGGACTGTGAAGAAGGCTGGGCACCAAAGAATTGATCTGTTTGAACTATGGTGTTGGAGAAGACTCTCTGCGAGTCCCTTGGACTGCAAGGAGATCCACCAGTCCATTCTGGAGGAGATCAGCCCTGGGATTTCTTTGGAGGGAATGATGCTGAAGCTGAAACTCCAGTACTGTGGCCACCTCATACGAAGAGTTGACTCATTGGAAAAGACTCTGATGCTGGGAGGGATTGGGGGCAGGAGGAGAAGGGGACGACAGAGGATGAGATGGCTGGATGGCATCACTGACTCGATGGATGTGAGTCTGAGTGAACTCGGGGAGTTGGTGATGGAGAGGGAGGCGTGGCGTGCTGCGATTCATGGGGTCGCAAAGAGTCGGACATGACTGAGTGACTGAACTGAACAAAAACATTTTGTGATCCCGTGGTAGAATTCTGTTTGTCCACTCTATGAGATAAGAGATAACTTACTGCACTTAAAACCCCCTCTGTCTGGATCTGCCACTCACTGTAAAGACATGTGCCATTTTAAGTAAGATTCTGGAACTACAACAATGAACAAAAGAGACAATTACTGTTTCGAGAAAAAGCAGCTGATTTTTCCAGAGTACACTGCTGCGTGTTTTCTTCAACTCTGAGTTGCCCTCTATTGTGGACAATCATGTCTAAATCCAGTAATTTCCTAATCATATGCCATAGTTTCCTAATTTGGGGGGTAAAGAAAGAACAAACTGCATAATGTTCACTTAGCTTCTGAAAGTACACGGAGAGGCGTGTTTTGCTAACATTCAGTGAGTGAGCCAAGCTTCTCTACCAGCTCCCTAACGGATGCGTAGAGTCCCCAAAATACTATTTGTGGATTTCCCCCACTATTTGTGGGATTCACCCACTCTCTGAAACATCATGTTCTTCAGAAGGAGTTTATGCTATTTCTTTCGGTTTCATTAGTGTCTATTGGTTGGCACTATGGATAAAAATGTTTCCCTGCAGTTCCAAGCCAGAGGTTGTATGACAGTGAGGGAGAAACATAGTTCATGTTAAGAAAAACAAGTAACAAAGTCCAGGGATCACACAAGAGTCAGACATGATTTAGCGTCTAAACAACAACAAAAGTCCAGAGGGCATTTGGGACTTTTTATTATGTTTGGGCTTCCCTGGGGCTCAGGCTGTAATGAATCCACCTGTGATGCAGGAGACCCCAGTTCGATTCCTGGGTTGGGAAGCTGCCCTGGAGAAGGGACGAGCTACCCCCCTCTAGTATTCCGGCCGAGAGAATCCCCATGGACAGAGCAGCACGGCAGGCTCAGCCCATGGGGTCCCAAAGTGTCGACTCGACTCAGCAAGCACGGCATGGAACACTGGAATAGCAAACCCGACTGTCTCGCGGGCTTCCCAGGTGGCTCAGAGGGTAAAGCGTCTGCCTCCAGTGCGGGAGACCCGGGTTCCATCCCTGGGTCGGGAAGATCCCCTGGAGAAGGGAATGGCAACCCACTCCAGTATTCTGGCCTGGAAAATTCCATGGACTGTATAGTCCCTCAGGTCACAGAGTCAGACACATCTAAGTGGCTTTCACTGTATTTGCACAAAGCCCTCCTTCATGAAGAGTCATTTTCTAATATCTTAAGGGATGATTTCCATGGACCCATGGAGCCATTATATTCAAAGAAAATCTATAACTGGGGGCATGTCTCAATTTTTTAAATTTTAAGACATTTTTAAATTTTAACCTTAAAACGCTGCTTTCCTTGACACCTGGATTTTCCCACAGAACCTACAGGAGGATGACTTCCGGGTGGAGGAGAAAGGCCTCACGGGAAGCAATTTCCAAAGCTATGGTTGGTTTGACCTTTCTTCTCCCTCAAATATTACAGGGCTATGCACCTTTGCCTTGGAAGATAAGAAAAATAGTTCATTAAGGGTCTCTGTCACTTAGAATAATTTCTATCTCCAGATCATATTTCTGTCTTAAATAAAGTATAAATGAGATGTTTTTCAAACTTGTTCGAGTGGGACTAAGACAGCAAGAAGAACCAGGAGAATTTTCTAGGTAGAGGCATTTTCCTTGCGAAGAGCTGAGGACAATTTAAGTTTTCATTAGAGAATGTTTCACCTAATAAAGTTACACTCCAGAATTAACCACCTCATCGACCAGTCGATTATTAGCATCAATGTTGCCTCCCTACATGTTTCTTTTGTTTTCAAGCATCCTTATTCAAGAGCCATAATGTGGTGACAACGTTTACTTAACTCCAAAACTTAAAAAATAAAACTCCCAAACTTCAGCCCCAGTGTCTGGCATCTCATCTCCTCAAAAGCTCCTAGAGATTTTATAACCAGGAACTAAACTACTGGTGCTTCCCAAATCCACCCTGGGAAGCAGACTGTCTCCCAGCAACCATCTGACCAGTGCCTCTGCCAGAGACACTCGATGCAGTCTATCAATGGAGGCACAGTGGGAGGTTTGGAAACTTTGTCATTGTTTTGTGAAAGGTTCCAAATACAATCTAACTCCCTTTCACAGACCTAATAACAGAAGCTAAAATGTATCGGATGCTTACAAGGTATGAGGCACTACCCTGAGGGTCTGACTCTCCTGGCCAGGTTTATCCAACACCATAATCCCACCAGACAGCTACTATCAGGCTTATTTTCCTAATGAGAAAATGGGGGCCTAACAAGATCACACAACCTGACCAACAAAGTGAGTGAAAGTGAAATTGCTCAGTCGTGTCTGACTCTCTGCGACCCGTGGACTGTAGGCCACCAAGCTCCCTCCATCCATGGGATTCTCCAGGCAAGAATACTGGAGTGGGTTGCCATTTCCTTCTCCACCAAAAGCCGCGGGAAATGCTGCTGCTCTGGGCAGTGCATCCGTTTATCCATTTAACAGTCATCCACTGATGACCCACCAGAGGCCAAGTCCTGTTCCAAGGTCAGAATGCTATGAAGAACTAAACCAAACCAAACCAAAAGGGCCTGAAGGTTTGACTTTTTAAGGCAAATCAGGTAATTTTTTTTTCTTTTAAACGGTTGCTTAAAATTGACTTCCTAAGCTTAGACTATTTTCCTAAGGTTATGTGATGCAAAATAAAACTCAACTTTGTCAGGAAGGAAATGAATTTTAACCCCCAAAAGCTTGTCATTAAGTAAATGATATTTGATTGTCACCTTAGAAGGAAAGAGAATGAACTCCATTGACAGGAGATAATACAGAGTTAACAGAGAAGAACCTCCCATAAAGCCAAACACCCCCACCTCGTTGACTGCTCAAGAACTATTTAGATAAATGCAAACTGTGCTCTGCTGGCTAAGTCATTTTAAACAAGGTGGTAACTGCTGAGGGTTAAAGGGAAATGAAAGAACGTGTGGGAAGAGAGCTAGAATCAAGCAAGCTCTCCTACAACCTCACAATCAGTCCAGACCTAAAACAAATAGACAAGGGAAAAGTAATAATAGCCTGAGAAAGTTCTGTCTGCATTTTCTTTCTTTCAGTTACTGAGTTGACATATGAGGCTTTGTTAACTTGATGCATAGAAAGGTCAACAGAAAACTGCAAGGGGAAACCAAAGCTTTAGCAAATATCCCCGCAAACAGCTAAGAAAAAGCCACAGTGCACACTCCTCTCAAAGGCCCGTAACGTTTCTTTCCTATTTATCATTTTATAGTAATGCTTTCTATAGCACTGAAGTGAAGGTATTATTTGGCACTGTTTTATCACAAAATCATCTATAATTGTGGAGCTAATCACTATTCACATCACAGCATTAGTTGGAGTGAAATTATTATGCTCAGTTTAGTCAAGAAAAATAGAAGAAAAGGAGACTGAACAACTTGTTCAAGGTGACCTTGGCAAGTCAGTGACAGAGACAAGAACTTGATTCATCCATGAATGAAAGGCACAGAGCTCACTGGGTTATGCTCCGTCATTAAGACAGCTGAGTGTTAGGGATGAAACCATTTGTCACCATATTAAAATTTGTCAGTCTGTGTGGCCCATATTGAATTCATAAGATCATTTAAAATTTTTAAAAAATCGTGGCCCAGCCATTCCACCTTCAGGCATGTAATTAACAAAAATACACACATAGATAAGTTCGTGTGGCAGAACAATTATAGATGCAGTGAGTAAGAGCAGATACACTGAGAGGGAGGTTGAATAATTATTAACTGTAAACTAACAGTAACAATTGCTAATATTTATTGAGCTTACTCTGTGCCAAACACTATCAATAGCACTTTAGAGATTATATCTTATTTAACGGAACAAATAAGGAGGCCAAGACAGGTGAGATTCAATCCCTTGCCCAAGCCCATGGAACCTGTAAATTTCTCCCCTTGCATCTGACCGGCTCCAGAGCCCAAGCTCTCTACTGCATGCATCCTGATACAGTTTCCAAAAGGTATAATTACGGTGACAAGTTGACATAAACATAAGGAAGCCAGAATACTCTAGAGAAACACATATTTTTGTCAAAGCAAACAAATATGACTTTAAAAAAAAAAAGGGAACTAACTCTGCTAGATCCTACTTCTAACTAGAAAATGAAAAAAAAATTGTAAAGCAGTGATATCTCATTAAGCATACATTTTAAAATATAACAACTTGCTGAGATATAATTGACAAACCATAAAACTCATGCTTTTAAAGTATGAATACATTTCAGTGGTTTTTAATATATTCAGAGTTGTACAACCATCACCACCATTTAATTTCACAACATTTTCATAATCTCCCAAAGAGACTGTACCGTTAGTGGCTGCACACCCCTTCACCCCTGTCCTAGCCTCTGGCAACCACTAATCTCCTTCCTGTCTCTGTTTGTATTTGCATTGATGTTTGCCTACAGCGGACACCTCACGCACGGGGTCACGCAGTGTGGGGCCTTTATGACTGGCTTCTTTCGTTTAGCGTAATGATGTCACATTGTAGCAAGGGTCAATACTCTATTCCTTTTGGTTGCCAAATACTACTCGGTTATATGAATATATCATACTTCATTTAATCCGCTCACCAGAAAACAGACATTTCAGTTGTTCGCACATCTGGGCTACTGTGCGTGATGCATGAATATTCATGTAACGAGGTTTTACGTAGAAACCTGTTTTCAGTTCTCTTAGGTATCCACCTAGGAGTGGAATTATTGGATCATATGATAACTCTATGTTTAACATTTTGAGGAACTGCCAAATTGTCTTCCAAAGTAGCTGCCCAGTTTTACATTCCTGAAGCAATGTGTAAAAGTTCCAATTTCTCTGCATCCTCGCCTCCGAGTATTTTTATCTGTACCAACACCATGAGACACAAAGACCTCTCTTTCCCTCTTCTACATCACTGCTCAAAATCACTGCTGAAAACCAACTGAATGAAGACATGAGGGTTTATTCTTGACTCTCAGTTCTGTTCCATTGATCTATATACTTCTATCCTTATATACCTCTATCCTTGACAGTCTGTAATGACTACCATGGCTTGGTATTAATAGTAAGTTTTGAAATCGGGGAAGTGTGAATCTCTAATTTTGTTGTTTTTTTAAGACTGTTTTGGTTATTCTAGATCTCTTGCATTTCCATATGAATCTGAAGATCAAACTCAGTAAATTCCCCAAATAAAGCCTGCTGAGATGTTGACTGGCTCTGTGCTATAGGGAAGCCTGGCGTGTTACAGACCATGGGGTCAACAGAGTTGGACACGACTGAGCGACTGGACTGAACTGCTACAGGTGCTGACGCAGCCAGTTCGTAAGCCTGGATGTCTTTCCATTTACTCAGGTCTTCAGTTTCTTTCAATGTTTTATGGTTTTCAAATATTTCTTTTTCTGTTTTTGATGCTATTTTAAAAGGAATTGTTTTCAATTCTCTTTTCAGTAGATTAATGGTTACCAAGGAAGTTGAAATGAGACGACCCAGGGATGACAGCTAAGGGATACAGGGTTTATTTCGGAGGTGATACAAGTTCTGCAATTGTAGTGGTGGTTATATAGCTCTGTGAACATACTAAAACCCACTGAATGATACACTAAACGTGAGTGGATTTCATAATATGTGAATTCTACTTCAATAAAGGTGTTTCTAAACAGAAAGAAAGAGAGACCCCCACTGAGAAGATAAATGAAAAAGTACAAGATGAAAGGAGTTTATAGTAAAGACTATAGGGTTCATTTCCCTAGGCCAATGTCAAAAAAACTCTGTTTAAGACTGATGATTTATTTACAAATTAGTTAAATCATCTGAAGCAAAGTTTGAATGCCAGGATATTAAACTAAGGAAAGAAAAAACTTGTTTACTTTTATAATGTTGATCAAGTCCATTTTAGATGGACAAATGACCTGCCCATTAAACAAACCAGCCTAAAGACTGCTACAATGATTTCAAAATTATTGGAAAAGTCACAACTGAAATCCCTGCTTCCTATGTTGATTTAAACTCAAATTATTCTTAAAACATTATCAAAATCCTTTTTGATAATATCTCAAGGATCTCCACTGTCTACAGACTGCTCCCTTTGGAGTTCAAAACACAAAATAAAATTTCTCTTGATCTACTTAGTCAGCTTTATCACTCAAGTATGGTTCACTTAACTGTTCCCAGACCACAGCATAGCAGCTTTCGCCACTGGGCCTTCCTTCCTGCTGCATGCTGGCCTCTTCCTGTGATAGTTGAGCAGGTGGTTTCTTTTTTTTTGAGCTAGAGTGTGAGTCCAACAATTGTGCATGATTTACAATAGCCAAGACATGGAAGCAACCTAAATGTCCACAACAGATAAGTGGATAAAGCTGTGGTGTGTGTGTTTGTGCATATATGTATATTATATATGCATATGTATACATTATGTGTCTGTGTGCGTTAGTCGCTCAGTCACGTCTAACTCTTTGCTACCCCCATGGACTGGAGCCCACCAGGCTCCTCTGTGCACAGGATTCTCCAGGTAAGAATACTGGAGTGGGTTGCCATGCCCTTCCCCAGGGGATCTTCCCAACCTAGGGATCCAACCCAGGTCTCCCGTATTGTGGACAGATTCTTTACTGTCTGAGCCACCAGAGAAGCCCTTTGTATATTATATATACCCACCCACCCACCCACACACACACACACACACACACACACACACAGGCACAGTGGAATAGTACTCAGCCATAAAAATAAAATGAGGCCATCTGCAGCAACCTGGATGATGAATCTAGAGATTAACATACCAAGTGAAGTCAGACCAATGTCATATGATGTCACTTACATGTGGAATCTTAAAAGGGACACAAACGGACTTACTTATAAAACAGAAACAGACTCACAGACATAGAAAACAAAGCTGTGGTTACCAAAAGGGAAAGTGGGGAGAGGGATTAATTTGGGATTAACAGCTAAACAGTAAGTACTACATACACGGAGAACTATATAGTCAATATCTTGTAATAACCTATAATGTAAAAGAATCTGAATCACTCTGCTACATACCTGAAACACTGTAAATCAACTATACTTCAATTAAAAAAAATTTTTTAAACCCATAGAGCAGGTATTCAGTCAGTATCTGTTGAGAGCTCTACTTATCTCCTGCTCAACTCTGTCCCAAGCACCTCACCTATGCAACCTCCAGTAACCCTTCCACTAACTCCAGGAAGAAGCTAAGGGTCTGAGGAGAAACTCAGCCAAGGTTGCACACGTGGAAACATCGTTCAGTCACTGCGGTTCTACTCATTCTTTCAGCACAGCTCAAATCTTAACTTTTTCTCTGTTAGGCCAACAGCGATTTCTCCTTTCTCTGAACTTCTGAAGACTTCCTGCCTTTGATATGTGCCGCCCTGAACTGTATTTTCAAAGCAGACTTTATTTTGTAGCGCAGTTTTAGGCTCGCAGCATGATTAAGTGGGAAGTAGGGCGATTTCCCTTATTCTCCCTGACCACGCGCACAGCCGGCCCGGCTATCAGCATCCCTCACCAGAGGGGCATCTTGTGGCCATCAGTGAGGCCACACTGAGCATCCCCAGCGCCCCGAGGCCACAGTCGACCTGCCGGTTCACTGGCAGTGCTGTGCATCCTGCAGGGACATACCCACAGACACAGGATCGCACAGAATAGCTTCACCGCCCCGAAAGCTGCTTTGCTTACTCATCCTTTCCTCCAAATTCCTGGCAATCACTGATCTTTTAAACAATCTCCATAGTTTTGTCTTTTTCAGAATATCATATGGTTGGGATTACACAGTATGTAGCCTATTCAGACTGGGCTCCTTCACTTAGTAATATGCAGTTAAAGCTGTCTTTTCATGACTTGGCAATTCATTTCCTTTATTTTTTAAATTAACATATACTTTCATTGGAGGCTAATTACTTTATAATATTGTAGTGGTTTTCATTTCCTTTTAGTACCGAATAATATTCCACTGTCTGGATGGACTAAAGTTGCTTTCTCAAGTTTTGGCAATTATGAATAAAACTTCAATAAACATCTACCAACAAAAGAATTAATCAACACATCAATCTAACAAAGAAATGGACAATTTTGAGCCAACCTGAGGATTACTACCCCAGGAGACAGTCTTTCAGAAAGCTATAAGGACTGTTCCGCCTTTTAGAGGTCAAGGCACAGTGACGCAAGTTCTGGGGAGTAACATATTGATAGTGTCCTCGTCCCACAAGGCCAGTAGTGGGTTCCTGTAGCCCCTTGCAGGCTTGGGGAAGGAATGTTATCTCCTAAAGAGTTGCCTTGCTGGCGCCAGAGGGAGATTGCCTTTTATTCTGGCAAGGAGGCATTCCTGTATCTTCCAGGGGGATCTAGTTAATATGTAATGCAAATACACCATGCTCACTAAAGGTGAGAGGGCAAGGGGCTCAAATGGGCAAAGAGAATTTCATGTTTAAAAACTTTCTTGTCCTGTCTTGAAAATAATTTTATTTCATCATATCCACGTGCAGATTTTTGTTGTGGACTCAGTTTTCACCCCTTTGGTTAAATACCAAAGAGCACAACTCCTGGATTACGTGGCAAGGATCTGTTTAGGGTTGAAAAAACTGCCACGCTCCGAAGGGGCTGTGCCATTCTGCACCCCCACCAGCAGTGAACGCGGGTTCCCCTTTCCCCATATTCTCACCAGCATTTAATGTTGTCAGTATTTTGGACTTTGGCCCTTCAAATAGCTGTGCAGCAGAATCTCATCGTTGCTTTACTTTGCATTGCCCTGATGACGTATGGGGTGGAGCATCATTTCACATGCTTTTGGCCATCTGTATATCTTCTCTGGTGAGATGTCTGTTCAGGCCATCTGCCTATTTCTTAACTGAGTGGGTTTTAAGCATCCTATGTACACCTGAAACTACTATTGTAAGTCAACTATACCTCAATTTTTTTAAAGTTATTATTTTGGATTAACAGTCCTTTATCAGACATATCCTTTGCAAATATTTTAGCCCTGGCTGTAGTCTCTGCATTAATCTTTTCTCACATTTTTATGTACAAAATTGGGCTTGAATATATCAAAGTTATTTTGAGTAGCCACACTGCTTTCCCTGGGAAGTAATAGCACCTGATGTTTAAAGTAACTTCAATGAAAACTCACGTCATCCATATAGAAGATAATATGCGGCCTCTGCTTCCTCGCAGCTGTCATCCAGATGGAGCCATGGAGGCCAGCAAGGCTTCCTGCTGCACAGCAGCTCCTAAGCCTCTGTAACCCCAGCCTCCCTGGAAAGCACATAATGTGGGTACGAGGCTAGCCCAGGCTATGGATTTACTGGATTCGTGTCTAATGTGGTGCATCCAAGTGCCCAGTAAGTGTGAAACTCAGGGCAAATCTAGCCATCACGGTGCCAACCACCTGCAGGACACACGGAGCTGGAACCAAATGCCATCAGCACCTTTGTTGTTGTTTAGCCACTAAATCATGTCCAACTCTTTGCAGCCCTCTGCACTGCAGAACACCAGACCAGGACCGTAACCATGAACATCAGGGAGACACATAAAAACTACAAAGAATGGGAGATCCAGCCCGCCAGGGCCCTCTGTCCACAGGATTTCCCGGGCAAGAATACTGGAGTGGGTTGCCACTTCCTTCTCCAGAGGATCTTTTCGACCCAGGGATCAAACCCACATCTCCTACACTGGCAGGCAGATTCTTTACCACTGAGTCACCAGGGAAACCCATTAGCACCCTCAGAGTCCTGAATTCTTAATAGGCTGGCTAAAATTCCAAACTCATATTCTTTGAAGTTGTCCTCACTGAAGCGATCCATAAAGTTATCAGAAGACACCAGTGGCAGCAGCAAGCCAAGCCGTAAGCACAGGGGGCTCTGTGCCCTGACAGCCCCTGGCTGCAGCCCTGCGGCTGTGGAAAGGGCCACGAGTCTCATGGCCCCGACAGTGCTTCTCATGCTGTTGCTTCAGAGAGTCTTAGAAATACTCTCCAGATCCACAGTCACCACTAGCTGAAGCCAGCTCTGTAAAATTCAAGCCCAACAAAGTCAGTATGTTACAACAGTAGATGTCTGGGCCTTATTGCATCGATGTATTGTCAAACTTATGAAATTCAAATTTAATAGTAGTGCCGAACCACTTCAGTGGGAAGACAGCAGTCTTTTCAATGAGTGGTGCTGGGACAACTGAGTAGCCACATGCAAAAGAATGACGCTGGACCCCTAATCCCACTCATATATAAAAGTTAGAAGAAATCAGAGGCCCGATTAAATAAACCTACATCTGGGACAAAGCAGCGGCTGCTTCAATGTAGTACCAAAATCGCCACCGATAGGGCCGTCCCTGGTGGCTCACTGGTAAACAATCACCCGTCAATGCAGCCGACATGGGTTTGATCCCTGGTCCGGGAAGATCCCACTGGCCCAGAGCAGCTAAGACCGTGAGCTGCAACTACAGAAGCCTGGGAGCCTAGAGCCTGTGCTCCACAACAAGAGAAGCCACTGGAATGAGAAGCCCCCACTCGCTGCAATTGGAGAAGGCCTGCACACAGCAACAAAGATCCCAAAGCACACCCATAAATATAAAAACCAAATCATTTTTTAAAAATCACAAGCAACAAAAGAAAAAATAGGTGAGTTGGACTTCACTGAAATTTAAAACTTTTCTGTTTCAATAGATATTATCAAGAAAGTGAAAAGATGACGTGCTAAAAGAATGGGAGAAGATATACATAAATAAAGTATTTATAAAATCGAGTAAGGGATTGAATTCAGAATATTTAAAGAACTCTTACAAAGCAACAATAAAAAGACATCCCAGTTAAAATATATAGGCAAAGGATCTGAACCAACACGTCTCCAAAGAAGATATACAAATGGCCAACGAGCCCATAAAAGACACTCAGTACCATTAACCATCAGGGAGACACACATGAAAACCACAGTGAAAGACCACTTTACCCCCGCCAAGATGGCTAAAATATGAAAGACAGACAAATGCAAGAGCTGGCAAGGACATAGAGAAACTGAAACAGTCATACACTGATGGTGGGAATGTAAAATGGTACAGTCACTTTGGAATAGCCTGGAAGTTCCTCAGCACATTAAGCAGAGAGTTGCCACGTGAATTAGCAATTCCACCACTAGTTAAGCTCAGGAGACTTGAAAATATATGGCCACAGAGAATCCTGCACATGAATATCCATGGCAGCATTATTCTTAACAGCCAAGAAGTAGAAACAACCCGAATGTCCATAATCTGATGAGTGGATAAATAAATGTCGTGCAGCCATTACAGTGAAATATTATTTGGACATAAAAAGAAGCGCTGATCCGTGAAAACGCTACAGCGTGGATGCATCCTGAACATTTTATGCTTAGTCAAAGAAGCCAGACAGTTACGGACCACATAGTGCGTGCTCCCATTATATGAAATGCCCAGAATAAGCAAATCCACTGCAATAAACTGAATGTTTGTGTCCCCTCAAAATTCATATGCTAAATCTTAACACCCAGTGTGATGGTATTTGGAGGCGAGGTCTTTGAGGGGCAATTAGGTCACGGGGGGGCGTCCTCACCAATGGATTAGCACCCTGACAAAAGCGAGCGCCCTTGCTCTGGTGCCCACAGAGAGACAGTGAGAAGAAAGCCATGTGTGGACCGGGAGCTGGGGCTTCACCAGACTTCAAGTCAGCTGGTGCCACTGCCAAGCCTCCAGAATTACAAGAAATAGATTTCTGTTGCTTATAAACCACGCTGCCTATGGCATTTTGTTATAGCAGTCTGAACGGACAACTACAGAGACAGAAAACAGGTTCGTGGTGGCCAGAGGCTGGGGATGAGGAGGAATGGGGGGTTCCTTTAGGAGGTAACGAAAATATCCTGAAATCAGCTGGTGAGTGGCTAAACTCCATGACATACTGAAAACACTGAACTGTAACTTGAAAGAGTATAGTTTATGATAATCATCTCTCAGTTAAAAACTAAATGCAAGAGTGATTCAAGGACTAAGGAAAGTGGTGCTTGTTTCTCAGAAGACACACCCTTCAGTCTCAGCTTTCTCTCATTAGGGAGTTAGAGAACACTGTCTAAAATGTCACGGCGTGTGGAATAATAAGTGCCAACACACTCTTTAAACTGGAACAGAAAGACAATGGGCACCTACGGCAACGGAGGGTAACATGTAGTGTGTCTCCCCAAAGAGCCTACAGTTTGGCTCAACAGACACCATAAATCAAGAAAAACAAACAACAGTGCAAAGCAGACCCCTTTTGTTCATGACTCATCGAGTTATATCAATTCATCCTTTGTTGTATCTTTGAAATCTATTCTTTCCAGGCCCACTATGGCTGCTCAATTCCCGGCCACTCTCGTCTCCTGAGTTATGACAACAGGCTCTGGCATTTCTTTTCTCGAATTCATTTAAATCATGAAATAATTATTTGTTGGCTAAATGAATAAAACACTATTATGTAACCCCCCTCACATAAACCTCTGAGTTCAGCACCACTTACAAAATAAAATATAAAGTCATCCCTGGCCACCACCCTCCCTCTCCAAGAAACAGAGAGAGAAAGTGTGAACTCTTAGCATCTAGCACATAAACTGCTATAATCCTGTCCCACTCACTTCTGGCCTTACCACCCGCCCGGGCCCATAAAGTGCTGCCCCCTCCAGTCAGACTACTGTACTGTCTTCCAGATCTTTCTCGTGCTTCTCTAAAAACTTTACTGAAGGATAACTGATTTACAATGCTGTGCTGGTTTCTGCTGTACAGCACTCAATCAGTTAAACATATGCATACATTCTTTTTCACACTCTTTTCCATTGTGGCTTATCGCAGGATATTGAACACAGTTCCCTGTGATATATACAGGAGGATCTTGTTGTTTATCCATTCTCCATAAAATGCTTTGCCTCTGCTAATCGCAGCCTCCCAATGCACCCCCAGAATCCCTCCCTGCTCATGAGTTAACTCTCTCCTTTGCTCGAGAGCCCTCACCCACTGCCCTCCCCCACATCATCACCCTTCTGGATCTCCGCTTCCAGACCAAGCTCAGGACTCCCCTATCATCGGTCCCCTATCCTTTAGTGCCCTGTAGAATCACTGACATTTTTTACTAGTTACTTATATACCCCTCCAAACAGATTTTAAACTGAAAGTAGGATCCATGACAGAAATGGACCTAAGATTAACAGCTTGCTCAATAACCACCACCACACAGAATCAAATTTCAAAACGAGCTGTACAGGCAGATCAAGAAGAGTTCAGAGAAACACAGTATTACTGTGGGAGTGCTTAGAAAGGTTGTTTTGGTTTGTTTTTGTGTAAATGAGACAAGTTGGGTTCAAAGGCTGGGTAGGTTTTGGATTCACGGAGAGGAAATACTGTCAGAAATCAGAGGAGGCAGGCAGGGGAGGGAGGTAAAGCCCAGGATCCATGTGTTAATTGACTGCATTTTACTGGGAGGACTGAGACAAAGATAGGAATTAAATTTTTAAAATACTGTTGTTTAGTTTATCTTCAAGCCTTTAAATTTTTATGCTATTTGTCAAAATAATGTTGGAAAGTAAACTAGCATTGATCCACACAGTATGGAGGTTCCTCAAAAAACTAAAAATAGAGCTACCATATGATCCAGCCAACCCACTCCTGGGCATATATCCAGACAAAACTAAAATTGAGAAAGATACATGCACCCCTCTGTTCATAGCAGCGCTATTCACAATAGGCAAGACATGGAAACGCCCCTAAATCTCCATCAAGAGAGGAATGGGTAAAGATGCGGTGCATATATATACAGGGGAATATTACTCGGCTATGAAAAGAACGGAATCCCACCATTTGCAGCCACATAGATGGGCTTAGAGATTATCGTACTCAGTGACGTCAGAGAGAAAAAGACAAATACCACGTGATACCACTCACATGTGGAATCCAAAATACAACAGAAGGAGCTTGCTTGCAAAACAGAAGCAGACTCAGACTCAGAACAGACTTGCGGTTGCCAAGATGCAGAAGGGGTTGGGAGGGATGGCCTGGAAAGCTGGGATTAGCAGACACAAACTCCTAGTCTCTGAAGGAGAGCTAATCCTTATTACTCATGAATTCGCTATTCACAAACACGCCTACTTGTTAAAATGTGCTTGTAACTCCAAAATCCAGACGTGTGGTGCTTTTCCTGTTCACGTGTCTTAGGTGAGCTTCACCAGGATGACTCACAGCGGGGGGGCTGGCCATGCTCTAAGTGTTAATGGATTGGCAATATATACTAAGTACGGTGTCTTTCAACAGAAGCATGAAACAAGCTTACATGTGATCAGGTGACAAAAAATGTAGCAGAGGCTCATGGGAACAGAATCCTGTATTCCTTAGAAGCCACGGTTCTGTGTCCACTAATTTGGCTTGAGGGACTTTAGAACATAGTTACCATGGATAACAAGGATCAACTGTAGTCTGCTTTCTACTGACAGTCAGATCTGGTGTAATCCACACCTCAGACAATATACAGACTCACACTGGAAGTTTCTACTCCATTACCAACTCCGCACCATCCATCAGGCACTGATTCGAGCCAGGCAGAGTATTGGCAAAAGAAGGAACAAGAGCAGAATGAACACAGGCAAACACGGTATTCCAATAATCACACTGCTCAAACGAGGACGGGAGAAAATGCAAGCTTGAAACATATTCTGTTCCTCTCTGCTCCTCCCCTACTTTCAGAATGATAAGCAGCTTTGGTAGTAATCTCCAAAATCCCTATATTCAGAAAATGTTTTCAAAATTGAATTACAAATTAATTAATCAAATTGAAAGCTGCCTTCAGTCCGGCATTCTTGATAATTTGTCAAATTTATCAATGAATTTACAACTTTTCTTTCCTCTCATCTCAAAGCCACTGTTTTCAGTTCTAGCCATAAAAATTAGGTGAGAATGTAGACAGAATTATCTCCACAAAGATTAAGTGTGTTTTGTCCTGGAAAATAGAGATTCTCTTGGAATTTACTGCCAAAAATGCAGTCAGATGTAACACAGCAACCATGCCATGATGATATTAATTATTACCAAATTGCCAGAGCCCTACAGAAATGGTGCCCCAATCCTAAGGAGGTTTGCAGTTTCTTTGCTAAAATTCTTATGCAAAAGTTATTTTATGCCAAGCTAAATATAGTTTATGATTTCTTTTCTCCTCATATATAGGGTTGTTCTTTAAGACATTCTCTTTATTTAGAAAAATATCAATGTGATCCAAATTACATCCTCCTACATGTGCAGTCTTCTGTGTGTGTGTGTGTGTGTGTGTGTGTGTGTGTGTGTGTGTGTTAACAGTTTAAAATAAAAGCTAAGTATAAATCCCCAGGTTGAATTAAGGTAAGTCAATTTTTCAGTTATGAGTTGATTATAAATAAATTGCTAAAATAAAAGCTTTTCAGTCTAAATAAATAACTAGGCTTTCTATGTTATAGTACATTAATGTGAATTTTAAAAATAACAGACAACAAAAGTTGTAAGTTTCATTAGTATTAACTCAGTCGACATTTATAGACAAGATTTTAAAATAAACGATAGAAGTTATTTGAAACCCAAGTATATAATATCTCAAAATTAAAATCTAATCATTATTACCTGAAAGTAACCTTAGCTATTACAGGGCAGAAAACTAAAATCTAGAAAGAAAAACAGGATCAAACTAAAAATTCATAAATAATCCCTTTTATAAGAAGGAAATCAACTGGAAAAATGAATAGCCTTATCATAAACAGAATCATCTCCCTACTAACTGAAAATGTCAAAACTGACCATGTTTAGGGAAATAGTTATTCAACTTACTTTTTAAATAGCTGCACAACTAATTTTTAAAATACAACTCTGGCTGAACCAACATCTTGTAAGTCACTTAAACTCTCCGTGTGGGCTAGTCCGAGGAAGGCAGCGTGCTGGGGGCGGGAGTTCAGGCAGCAGCCCACCTTTGTATCAGCTGGTGCCCAAGAAAATCTCAAGTCTTAGTTCTGGATTGCTACAAATGACTTGCAGACACAAATGTCCAGCACCTCTGATCTGGGGGTAAACTACCCAGCGAGCCTCAGGCGACTACTAGCAGCGCACAAGTCAGATGCAGACAGCTCTGAGCAGGGTTTGGAACAGAACTGGCCTTGAGCCACAATGCCCAGAAGGCTGCTTAGAAAACACACTCTGAACCCAGCTAGGTCAATGGCAGTGAAACAAATACAGCTGGACCTTGAACAACCTGGGCGTAAGGGACCCCTGCACTGGCCAGCTCTCAGCATCTGCAGCTCCCACATCCACAGATTCAATCAGCCACAGTTCAAGCAGAACTGCAATGCATATTTATTGAGAAATATATTCAAGTGGACCTGTGGCATTCGAACCTGCGTTGTTCAAGGGTCAACTGTACATCAACACTCTCCATAAGATTTAAACAAGATGCAATTTCATGACACAACATTCAAGATGTCCAGGATATAAACCTAAATTACTCAGCATACAAAGAACCATGAAAATTGCAACTTGTGTGAGGATACACCATGCAAACACTAATCAAAAGAAAGCGGGAGTCACTGTATCAGTATGAAACAAAGCAAACTTTAGAGCAAAGAATATTATAAGGGATAATGAGGAACATTAACTAACGATAAACTTTGCCAAGAAGACATAACAACCAGAAACACGTGGGCACCTAACAGCTTCAGAATACCTGAACCAAAGACAGCCAGGCCTGGGGGACAGAACCCGGGGTTCCCCGGTGGCTCAGCGGTAAAGAATCTGCCTACCAATGCAGGAGATTCGACTTCGATCCCCGATCTAGGAAAATCCCATATGCCTTACAGCAACTAAGCCCATGCGCCACAACTAGCGAGCCTGTGCTCTAGAGCCTGGGACCACAACTACTGAGCCCGCGTGTCGCAACTACCAAACTCAGTGCTCTTGAGCCTAATTGCTCCGCAACAGAAGATGCCACTGCGATAACAGGCCTGCACAGCGCACTGCAGAGAAGCCCGGCTCGCGGCAACCAGAGAGAAGCCCGCACAGCGACAAAGACCCCGCACAGCCAAAGAAATGACAGAGCTGAAAAGGCAAAATCACAGCTGCTGACTTCAACACCTCCTTCAGCAACTGATAAAAGTGGCAGACAGACGGCCAGCGAGAACAGAGAAGATGGAAGGCCATCAACTGGATCAAACTGACATTTATTTTGCACTCTCTTCTTAATTACCCACAGAATGCGTGAAAAACAAATTAACAAACCTATAAGAACTGAAACTGTACAATCTATGTTCTCTGATCAAACTGGAATTCAACTATAAAGCAAAACAAACAAATCTTCAAACATACCATACTTCTAAATAATCAGTGGATAGAAGGGAAGGTCTAAAGGGGAAATTAATATTTTATTACACTGAAAGAAAAAAATTTTTAAAAACACCAAAATTTGTGGAATTCAGCTAAAGTAAGGCTCAGAGGGGAACTTATGAGATTAAAATTTTTTATTAGAACAGTTACAAATGGACAATCTTTTATACCTTAAAAAATTAGGAAAAGGTCAAAACAAACTTATAGTGAGAAACCCTAATTGTAAGTTTAACTGAAGTCCCAGAAAGAGGAGAAAAAGAGAGCGGGCAAAAGCAACAGTGAAAGAGATCCTGGCGGGGGATGGAAGAAGTGCCAAGAAACATCGTCCACAGATTCAAAAAGCCCCAGCAGAACGAATAAAAGAAGCATGTCTGGTTATATCAGAGCAAAACTGTAGAAAATGAAAGACAAAGAAAAATCCTAAAAATCGCCGTAGAAAAAGGAAAGACTACTGGGGTTCCCTGGTCGCTCAGTGGTAAAGAATCCGCTTGCCACTACAGAAAACATCGGAGAAGCAGGTTCGATCCCTGGATTGGGAAGATCCCTGGAGAAGGAAATGGCAACCCACTCCAGTATTCTTGCCTGGAAAGTTCCATGAACATAGGAGCCTGGCAGGCTACAACCCATGAGGCTGCAGAGTCAGACATGACTGAGCAACTGACACATTTCACTTTCTAGAATTCTCTACCCAGTAAAAATAGCTTTCAAGAATCAAGATGAAATGTCCATCAATAGATGAATGGACAAAGAGGTGATATATATATATATATATATATATAAAATCAGGTGCGCACACACACATATACATACATACACAGTGGAATATTACTCAACCATAAAACGAAATCGTCTCATTTGAAACAACATGGAAGAACCTAGAGACTGTCATATGAAGTGAAGTCAGGCAGGCACAGAAAGACAGATATTATATGACATCACTTATATGTGGAATCTAAAACAGATAAACTCATTTACTAAACAAGAAAACTCATAAACACAGAATACAAATGAACGGTTACCAAAGGGAAAGGGGAGACAGAGGGAATACGTTAGGAGTATGGATTGATAGATACGCATCTAACAAGGATTTACTGTATAGCATGTGGAGCTATATTCAGTATCTTATAATATCCCATAACGGAAAAAAATCTGGATCTGTACACCTGAAACTCATACAATACTATAAATCAACTATAGCTTAATTAAAAATTTTTTAAATAAAAATTTTTATTTTGAAAATGTTTCAGAAGATGAACAAAACCTGAATCAGCTACCAGTGAACTTTTCATTGTCACCATCAACACATGGTTTTATTTAAAACATTCACGAAGCAAAAGACAAAAGTTCTCAACAGTGAATTTTATAATTATACAAAAAATTTACTACAGGTTTTGTAGTGGCTCAGTCATGTCCAACTCTTTGTGACTCCATGGACTGTAGCTCACCAGGCTCCTCTCTCTGTCCATGGAATTCTCCAGGAAGAATACTGGAGTGGGTTGCCTTTCTGTTCTCCAGGGAATCTTTCCGACCCAGGGACTGAACCCAAATCTCCTGCACTGCAGGCAGATTCTTCACCATCTGAGCCACGGGGAAGCAAGACACAGCACCTTCATTTATATAATCAAAAGCTATACGGCCAATATCATTCCTGCTACTTTACTGGCTTCCCCATCTATGAATTAAATAAATCTTTGACACATGCTGACTCTAAACAGCCTGAGATGGGCTATGTTTGGACGGGCAACCACCAAAGTCCTACTGTGCAGCGTGCTCTGTGGCAGGCTGGATGGGAGGGGAGGGTGAGGGAGAAGGGCTGCGTGCGCATGTCTGGTCGAGTCCCTTTGCTGTCCACCGGAAACTATCAAAGCGCGGCTAACCAGCTATGCTCCAATATAGAGGAAAAGTTCAAATAAATAAAGTAACAGTGAGGAAATGCTCCGCCAGGCCCTGTGCCACTGGAGAAACAGATGGCCGAGTCTCTGCCTCTTTAGCAGCAGCAGAGACAAGGAAAAGAATAATATGAGTAAGGTTCTGAAGACGCCGCTGCAGAAAGATGAGGAGGGGACTGGCCCCTGTCTAGCAGGACGGGGCTGGAGTAGGCGATTCTACAGAGAAGGAACACGCAGGAAGGCGTGTTGGAGAGGCATCATGCATTCAGGGAAAACTGTGCTTCCTCGGGTTGCCCGGTTCTGGAGCACGAGAAAAGGCTACGGCCAGACGGGGAGGAGGTCTATCTGCAAGGCTCAGGAATTTGGACTTTACCCCCCACCCCGGCAACCAGGACCCAGATGACTTTGTTAAGAAGCTAGGAACTCTTCCTGGAGGAGAAAATGAGAATGAATGGAGAGAGGCTGGAGGCAAGAAGACTGAGGCTGTTATCTGGAGGCTGTCTCAAAAATCGAAGGGAGCCGTCGTCTCCTTTCTTCTCTCCCGCAGCAGCTAGCACAGAGCCTTAGGTGTGGCAAGAGAGGACAATGTTGAACTCAACTGACTCCGAGAGAAAAAGACCTAAACTCACAAAGTGCTTTCTTGCTTTCTAAGGCAATTTCTTTCTCAAGATAGGAGAAGGCGGGGGGAAAGCCACACTAATAAGACCACCAATTTCTTTCAGACCATTCTATAATATACAGCTAAAACCTTGAGGAGCCCTGGTTCTCCAAATTTCGTCTCTCCTTGTCTTTATCACAATTTCACTGATCTCAAAACATCGGTGGGGGACTTCCCTGGTGGCCCACTGGTAAGGAATCCACCTGCCAGTATAAGGGACACAGGTTCAGCTCCGAGTCTGGGAAGACCCCACGTGCCATGGGGCAGCTAAGCCCGTGAACCGCGACTGCTGAGGCCCATGCGCCCTGGAAGCCTGCGCCCCACAACAAGAGAAGCCACCGCAACCAGAAGCCCGCACACACAACCTTGGAGTAGCCCCCACTCACCACAGCTAGAGAAAGGCCGCGCGCAGCAAAGATCCAGCTCAGCCAACAACAAACAGACAAATGAATATAAACTTTTTTTAATGGTAAGTGAAAACTTTAAAAATGGGAAGAGTAAAAAGCCTGCAAAACAAATACTCTGACCAAAGGATGCCACATCTATATTTTTAATAATGAAACCAAGGAAAGAGTTTAATACAGACAATGCCAGTTGAGTGTTTCTTCAAAAAACTTAGTTTTGGACTTGCATTGTTATCCACCAAGACACAAATCTCCTATGCACAGGTGAAATAACTGAGACCTGTTTCAAAGCTGAATGCAATCTACTATTGATTGCATTCCTATTAAAATTCCAGCTGTTTTTTTTTTTTTTAAATAATTGGACAGTCTGAGCCCAAAACTCCTATGGGAATTCATTGGACTCAGAAGCCAAAGTAACCTGAACAAAGGTGGAGACTCACACCAGTAACAAAACTTATGACTAAGCTCTAAAAATGACAAGTGCAGAGGGGGTGTGGAAAACAGGGAGCCCTCCTACACTGTTGGCGGGAATGTAAATTGGTGTAGCCACTATGGAAAACAGTATGGAGGCTCCTCAGAAAGCCAAAAAGAGAACTGCCATATGACCCAGTAATCCCACTCCTGGACATACGTCCAGACAAAACTGTAACTCGAAAATGCAGGCACCCCTATGCTCACAGCAGCACTGTTTCCGACAGCCAAGACCCGGGAACAGCCTAAATTTCCATCAACAGAAGCATGGACACAAAAGACACAGGGTGTGTGTATAAATGGAATTCTACTCAGCTAAACAAGAATGAAATAATGCCGTCTTCAGCCACATGGATGGCCCTGGGGACTGCCATGCTGGGCGAAATGACTCAGCGAGAGAAAGACAAATACCATGCGATATTACTTATAGGTGGAATCTAAACTATGACACAAATTAACGTAGCTGTGAAACCGGAACAGACTCACAGACATAGAGAGCAGATCTGCGGTTCCCAAGGCGGGTGGCGGAGGGACGGACCCAGAGTCTGGGATTAGGAGACACAAACCATTACATACACGATGGATAAACAAGGCCCTACTCTACAGCACAGGGCACTATGCTGAAGACTGGCATTCAAATCCTTAGCAAAGCATAAAATATGAAAAAGAAAGATATATATCTCTGAGTCACTTTGCTGTACAGCAGAAATTAACACAGCATTGTAAATCAACTACACTTTAATAAACACAAATTGTAAAACCCTTTATGACTAAGCTATGGTAATCAGAATGGCGTGGCACTGGCACAAGGCAGACACATAAATATAGATCAACGGACTACAATTGGGAGTCCACAAATAAACCCGTACATTTACGTCAATTGACTCTGGACAAGTGCCAACATAGTTCAATGGGGAGACAACAGTTTTTTCAACAAACAGTGCTGGAATACCTGAATATCTACATGCAAAAGAATGAGGCTGGAGCCTTAACTCACATCATACATGAAAATGAACTCAAAATGGATCATGGACCCAAATGCAAGAGTTAAATTATAAAACTCTTAAGAAGAAACTACAGTAGCGAATCTTTGTGACCTTAGGTTTTGGCAGTGCTTATCTAGATACGGTGCCAAAAGCAGAAGCGATAAAAGATACATAAACTGTACTGGATCAAAATTAAAAACTGTAAGTAAAAAGACAATCCACAGAATACTTCAAAACTATACGAAAATATACAAGGAGACCTGTATGCAGAATGAAGAACTCTTATAAATGAACAATAAAAAGACAACCAATTAAAAATGGGCAAAGGATATGAAGAGACATTTCTCAAAAGAAAATATACAAGTGGTCACTAAGTATAGGAAAAGATGCTTATCAGACAAATGCAAATCAAAACTACAGTGAATTACTATGTCACAGTCATTAAGATAGGCAAAATAAATATAACATTAACAAGTTCCGGTGAGAATGTGGAGAAATTGGAATACTTAAACATGACTGGTAGGATTGTAAAATGATTCAGTCACTTTGGGAAAGTTTGGCAGGTCATCAAAATGTTGAACACAGAACTGCATGACCCAGCAATTCCACACATAAGGTATGTACTCAAGAGAATCAAAATTCATGTGTACATAAAAACTTGTGCATAAATTTTCATTAGCAGCATATTTATAATAGTGAAAGTGAAGTCGCTCAGTCGTGTCCGACTCTGCAACCCCATGGACTGTAGCCTATCAGGCTCCTCCGTCCATGGGATTTTCCAGGCAAGAGTGCTGGACTGGATTGCCATTTCTTTCTCCAGGGGATCTTCCTGACCCAGGAATCGAACCCAGGTCTCCCGCGATTGCAGGCAGACGCTTTACCGTCTGAGCCACCTCCAAAGCAAAAACAATTCAAACGACGAATGAATAAAATATGGCACATCCATACAATGAAATATTATTCTATTATTCAGTAAAAAAGGAATGGATCATGGATACAAACATGAATGAACCCTGAAAACATGCTATGAAAGAAAAGATCACCTCTTGTATGATTCCCTTGATATGAAATGTCCAGAATAGACACATCCATCAGTTCAGCCACTCAGTCGTGTCTGACCCTTTGCGACGCCATGGACTACAGCACGCAAGGCTTCCCTACCCAGCACCAACTCCTGGAGCTTACTCAAACTCATGTCCATCGAGTCGGTGATACCAAACAAATCCATAGAGACAGAAAATAGTAGATTTCATGAAATGAGGCGAGAGGATATAGGAATTGACTGTTACTGGGCACAGAGCTTTTTTAGAGTGATGGAAATGTTCTAAAATAAGACAGCCGATTATACAGAGTGAAGTAAGCCAGAAAGAAAAACACCAATACAGTATACTGACACATATATATGGAATTTAGAAGGATAGTAATGATGACCCTCTATGTGAGACAACAAAAGAGACTCAGGTATAGAACGGACTTTTGGACTCTGGGAGGGAGAGGGGGGGGGATGATTTGGGAGAATGGCATTGAAACATGTATACTATCTTGTAAGAACGAAGCGTCAGTCTATGTTCAACACAGGATGCAGGATGCATGGGGCTGGTGCACGGATGATTCAGGGAGATGATATGGGGTGGGAGGCGGGAGGGGCTTCGGCATTGGGAGATCGTGGACACCTGTGGCTGATTCATGTCAATGTATGGCAAAACAAATACAGTATTGTAATGTAGAATAAAGTATTAAAAAATAAAAAATTAAAAAATTAAAATAAAATAAAGAAAATAAAATAAGACAGTGGTAGGGACTTCCCTGCTGATCCAGTGGCAAAGACTCCGCACTCCCCATGCAGAGCGCCCAAGTCTGGATCCCTGATCAGGGAACTAGATCCCATCCAAAGGCCACAAATAAGAGTTCAAAGATCCCACATACCGCAACTTAAGACCCAGCACAGCCAAAGAAATAGGTAAATAATGACAGTGGAGATGGTGGTATATAACACCATGAAACACCAAAGGCCACTGAATTGTTATGCTTTTTACTTCTGGACTTTAAGTCCATAAAGGTGGACTTTATGTTACTGAATCATATCTCAATAAAGTTGTTTTATATGTGTGTATGTGTGTGTATATATATATATATATATGATTGCTTATGAACTAAATTGGCACTGGTGTTGATGGGTTATTTCTCTTCTATAAACAATCAGTTTAAGATTTATTCGGAAAATATTGAACCAAAAATCATCACAAAGGTGAGGTAAACAGCATAAAGACATGACTCTGAAAGATTTTTACCCTTAAATAATGCCAAACATTATATGCTTTCTAAATATGTAGGATGAGATCTACTTATAAACTGTCAAACTAATCTCTTCAGTTAAATGAACAGTCCCTGTTTTTACAAAGTCCAGAGCTATTCAGGCATGCGGGCTAAATAGCAACAAAGCAGGGGAAAGTACGCGGGAAAGACATGGGCTGTAACAAGTTAATCGGTTTGGACAGAATAAAGGTCCAGGCGTTTATTTCCTGTGAGCAGAAGGTTTGAAGCAAATTACGTTCAAAACTCAGAGTCTCTGCCTGTTATTTTAAACAACTGGTCCAGGATCATTATTAATAACTGAGGCTTACAAATATCACACATTCACTTAAATACACTGAGGTTAGCAACAGGCCAGACAACAGGAAATCTATGAATTTTGTCCTGGAAAGATGCTGCACTTTAGTTTAAAGAAAAAGGAAGAGCAACCAGAGCCTCAATTACAAAAAGCAAATTGCGTAGTTCTGAGCCCAGCTGTCTATAGAAATGTAGATCCTGTCTTCCCAAGTGATGTGTATAAAGAAGCACATTTACTTGAATAAGTTCTGTATCTTTGTTGGAACAACAATCACTAACTCATAGCCATGGTTTAGAAGTTAATACTAGAAACATTCTATCAATGATCAAACTGAGGCTGAGATGGAGACTAGAGAAACGAGATTTCCTGATGTGCGATGGAGAAGAGCATGGGGATGCTTCACGTTGTGAAGCAACAAGAATTTTCAGAGTTAGCTAGAGAGAAGATAACCCCCATCAAATTTTAAACCCATATCAAAAAACAATGGCCAGAGATAAACCTGGTAGGAGAAAGAACTCTTTACTTAGTAAAGTGATTTAGAGACTTTAAAAATAATAATTGGGCCTTCCCTGGTGGCTCAGATGGTAAAGAATCCTCCTGCAACTTGGGAGCGACCTAGGTTCAGTCCCTTGGCTGGAAAGATCCCCTGGAGGAGGGCATGGCAACCCATTCCAGTATTCACGCCAGAGAATCCCCATGGACAGAGGAGCCTGGCAGGTTACACTCCATGGGCCGCAAACAGTCAGGCACAACCGAGAGACTAAGCACACACACACAGATAATGAGAGGAAGAGGCAACCAATTTCCAATCTCAATCAATTTACCAACTGTTTCTTTCCATTTGAGAATTCAATCTTCTAAAAAGTTACCAGTGAGCTTGATTCCTGTTCAGGAGCAATGCTATTGCTATGTCCTAAAGAAATCTGGGGTCTGAGCTGGGGGATATTGATAAGAATGTCCCATCAATGTAACGTGCAGTTTCTACTAATTTAAAAGTAAGATACTGTGTTCCTGGCTCATGTTTGGACTGGAGGTTATAATACAAATAAATACACTACGGGAGACATGCACAATTAAATTTCAAACTGAAACATAACACATATGTGTAATCTGTTGTATGATGTACAATCTGTTTCTGTAAACGGGGGTAGCAATTGCACTTTTGAAGACTCAGAGATTTTAATCTCACACTGAAAGGGAAAAATGATATATACAAAAATACAGAATAATTTATTTTTCTTATTTTGCATTTCCATATCTAGTCAAACTCAAAGACTTTTAACATGATATTATGGGGGGTTAAATATGATATTATGGAGTACGTTTGAAAATTTTTAATAAGGCATCATAAATTGTTTTTCACAGGCACAAACTAGGATTCTCATTTTTTAAATCCCATTTAAATCTACATTCTTTTTAGAGTGATGAAAATGTTCTAAAATAAGATCCTGGTGATGGCTGTACAATTTTTATTTGCACAAAATTTAGGCGAAATAAGATATTCTATAAACAGTAACTTGAAATTTTTATATCTAATTCTAAAATCTCGCTAATGTTTAATGGATTCATCTCAGCATTTTTCGGTTCTTTGTATACATTACTACCATCCTATACATCTGCCTCTAAAGAGTTTTGAAAGAGAAATTATCTACTCTACAGTCATGTCAATATCACAATAAAAGCATGCCATATGGCGGGAATGGTGTTACATTCCTGGATTCACTGGTTAAAGAAACCCAGACTTAAAGGTTGCCAGAAATTCAGTAACGAAGCAGGGACTATACTCTGGTCTTAGGAGCAGAGGTGATATTTTTAAATAAAAGTGGGTGGAGAACACACATGCTGTCTTCAAACAGAATCTATATAAAACTGAAAAGTTCTTACATAGTAGCTACACTGTTCTGCAAAAGTAAGTAGACACTGAGAAGTATATTTGTATTATCTGGAGTAACCAAAGGAACCAAAAATAGCAGCTCTGGGGAGTGGAGAAAGGAAAGCAGAAATATTGTCAATTTTTCAGCCTAATCTCTTTGGTGCTCCTTCTCTAATTTATTGATTACCATGAAAGTGAAAGTGAAGTCACTCAGTCGTGTCCGACTCTTTGTGACCCCGTGGACTGTAGCCCACCAAGCTCCTCAGTCCATGGGATTCTCCAGGCAAGAATACTGGAGTGGGTTGCCATTTCCTCCTCCAGGGGATCTTCCCCGACCCAGGGATCGAACCCGGGTCTCCCGCACTGGAGGCAGACGCTTTAACCTCTGAGCCACCAGGGAAGCCCTCATGTACTACCATAGGCAGAGTATTAAATGTTTTAAATAGAAATTTTAACAGAGAATAAAATAAGACGAAGTTGCTAGATCTCCTTCCAAATAGATGTTTCTAATTTGAAAAACAAATTAGAAACATTAGTTTGATCCCACGACAATGGAATATGAGGAAGATAAAATGATGGCAGTAAATGTGGCCAGGCCTAGAATGACACCTGCAGGCTCACGCGCCGAACTCCGGAATCAACAGCTATCTTATCAGTTAATAGCAGGGGAAGGCAGCGAGGGGCATAGGATAGGCAGACAGCTTCCACTGTCTATAGCAAACAATCCTCCTATTTAAAAATTCGTCTGGCACTTCACAGTAAATCCACGCTATTTGAAATAAATAAGAGAAAGAGTGGACCACTCTTCCAGAACAGTTGCATTGCCGACTCTCGTTATGGCCTAGTGCAGAAAGACGCAAATGTCGTTGATTCTGGGTCAGCTGACTAAGAATCAACCTGAATGTGAGGTTGCTTTAGGGATTCTTTCATCCAGTTTACTTCTACATGATTTAAAAAAAAACCTATACTTAAGTCTCTCCTCCAATAGTATAAATAAATAATATAAATAATTCACAACATTTTCTTTTAGTACTGCATCTAATGACCTCTCACAATCAATGTGCTTTGATATTTGAGTTGAGACTTGCTGAAAAGGATGAGGAAACAGGAAATGTTTTGTTTTTAATTTTCTAACAACCATGAACATACCACCCAGCACTCTGTGTGTGTGTGTGTGTGTGTGTGTGTGTGTATACGTATTATATATACATGCCTTTGTGCGTATACCCATGGGCCCCTTCCCTCACTTTCTGTGAAATAGAATATCAACTTTCATTCCAACAAATTTTTGAAAGTAATAAAAACACAGGGAAGAATACTTAAAACTAATCTCATTTTTGCCAATTTAATGTTTGCTATTCCAAGTACCAAAAGAAATGCATGGCCTTCAAGTTAAGGTATGACAAAGCAGAAATCTGATATGGATATAATGTCTATTACTCATTTGAATTCATGACTCAGAATATTTTAAATGTACATATGGAAACCAGAGTCTTTTCATAACTAGATTACAAACGAGAAACTCGTGCCGAGGCATGACAAACATGAATCTGGAAAAGCTGCACAGATTTAAATCTTCCATTTAAAACACAAGCTGTGTTATCAGTGCCTTGATATAATCCTGAAAATGCAGCCGCACTGAGTTTCAAATCTCAGTAATATTTTCTGGTTGTGATGATGGTAATCGCTTGTTCCATTAATGGTAAACACATACTGTATGACACATACAAGTTCAAGAAGGGAATTCATATATTGATGGAGATAACTTTTGAGATTTCTTGTTACATCTTAACATATTTGCAGTGGCTCTCTCTGGACATGTAACTGGAAGAAAACTCTAAAGGTTTACCTTTTTACAGTAACCTCAGAGCCAGTTTGGTCACTACAGAAGTAATATATGTTCTTCCAGAAGTCAGAGCAAGTAATAAAACCACCCATAACCTCACCACCTGGCCATAACCCCATGACTGCTTTAAATCAGAGTGTATCTTTGTCAGAGCATGCAATGAAAGTGGCTAAGTGCCACTCCCAGGTTTGAATCCTGCCTCTTCCCTTTATTAGCCCTGTGACCTTGAGCAAACTTAGGAACTCAGTATCTGTGTGTCAAACAGGAATAATAATAGCAGCTACTTCACTGAATTTTTAGATATAATTATCCTACCTATAGAGTTTTGCTACCTGCCTTTTCACTTACTAGAATCTGTGAACAGTTTCCATGCCATTAAATGTTCTACTATGAAATGTTTAAGGGCTGCAGTGCATCCCATTACATGGCTGTTCTAGAATGTATTCTGATCCTCATGGCCAGGCATGTAAACTGTCTTCAGCTTTTCGCTGTCATAATGGGGCACGAGGAGATGTCAGGGTTGGAAGGAGGATGTCCTAAATCACAGAGACACTCACCATGACTACACCGACCAGGCTGTTTGCCTGTGAAACGGTTGTCATCTTCCTGGATGCCCAGGCCACTCGGTTCTGCCTTCTCTCAAGTTAGGTGCCAGCCTTCCAGCCGTTCTAGGCATTCTCAGCAGCCTTCGCATAAATTATCTGATGCTCAAATTAGCCCAAGTCAGCTTCTGTTACTTGTAACCAAAACACTCTACAGATACACACGATGTCATTCTCTTATAATTCCACTGCTGCTGCTGCTAAATCGCTTCAGGCGTGTCCGACTCTGTGCGACCCCACAGACGGCAGCCCACCAGGCTCCCCCGTCCCTGGGATTCTCCAGGCAAGAACAATGGAGTGTGTTGCCATTTCCTTCTCCAATGCATGAAAGTGAAAAGTGAAAGTGAAGTCGCTCAGTAGTGTCCGACCCTTAGCGAACCCATGGACTGCAGCCCACCAGGCTCCTCCATCCATGGGATTTGCCAGGTAAGAGTACTGGAGTGGGGTGCCATCGCCTTCTCTGATAGTTCCACTGCACACACACAAACGACAAGCTACACAACCAACTGACCTTCACAAAATCAGCTCCATCTCAGGAAGCAGTCAGCAGCTAGACAACCGCAATGCAAAGGACTCAGGTTCTCAAGACAGATATTTTTTTCTTCCAGTGAATACAAAATCCAAAGGAGCCTTCACGCACTTACAGGCCAAGGATGTTACAATTTCACTAATGCAGAACTACACAGACTATCATCTACAGAAAGGCTAATCTAATCTCTTTCTCAGAGGAAAAAATCAAACTGCACGTTATACCCAAATACTAATCACCACTGCTACTAACACTCACCACAATTACAGTTGCTGCTGCTGTGCACCATTCTACTAGAAGGCCAGGCCCTGCCAGAGATGACTTACACGTGTGTCAGTCACTCAGTCGTGTCCGACTCTGCGACCCCATGGCCTGTAGCCCGCCAGGCTTCTCTGTCCATGGAATTTTCCAGGCAAGTATCCTGGAGTCAGTTGCCGTTTCCTTTTCCAAAAACTTGCAATAAACTTTTAAGTAGATACTATTATCCCAATGTTATATGTGAGGAAACTGAGGCCTCAGAGAGACTGAGTAACTTGCCAAAGGTCACACAGCACCAGGATTCAGATCCAGGCAACCCAGCTTCAAAATCCTGTGTCCTTAACTACCCTATATACTGCGTCTTGACTTTTGCTTTGTAATGACAGACATTTGAGTTCTGCTCAAAACATAAGATTGCCGGTGCCTAGAGGGCAGGACGGTACTGACCACATGCATGGATTCTGATAAAGACCCCATTTTCTGTTGCAGCTTCTCCCCCTAAGACTATGACCCACCCCCCGACAGAACATCTCATCACACCCCTTCCCCCAACAAATGCCAAGTGTTTTTTCACTTCTAAGCCTTCACTCAAGCTATTTCCACAATTTAATTGTTTTGTTAGGTGACTTTGTTGTTTTGGCTACAGCACATGGGGTCTCAGTTCCCCGACCAGGGATCAAACTCGTGCCCCCTGCACTGGAAGCTTGAAGTCTCACCCACTGGACTGCCAGCAAAGTCCCAACCTCCATCATTTTAAACGCCCTTCCAAACCCCTACCCTTCTTCCTGTTTCCATCCAGTAACACAACACCAAGTTCTAGTGCCACATCCTCCACAAACCTTCCCCAAGCCCACCCAGGTGGAGTGAGTTTGCCAGCCCCTATACCCTTGTGATTCTGTTTACCTCCAGTGGAGTGCATACGACACTCTGCCATCCTACTCTCCCAACGTAAGAGTCTAGAAAGCAGCGACTATATCTGATCAACTCCCTTCTCTTATTTGGTATCCTTCACTGCATAGAAAAAGGTCATTGCAAGAAATAGTTGCTTGATTAATAACCACTGAGGTTAAGGAAATAAATCCAGGCTGTAAAGACTTCTCCATCAAGATGGATTATCAAAGGAAGCAACTGGAAAATATCAAAGATTTAGAAAACCTTAGGCTATCATTAAACTACTCTAAGCCCCAGTAAATCTAAGTCTAAAACCTATCATTAAGAGACATTATCATTTGTGAAATTTTAACATTTATCTCAAAAGAGCCTTTATGGTCTGAATGTGCGCCTGGGGGAAATGAAGGAGGAAATTTTGAGGAAAACTATTTCAAATATTTGGTAAATATTGGGAACACAAGGTCACATGAACCACAAGGGAAAAGCCTAAACTCGGGCTGCTGCTAGAGCCACCAGCAGAGGGTCACAGCCACAGGCGGGGCAGGCGGGGCAGGCGGGGCGGCCCTCCTCCGGGGGTCCACTGCCCTCTGAGAGCTCTTTCTTCCTCCAGGTGGTTTTCCTTGAGTGATTTACGGGCTCAATCAAAGCTAAGAAGCTGTCTGCATTTTTCTGAGTTACCTGCTCATCACTGCGGAGACAAGAAAATATTATTCCCTTTGCATTTTTCTCAGATCGGATACGTAATTATGGAAAATGGGAGGGCGAAACCCAAACGGAGTTACGGTTATTAACCAGGTGGTAACACTAAGATTCTGTGATCCGTTTAACAGGAAAAGTGCGATCCTGGGCCACCAACAGGAACAAGAATGAACAAAAACACTCACTGCCCTCCCCACCTGCACATCCAACGCAGAGTGGGTTCTCCTGTCTAGACCCCCTGCCCCAAGGGGAGCCACCACAGTGAGAAGTCCGAGCACCGCCAATGGGAGAGCAGCCTCTGCTCCCAGCGCCGAGAGAAAGCAGCCAAGAGCCAGCGCAGCCAAAAACAACACAGAAACTCTGAAACAGAAAGTGCTCCCTCACCCTCACTGGGTGACCCACTAAAGCCCTTGTCACGAGCAGCCCATGGTGGGAGCATCTCAAAGCATGCACTCCTTCCTAAACACTATAAAGCCTCACTTAAAATCGTTATGAAACCTCAGGACTTACCGGGTGGTTGAAGGCTAGGACTCTGTGCTCCCAGAGCAGGGGGTCTGGGTTCAATCCCCGGTCAGGGGAGCTGGAGTCCACAGGCCTCCACTAAGAGCTGGCACATCTCAACTAAAGATCCTGCCTCTCACAACACAACCACGACCCAGCACAGCCATGCAAATAAATAACAATAAATATTTTTTAAAAGGATATGAACCCTGTATTGTGATCGTTCTGATTGTGTTTACTTGGTCTCCTCTTGGTCCAGGCTCATAAGGAGCTCTTGGAAATCCCTGGACCTGAACACAACAGGGAAACATCTGTTCTCAGACACAGAGAGGTGGGTGACTGCCCTCAGCAGTCCCCGGTGGAAAGGATTTTCCTGTTAATCGCAGGACTGCTCTGTGCCAAGCAGCTTACAGTCACAGCAAGGAAGCAATGTTAAATGGTCCCAGCCTCCCCTAACCTAGTCCTCAGTTCAGTTCAGTCGCTCAGTCAGGTCTGACTCTGCGACCCCATGAATCGCAGCACGCCAGGCCTCCCTCTCCATCACCATCTCTCGGAGTTCACTCAGACTCAAGTCCATTGAGTCAGTGATGCCATCCAGCCATCTCATCCTCTGTTGTCCCCTTCTCCTCCTGCCCCCAATCCCTCCCAGCATCAGAGTCTGTTCCAATGAGTCAAGTCTTCACATGAGGTGGCCAAAGTACTGGAGTTTCAGCTTTAGCATCATTCCTTCCAAAGAAATCCCAGGGCTGATCTCCTTTGGGATGGACTGGTTGAATCTCCTTGTAGTCCAAGGGACTCTCAAGAGTCTTCTCTAATACCACAGATCAAAAGCATCAATTCTTCGGCGCTCAGCCTTCTTCACAGTCCAACTCTCACATCCATACATGACCACAGGAAAAACCATAGCCTTGACTAGACGGACCTTAGTCACCAAAGTAATGTCTCTGCTTTTGAATATGCTATCTAGGTTGGTCATACCTTTTCTTCCAAGGAGTAAGTGTCTTTTAATTTCATGGCTGCAATCACCATCTGCAGTGATTTTGGAGCCCAAAAAATAAAGTCTGACACTGTTTCCGCTGTGTCCCCATCTATTTCCCATGAAGTGATGGGACCAGATGCCATGATGTTCGTTTTTTGAATGTTGAGGTTTAAGCCAACTTTTTCACTCTCCACTTTCACTTTCATCAAGAGGCTTTTGAGTTCCTCTTCACTTTCTGCCATAAGGGTGGTGTCATCTGCATATCTGAGGTTATTGATATTTCTCCCGGCAATCTGGATTCCAGCTTGTGCTTCTTCCAGCCCAGCGTTTCTCATGATGTACTCTGTGTATAAGTTAAATAAGCAGGGTGACAATATACAACCTTGACGTACTCTTTTTCCTATTTGAAACCAGTCTGTTGTTTCCAGTCCTAAGTGGCACCAAATGGCCTTCCCAGAGAAAAGGGTATCCTCAATGGAATCTCACTTCTTCTCATGACAGTTAGAAATCACACCAGGGGAGAGAAACATCCTCTAGTTAACCTCAACAGCAAACTCATCTGCATTCATCCACATGTGACCCAGAAAACAGATGACAAATATCCATCCCAACCCTGTGAAAAGGAGCAAAAGCGAGGTTGCTAATCTTATTTACCTATATGAGAACACTTTCCAAAGTCATTTTTCTTGTGGCAGGGGAGGATAAATTAGAAGCTTGGGATTAATGTATACACACTACTATATGTAAAATAGTAAATAACAAGAAAACAAGGACCTATTGAATAGCACAGGGAACTTTATTATATCCTGTAATAAGCTCTAATGGAAAGGAATCTGAAAGTGTGTGTGTGTGTGTGTGTGTGTGTGAGTGAGAGAGAGAGAGAGAATGGGGCTTCCCTGATGGCTCAGCAAGTAAAGAACCCACCTGCCGATGTAGGGAAACACAGGAGACGCAGGTTGCATCTCTGGCCCGGGAAGACTCCCTGGAGAAGGAAACAGCAACCCGCTCCACTATTCTTGCCTGGAGAATCCCATGGACAGAGGAGCCTGGTGGGCTGCAGTCTCTGGGGCCGCAAAGTTGGACATGACTGGGCGACTAAGCACATATGTGAATGAATCACTTTGCTGAACACTTGAAACTAAAACATTATAAATTATAATAACTATGCTTCATTTTTTAAAAAAAAAAGTCATTCCTCTCGCTAAAAAATATCATTTAGAACAGACATCTCCAAACTCACTGCAAGGTTTAAGAGAAATGCTTGAAACCGTGTGAAAGGCACCAGGGGAACCAACCCAGGCAAACCATAACGGGACTCACACCCTGCTCACAACCTGAACAGCTGGCCATTGCTGCTGCATAGCGTCTCCACAGCTGGCCCATCCCAGGCGTTCCCTGCCACTCCCTGCACTCGACATTCCATTTTAAAAAGATTAATAGAACTGCTTATCTTGAAAAGAATCATTCCTTTAATAAAGAACTGACACGGGACAATCTCGGTAGAGATGTGCGTGTATTTGGGTGTGTGGATGTGTGCTTGGGTGCAGTTGCTCAGTCGTGTCCGACTCTTTGCGACCCCAGAGTCTGGAGCCCACCAGGCTCCTCTGTCCATAGGGATTCTCCAGGCAACAATACTGGAGTGGGTTGCCATGCCCTCCTCCAGGCAACTTTGTGTGTCTGTTACATTTTGGTAATTCTCACAATATTTCAAACTTTTTCATTATTATTACATATGTTATGCTGATCTGTAATCAGTGATCTTTGACGTTACTATGATTCACTGAAGGCTCAGATGCTGGTTAACATTTTTTAGCAATAGAGTCGGACATGACTTAGTGACTAAACAAAAACATCACGACATTATTTAGACAGAATGCTACAGTAGAGCATAAACATAATTTTTATATGCACTGGGAAACCAGAAAGTCCACGTGACTCACTTTATTCAATATTCACTTTAATGCAGTGATCTAGAACCAAACCCACAATGTCTCTGAGCTATACCGGTATTTGATAATAGCAGAATAATAGGAACTGGGGGTGGGGGAAAGGTAAAACACGGCTGAGACTTGAGACGCACTGTCTGTCCAGTAATCTAACGCATGAACTGACAGCATCTCGCGCATCCCTGACGTGGAAAAGGACACAGTGACCGCAGATGCACGGCACGTCCCAGAGCCCCTTTTTCAAAAGACACAGCTGCAAGCCTAACACAATATTCACACCCTGGATCACAGGAGAAGGTGTGCAAGAACCATGCATAGGATTCTGAATCACAAGATTAACAAATCTGTGCTGTGAACCATAAATTTATAAGAGATTGATCTCTCCCGATACGATATGAAGAAACTGGCTGAATTTGAAGACGCTGGAAGTCAGATGCTGAGAGAGTGCGATGATCTCTCCTGTGCCAGTGTTTGCGCGTCCTGTGTCCTCTCCGGGCTCACTCTGGGAGGCTGGGGCTGCGGCTCTGCAGTCTACATCTCTAGGGCCCAGTGCTGGCTGGCTCCCTGCTCCTTTCTGCCAAAGGGAAGCCCTAGAGAGGCTGAGAGGAGGGAAGGAACAAAGGGCTTCTTCCTGGCTTTCCTATTTCTGTCAGCATCGCTCCAGCCACAACTGGATCTCCAGATGCTGAGAAATGCACCATGGTACATGCTCAAGCATATCCAGGTAGAGTCATGGGTGAACCCTGGATACGCACCATGATACATGCTCAAGCATATCCGGGCAGAGTCATGGGTAAACCCTGGAACTAGAGACACCTGCGTGTCCATCAGAGGCGTCCAGCTGATTTAACACAAACAAGGCGGCGGAGGAATAGAGTAACCCCAAAAGTATGTAAGACATACAGATAACAAATATCAAAATGGTAGAAAGCTATATCAGCAAGGACAGAAATGCATAAGTGTTTAACTCTCCAATTAAAAGATGGACAGATGGACGCCACAACATGATCCAACTGTATGCTGTCCCCAAAACACTTTTTTTTTCTGGCCACGTCACATGTTCCCCGACCCTAGAATGAGCCCGGGCCACCGCAGTGAAAGCACTGAGTTCTAACCACTGAACTGCCAGGGAATTCCCACAAGAGACTCATACACAAATACGCAGAAAGTGAAAGAACAGAAAAAGGCATTCCATGCTAACAGTAACCAAAGACAGCTGGAGTATCAGCTATGGCAATACCAGACAATATAGACTTTAAGACAAAAAGCTGGTAGACTGGACAAAGAGAGACCTTATATAATGATGAGTCAATTCATCAAGAAGATATAAAAATTATATATGCACCTAACAACGGAGCCACAGATATATGAAGGAAGAAATGACAGTTGAGGAGAGAAATAGTTCTCCAATGACAGCTGGAGGCCTCAGTACCCCACTTCCAATGATGGAAAGAACAGTAACACAGATCAACAAGGAAATGAAAGAGCCAGCGCCATAAACCAGCGAGACCTAACAGACATATATCAGAGATTCCACCCAAGAATGGCAGGAAACTCATTCTTCTCAAGTGCATGTGGAACATTCTCCAAGACAGTCCATATATTAGGACAAAAACAAGTCTCAATAAGTTTTAAAAGACTGAAATAATTCAAAGTATCTTCTACAATCACAGTGGAATGAAACTGGAAGTTAGTAACAGAAGGAAATCTGAATTCACAAATATGTTGAAACTACACAACACACTTAAAAAAAAATAGTACATCAAAAAAAAATCACAAGATAAATTAGAAAACACTTTGAAATGAATGAAAATGAAAATCCAACATATTAAAATGCATGAGATGCAGCGAAAGCATTGCAAAGTGGAAAATGTAGTTCTGAATGCCTACACTGGAAAAGGAGGATCTCAAATCAATCACCTAATCTTGCATCTAAAGGAACCAGGAGAAGAAGAAATTAAACCCAAAGCAGGCAGAAGATCAGAGCAGAGACAAGCAAACTAGAGAATAAAATAGTAGAGAGAATCAACAAAACCAAAAGTTTGTCCTTTGAAAAGATCAACAAAATCAACAAATTTCTATCTAGGCTGGCCATGGAAGAGACAGAGGACTCAAATCACTGATAGAAGCAGTGAACCTGGGGTTCACTAAGAAATAAGATTATAAGAGAATATGCCCTGTTGCTCACCAGGCTACTATGTCCATGAGATTTCCCAGGCAAGAATACTGGAGTGGGTTGCCGTTTCCTTCTCCAGGGGATCTTCCCAGACTAGGGATTGAACTCATGTTTCCTGCAGTGCAGATGGATCCTTCACCACTGAGCCCCTGGGGAAGACCCCAAAGACTGAATGATTTCCCTAATACCAGGAATAAGACTAGAATGGCTGCTTTTGCCAGATAAGGGCATCTAGATCGGAAAGGAAGAAGTGAAAATCTCTATTCACAAATGGCATAAACCTCACATACAGAAAACTCTAAAGAATCCATATAAAAACTGTTAGAGCTAATAAATGAGCTCTGCAAAACTGCAGAATCCATGGTCAGCAGTCTACTGTCAGTTGTATTTCTATACACTAGCAATGAATATCCAAAAATAAAATTAATAAGACAACTGCATTTACGTTAACATTAGAGAGAATAAAATAGTTTGCAACAAATTTAGCCAAAGAAGTACAAGGCTTATACACTGAAAACTATAATACAGTTGTAAGAAATTTTGAGAGACCTAAATAAATAGAAAAATAAAATCCCATGTTTATGGATTATAATATTTAATAATGTTAAGATGACAACAACCCCCAAATAGATCTACAGGTTTAAAGCCATTCCTATCAAAACCTCAAATGCTTTTTTTAAAAATGGAAATGGACAAGCTCATTCTAAAATTCATATGAAACTGCAAGGGACCCTGAAGAGTCAAAACAATTTCAAAAAGAACAAAGGCAAAAGATTTACACTTTCTATTTCAACTCACTACAAAGTGATAATTATCAAAACAGTGTGGTACTGACATAAGGAGAGACGAAGACAATATACAATTGAGTCTAGAAATAAAGTAACACATTTATGGTAAAATGATTTCAACAGGTGCCAAGTCCAATCAATGGGGGGTAAAGTCTTTTCAATAAATATAGTTAAACCTTGAATAAGGCGAGAGCTAGGGGCCTGACCACCTACCTTGGCAGCTGACAGTGTGCTCCTGCATCTGTGGAGCCAGCCAACAAAGGATGGAGTAATACTAGAGTATTTGCCGCCGAAAAAAACTATGTATAAGTGACCCTGTGCAGTTCAAACCCATGTTGTTCAGGGGTCCACTGCAGTCTTCTCAACAAATGATGCTGGGACAACTGGATATCCACTCACAGAAAGGGTATGTTTGGATCCCTACTTTGCAGCATATACAAAATTAATTCAAAATGGATTAAAGACCTATAGTAAGAGCTAAAACTATAAAACTCTTAGGAGGAAACACGGGTAGATTCACTATTTTTGGATTAGGTAATAGCTTCATATGACACCGAAAGCACAAACAAAATTTCAAATGCAAAGCAACAAATGTTCACCAGGATATGGGGAGACCGGAGCCCGCAGACACTGCTGGTGGGAGGGCACAATGGCGCGATCACTGTGGGAAAACAGGTTCCTAGCTCCTTATAGTTTAAACAGAATTCCATGGGACGCCACCATTTCTACCCTCGGTACAACCCAAGAGAACGAAACATGCGGGTCCACAAAAACGTGGACACACGTGTTCACAGCAGTGTTGTTCACTGGCAAAAATGGAAATCACCCCAATGCTTATCAACTACCAAACAGACCGACAAAATGTCTGTATCCATACAATGAAATATTATTCTGCTATAAAAAGAAGTATTGACACATACCGCAACATGAATAAACCCTGAAAACATTACGCCAAGTGAAAGAAGCCAGACACAGAAGGCCCCGTAGGAGTCTGTGAAATGCCCAGAACAGGCAAAGTTCTAGACAAAAGCAGATGTCGGGGGCCAGGGTGGGGACAGCGGAGAAGGACCGTTTAGCAGGCGCTCAGTTCCTTATCGGAGAAGGCAGTGGCAGCCACCCAGCACTCTTGCCTGGAAAATGCCACGGGCGGAGGAGCCTGGCAGGCTGCAGTCCGGGGCTGCCAAGGGCAGGACACGACTGAAGCGACTTAGCGGCGGCGGCAATTTCTTATGGGGGAAGGAAGACGTCCCACAGCTGGATAGTGGCGACGGCTGCACAGCACCGGAACGCACGAAAAGCCACTGGATGGCACGGTGAATTTTGCTTCAACTTACAAGAAAAAAAAAAAAGGAGGCAGCCCTCTCTATACTAATATTGGAAGCACTCCAAGATGCATTATTTAGTGAAAAAAGCAATGCATGGGACTGTGAATGATAGGATCTCCCTTAAAAGGGGGGCAACGGGTCAAGGAAGGCTATACATGCAAGCATTTTTATCTAACATTTTAACAAACTCATCAGAAACTGTTTCTGGTAAACCGTCTCTGCGGAAGAGAATCCGATGGCCAGGTAGGTATAAAGAGACTTTCTTTTCAAAATAAGCCCTCTTGAACAACCTAAATGTATGTGTATATCACTTCCCCCGACCCTGTCAAAAAATATATCTATATATAACCTTTCAAGAGAATAAATAAAGAGATGCTTATATAATGAAAACATGTTTACAGGAAGGTATGTTATATGCGGATCCATACTGGGTATGGAAAAGCGCCGGGAATAAGATTCTACAACAATGTCAGATATTGGAATACTTAAGAGTGTAATTGCACACTTCCCAACTAGAAGACTGAATAAACACCGTGATGCTTACGCAAGAGATTGAAAGGCTACTTGAGTCAGTGACAACAAGCAAGCCATCCTTAGGGCCCCTGACCCCTTGGGCAGGAAACCTGGGCTCCTTTTTCCTCCCAGTTAAGATCTCAGCCTGGGGCCTTCAGGCACTAACAGGTAAGGGCGGTCCCCATACTGAGAAGGAGCTTGACTTAAAGCATCTGTAATCCCACAAGTCAGAGACTGTACAAACACCCATGACCACCATTATAGGCCAAAGGCCTATTTTCAACACTTTCTCGTGACTCTGAAGATCTTCCAACTGTATCACTAACCGCCCAAAATAACTATACTGCTTTAATTCACGGCTAGTGAGTCTCCAGGCACACTGACAGGTGTCAGGAAAATAAAGTCCTTTCGGCGTCTGCTGCTAACTTTTTCTGTTGTTCTGTCGCTGGGTCAGCTCTGACTCTTTGCAACCCCATGAACTGCAGCATCCCAGACTTCCCTGTCCTCCACTATCTCCCGGTTGCTGTTGTTTAATCACTAAGTCATGTCCAACTCTCTGTGATCCCATGGACTATAGCCCGCCAGGCTTCTCTGTCCATGGGATTTCCCAGGCAAGAATACTGGAGTGGGGTTGCCATTTCCTCCTCCAGGGGATCTGCCCAAGCCAGGGATCGAACCCAAGTCTCCTGTGTTGCAGGCAGATTCTTTACCGCTGAGCCACCAGAGTTTGCTCAAATTCATGTCCATTGAGTTAGTGAAGCTATCTAACCATCTCGCCCTCTGCCACTTGCTTCTTCTTTTGCCTTCAATCTTTCCCAGCATCAGGGTCTTTTCCAATAAGTCAGGTCTTAGCATCAAGTGGCCAAAGTATTGAATCTTCAGCATCTGTCCTACAATGAATATTCAGGGTTGATCTCCTTTAGGATTGACTGGTTGGATCTCCTTGCTGTCCAAGGGGCTCTCAAGTCTTCCAACACCACAGTTCAAAAGCATCAATTCTTCAGCTTCTTTATGGTCCAACTCTTACATCTGTACATGACTGCTGAAAAACCATAGATTCGACTAGACAGACCTTTATCAGCATAGTGATGTCTTTGCTTTTAAGATGCTGCCTCAGTTTGTCACAGCTTTCCTTCCAAGGAGCAAGTGTCTTTAAATTCATGGCTACCTACGACCTGCAATATGACCCAGTCAAAGTGTTTGTCTCACCCACACTCTCTCAGGCTCGTGACTGTTTCCCATTTCTGTCACATTTACCACCAAATCTCTCCTCATCTTCAAGTTCATTACAAAGGCTGCTAGTGGGTTCTGGCTAAAACAGGAGCCGCTGGGAATAAGAGTCTGTCCTTCCTGCCTGGCTTCATTTGGAGCAGAAAAAAATAACAAACCTGGAAGCCCCAAGCAGCAGGAGCTTTTGTAGTCTGTGACTTCATTTAAGGAAGTATTCTATGAAACCTCTGAAAAGCGACTAAATTTAGACTGAAGTCTTTCACCATGGATGCCAGCCTCTTCAGCTAGAGAACCCACATGCCCACCAGCACAGCGGGGTGGGGGCGAAATCAACAACTTTAAAAAGTACATATGAATGTGTCATCATTGAGGGAAGTGAAGCTGGCACGATTCAGCCCAAAGAAATTTTCTTCTGGTCCCACCAACATCTTAATTCTCGATAGAGAAGTGACTACAAAAACTTTTAGGGAAACAGTGAACTAAGGGAGACGGGTTTTCGAGCAAGGAATTGCTCTGTGTACCAGGATGTCTGCCATGACATCCTCTGGCATCAAGACACTGAAATCAGCATACTATCTGAAAATGAGTTCTCTACACTGAGTCAGACAGGAAGGAAAAGCCATCTACTTTCTTACGGGTACTATTTCCCCAACACCTTACTCTTCCCAAATGTGTTGATTTAGACCTTGAAGTCTAAAATGAGACACACGCAAAAAGAAAACAACCCTCACACACACACACACACACACACACACACACACACACACACCCACACAAACCTGGCATGACTTGAGATGAACAACAATTTACAGGGAGATAGGGGCTTCCCTAGGTGGCTCAGCAGTGAAGAACCTGCCTGCAGTGCAGGAGATGCAGGTTTGATCCCTGGATTGGGCAGATCCCCTGGAGAAGGAAATGGCTACCCAACTCCAGTATTCTTGCCTGGGAAACCCCATGGACAGAGGAGCCCAGCAGGCTACAGTCCACGAGGTCTCAAAGAGTCCGACGTGACTTAGTAACTAAACACTGACAACAACAGAGAGATAATGCTCTTTTCTATGCATTTTTTAACCTTTAAGAGTGAGCCATTTAAAAGCTACTCTTCTCCAATGTTCCATTCCCAAAATAAAGTTAAAATATTATCTATAACTTTAAAATTAACATTTAACAGCCTCATCCAACTTCATGTTCCAAAACTGGTTCTATTCTACAAGCCTTCTCTAGACAGATTCCAGCAGATGACTGTGTAAGAGACAAATAGTGAGTTTCCTCGTTCCTGAAGACTTGTCTCCTCTTCTCCCTGCCCCCAGCAGCTGGGAAACAGTCCCAGATTCTTCCAGAGCTTAGTTTGGAAGTAAAGCTCAGCCTCGATAAACACTCAACCCAGGAAATGCTTTGGATCATAGACCACTTAAAATACTCAGTCTGTCCTTTCCCAGGAGGTCTCTCTACAACCTCCGTTTGATAGACGGTTTGGCAGTTTTGTATTTTCAGTAAAACCTCCTGGAACATTGCTGAGAGATAAAATCACAGCAGGCTGGAAACTATACAAATGGCGGAGGGGAGCGCCACAGCCAAGGAAAGCTCCTGACATCTCAAGGGAAAGGTATTGTTCAAAAGAGCTTCCACAAGAGAAAAAAAAAGGGAATTCCCTAGTGGTCCAGGGACTAGGACTCTGGGTGCCCAGTGCAGGGGGCCCAGGGTCGATCCCTGGTCACGGAACTAGGTCCCGAATGCCGCGCTCAAGATGCCGCATGCCACAAGTCAGGGGTAAGAATCCGCCTGCCAAAGCAGGAGACACAAGAGATGCGGGTTTGACCCCTGGGTTGCGAAGAGCCCCTGGAGTAGGAAATGGCAATCTGCTCCAGTATTCTTGCCTGGAAAATTACATGGACAGAGGAGCCTGGACCCTATAGTCCAATAAGGTCGCCAACAGTTGGACATGACTGAGTGATTAAGCAGCTGCCTGCCACAACTAATGACCCCACTCGACGGCCCAGCCAAAATCGGTCAATCAATTGCGATCCCAACAGCCCTACTCCCTGGGGGAAGGGAGAGCAGAAGGGGGAGGGAGGGGGAGGGGGGGAGGCAAGGTGAACCAAGTCTCCACTCTGTGCCACTGGGCATGCTTCTTTTCTCATGTAACCTCAGTAACTGCTTGATATTGTTAGGCCACAATGAAAACAACTAAAAAGACCTGTTTTTAGTATTTTTGAAATGTCCTGGTCCTTGCACTACGGAAAAGGCTGACAGTCACACTGCCCTTCCACATCCACCTTTTCCACACACTCACCATTTCACGTCCTTTCTCTTGTGTCTTTGGGACCACGTTTCACGCTGCGTTTGGGCGCTGCTCAAACCGTCTCCCAAACCACACAATTATCTGTACTAGCAAATTCTCTCCTAAACTTGCTTCCTGAGTTCACAGACAGATTACATAGAGCCCCAGAACACTCCAGCTCAGAGCAACAGTCGGCTTCATTACACTGAACAGAATGTCAAGTTCTTTCCCCAGAGTGGTGGTTGGGAGAGCTGGTATGGCGGGCTGTCGCTCAGTCATGTCTGGACTTTGCAACCCCGTGGACTGTAACCGGCCGGCTCTTCTGTCCACGGGATTGCCCAGGCAAAAAGACTGGAGTGGAGAATACTAGAGAATACATTTCCTCCCCCAGGGGATCTTCCCAACCCAGGGATCAAACCCGCATCTCCTGCATTGCAGGCAGATTCTCTACCGCTGAGTCACTGGGTGAGACCATGGGGAGACCGAGGGGCTAAACCAAATGGAAAAGCAGCACAGGGTTAATTTATACCAAGAATGTGAGAGCATCTGAAAGTCACCAAGGTTTTATTTTTTCTGTGGAAGCATAACAACAGAGTAACATTTCAGTAATACATATGTGATAACAAGGCACAATCGAATCTGATTTTTAGTAAATAATCAATAGGGGTATAGGCCAAGTAGGAAATAGCTAATACAAAAAAAAAAAAAAAACCTTGAGGTTGGTTAAGAGATGGTGGAAATTTGGGGAGAACAAATATTCTCTTTCCTGTTTGTATTCTTACCCATCTGTGTCAGGCTCACTTCCCTCTCCATATAACAACCCTTAAAACGCTCACTCTCTGGGAAGGTCGGTTGAACCTGGGAGTTCCTCACAGAATGATGTTTAATGAAGGCTTTAATTCAGAGACAAAAAGGAAAAGAACCAGATTCAGAAACAACTCTGACATCAACTTATAAAGTAAGATGCAAAGTTAACAAAGGAATTCAACTTTAGTCCATTTACGAGATCTTCAGTGAAGTCTTGGGCAAGGCCGCCCCTACTGTATGCTGCTTGGCATCTGCTTACTTCATTTATTCCTGGCAACAGCCTTAGGAGGTGGGTACCTTCTGCTGCTTAAAGATGAAATATCCGATTTGCTCAAGGTCACCGGTATGTAGTCAAACTGGGTTGCCAACTCCACTGTGCTCCACGGTCTCCAGGATGGGGGCAAGACTAGAACTTCCCTGGTAAGTTTATTGAGAGGAGGAAACAGACCTCAGGGAACCTGCTTAGCCTAGCGCCTGGGCAAGTAGTAAGTCAGTAACTGCCAGATACCTCATTATGATTACCTAGCTCACCCCGCTCCTGAGCCCCACAGCTGGAACTGGAGCCCAGGTCAGCTGTGCTCCAAAACCCATACTCTGCGCACAGGGCTGGCCCTGGATCCACTGCTCAAAGTTGCGTAGAAAGGGCTACAGGACAGAAGGGGCGTCAATGAACGACTTCCCAGCATGGAAGCTCGGAAGCCGGCACTCTAGAGTATTTGGGGAGAGATCCCAGACTTTGGGAATGAAGGCTGCCAGCCCCAGCCTGTGTGATGTGGGGCAGGGCGAAGGGAAGGGAAACCGGGCAGGGCCCTCCACCACACCACACCATGCAATCCCTCCACGCACTCAGGGGTGACCTCTTTGCACGAAAAAGGATTTTAAACAGCACCTGATTGTAAATGAAAGGAGACCTGGTGTCCAAAAACGAACACTTAAAAAAAAAAAACAAAACACTACACAAACACCAGCCTACCATCGAGACTGGAGGAGCCCCCGAGGCTCCAATTACAACTTGTAAGACAGTTTGAAATAAGCACGTGGCTGGTTTATCCACACAAGCTGGGGCTGGGGCTTGGGCTGGGGCAGAAGGGGACCGCCCGCTCCACATCATCATTCAGGGGCCCAGGCTGATGGAGGCCCCCCACGCAGAGTGGGAGGCGCTTATCGCAGCAGCCTCAGGGTGGGCGAGACCACCGCTCCTCACGGCTGACCAGCCTGGACCAAGCACGCGGCCCCAGCCAACCGGAGGGCGCGAGGACAGCCGCCGCAGAGGCGGCTCTGGAGTGCCGGGGGTGGGCACCAAGGAAGAGCGCTGGGGTGCGCGCTCCTCTGCGTCAACAGGAGGGAGAAACGGAGAACAGGGGACAGAAAACCTCTGCGCGAGTACCGCGGGAGAAACTGGCGCTACCGTGGTGAACAGCCACCTCTCTGGAAACGCAAATCAAAACTGCAGTGAGGTGCCACCACGCCAGGCCGGACGGCTGTCCTTAGAGGCTGCAAACACCAAGTGCTCGAGAGGCGGCGGGGGAAAGGGAAGCCGCCTCCACGGCGGTGGGAACGCAGGCTGCGATGGCCCCTGCGGAAAGCAGGCTCAGCCGAGGGCTGCCGCGCGATCCAGCCGGCCACCCGCCCTGGGCGCGCGTCCAGACGAAACTAGCCTCAAAAAGACACGCGCCCCCATGCCTGTGAGAGCGCTGTGCACACCCGCCGGGACGCGGGAGCCTCCTGGACGCCACAGACAGGACCGCGCGCAGGAGCCGCGGCGCAGACGGTGCGACCACGCTCGCCAGCAGGAGGCCCGGAGCCACGCGGCCGGGCCGGCGGCCGCCACAGAGGCGAAGGCGCCGAAGCAAGGACTCCCTTACATGTGGGGTATGGCGCATGGCACAGTGAGCCCACAGCTGCAGGCCGATCACCAACAGAGAACACGCCGGTGAGCGCCGAGGGAGGGGCGGCGGGGGGCGGGGCGGGGGCCATCAGCTGCGAACTATTGCAGACAGGATGGACGAGACTCCTACTGGGTAGCACAGAAAAACACGCCCACTGTCCTGTGATCCACTATAACGGAAAAGAATAGAAAAAGGTACAAATAAATAAGCAGAATTTTTAATGTCACATTAAAACAAACAGCGTTAAAGACCAATAAATTCTAAAAGACGTGAAACATTTTCAAAAATAGCTAACGTCTCTGGAGGCAAGCTGGTTGGCAAAGGACAGAGAGGGAGGACAACCCATTTTTAATGGGTACTCTTTTAGATCACACACACGTGTAATCTATTTTAAAACTAAAATAATTTTTAGGCTGTGATTTATACACTTCAAATTAATAGGTTGTTTGGAGGGGTTTTTTTCTGAATCAAGTCCAATCTATTCTAATATAAGAAACACCAAGTTCTTGACTCATACAGCCTGAAATTAAACGCCTGGAGTAACACTGACAGAAGCACATCCCTTTGTAAAGCCTCGATGAGAGATTCTGGACTGACTTCTCTCTGTTCCAAACATAAACATCACTACGATTGTACGTGCTGAGAAAAGTACTGAAGCCAATCAAATGTCTGCTCTTTGAAAAATTTTTCCTGTTACTTCAACTTCAGTACCATTTATTCTCTAAAGAAAATGTCTTTTTCTAAAATAAAAGTGTACTTCTGGCAATGTTACGCTTAATTTTATGCAAAATCTCAAAAAAAAAAAAAAAACCAGCAATGTCTCCTGGGTTCTCCCCTGAAATGTTTCAGAATGCATTAAAGTATGGCCTGCACTGAGATATAGCCTTTGCCAAAACCATGATCAACATCCCTAAACAACCTTAAATACTTCATGGCCAGATGTGCCAGGGGCCTGCCTCCAGGCTTGTGACAAGGTAACCCAACAACACGTCTGCTCTGCTCACGCAGCTGTCAACAGAAGTAGAATCCTGCTGACATTCAGCCGATGAAGGAAGCCGTAAATAATGCAGTAAGTAAACAGTTAGGTCAAGTCCCGAAAAACTCTTCCATCATTCAATTTTAATATCAAAAACAGGCCTAAAAAAAAAAAAAAAAAAGCTTATACTATCCCATTCTCAGCACTCAAAATACCAGAAAATTTCCAAGAGAAATAGCACTCTGTCGAGTTATGTGATATCCTTATGGGTTTTCCTTCTAAATTTATGCTAAGCACATTACATAGCCACTTTTACTATACCAAGTTCGTACTTAAATAGCCTGTGACTATCTCTCAAGTTCTACAATATACTGTCCGCATTTATATCTTAGCGGAAAATCAACTGCCATGCATTTCTTTCAAATGGCAATACTACACTTTCCAAACAGAACGCCTTTGGGTGTATCAAAGGCACTTTCCTAAGTGGGCTTTCTGCCAACAACTTGTGCTTTTCTTAAAGGTTATGTGCATTATCATTTAACCTGCTGGGAGCCTCCAAATAGGTTTATTCAACTAATATTAATGAATTCCTTAAATGTATCTCAAGTTCCTTTCTAGATCAGTGAAGAAACACAAAGAACTCAAGTTTGCCAAGCCTTTCGTGGGTCTTACAGGATCCACTACTCAACGCACATAATGAATTAGTAATCATGAAACTGCCAATACTGTGACACACGAGGCCAAATCCAATGTAAGTTCAGGACAAAAACACAAAGGAAAGGAAACTGCAGATCCCATTGGGTTATGTTTAAACTGAAGACAGATGGCATTAATTTGTGGGTATGCAAACAATTTCTAGGACTTTAGCGTCAGAGACAGCCATAATACCATGTATCATTGATGCTAAGACAGTTCTTCATATTTTAACATCTCTGAAATTGTCAAATGAATCACATTGTAGTGTAATTACTGATGTTTCTTTTTATTGGTCCATAAAACAATGGTGTGACTTTCAACTCAGAGTCACCAAAATATGACAATGTTAATATCAGCTAACAAGTATTGAGCATTTACTGTATACCAGACATTGCATGTGGATTATTTTATTTAATACCCAAGATACTCTGAAGTGGCTCCAATTATTTACCCCATTTTTATAGCCGGGAAAACTAAGAGATGAGGTCACTTGTCTAAAGGCACAGGTTGGCTCCAGCTCAGCTCTTTATCCTACCCTTCACCCCCACAACCAACTCCACGGAGGAAGAGCCTGCTGGAGGTCTGAGAGCCAACTGTTCCTTGGGGCATGAGTTCAGGGCTCAGTCAAGCATCTTCTAAGCACTTTTTTTTTTTTAAGGAATACAGAAGTAAAAACATAGAGTTCCAAATATCAAGAAGAGATATTAATTCACAGCCTTTACTTAAAGGAAGGGTTGGTAAGAGTTTGCTAAGAGTTTGCATACCAAAACCAAAATCCTGCATGCTACAACCAAGACCTGGTACAGCCAAATAAATATTTAAAAAAATTTTTTTTAATTCTATTATTGCTAGAGAAATGATATAAGAATGTATTCCTTTACTCTGTAGCTAAATTTTAAGTCAGTGTTGAAATAGCCCCAAATAAAACAACTTATACATCAACAATGAAATTTATTAGGGTGGTGGTTGTTCAGTCGCTATGTCATGTCCAACTCTTTGCGACCCCATGGACTGCAGCACGCTAGACCCCTCTGTCCTCTACTATCTCTTGGAGTGCGCTCAAATTCATGCCTATTGAGTTGGTTGTTGGGGTAAGTTCACATAAAAAACTACCATTCCTAACACTTGGCAAAAATGTTTGGGACTTTTACAAAAACACATTTTTTAATTCACACTAGTACAGAGACTTTTTTTTTTCTTCAAAAGTTCTTTAAATAGTATCATCTGCTTATTTGTTGGCTGCCTTCCTCGTATTTATTTTCCAGCTCCCTCAAATGCCCCTGTTGTATATGTTGGGAGACTAATACCAGTACTAGATCCCAAGATGGACCCTAACCCCCATCATCCTGGCCAGGGGCTAGTTCAGAGATGGACACATGGACCCAAAAAGGCCAATCAGACAAGAAGATTCAGCCCCAGGACTTCTACTCCAGGAAGAAGCTGTTGGGGAAGTGCTCTCTTAACATCTCTGCTAATTAAAGCTAGACGCAAACAGCCGTGGGAGCTGCTGGTGGCCACCTCCTGCCTTTCGAACACAAGTGGAGGCAGCCAAGAATGGTCTGAGGTCACAACACTGAGAAATGGGAAAACCAGGTCCTTGCCATGCTGCTGGAATGACTTTGGACTTTTCAGTAAATTTACGGAACAAAATTCTTTCTATTGAGCCAATTTAAGCTAGGTTTTCTGCTACTTCCATCTGAAAGCATTCTGGTTTTTTAAATTAATTTTAAAAATTGGAATCAGGAAGTGTGGTATTATAAATACAAGACAGAAGTAAAAATGTGAAATTGGTTGAAGAAAGGAAACAGGATAAAATTCAATGAACACCTTAGGATCTCAGCCTGAGCCTTTAACTATGTTTACTCTCTAAGAAAAACAGACTGTGGCCGTGTGTGCCCGCCAAGATGACAATACAAGGAGCATGAAGGCACTAAACAGGGAGATTCAAGACAAGGAAAGGTTCTGACTCCTGCTCACAGGATTCTGTAAGGCTCCACGAGGAGATAAAATGAAAAGGGAGAAAAATATGCCTTAGCTAAAAGAGGGCCTTTCTCCTTCAAACTGCAATCCAAGGGGACCAATAGGTGTGGAGAGAGGAAACAGGATAAAGAAAGAGAGGGGACTGGCACCCTGGGCAGGAGCTAAGACTTCAGGGTAGGGGTGAGCAGAAGAATCCTGACCCCCAGGACACCCTCAGACATGCTTGTTAGGTATTCTCAGCCTGAAAACAGGAAACATCATTCAAGATGTAACTGCAAAGCACCCCCTAGGCAAGGGACAAATTAATGACCACTTCCATCCAACTACTTTTTTTCCAACAGCCCTGAGGGAGAAGCTGAGGAGATAACCGGGAAACCAAAGGTTACGAAGATGGGCCAAATTCTGGACTTGAGAGTCTTTGAGGCTTTGGTTCAAACCTGTGGAACTGCCCAAAGTCCAGGAGCAGACTAGCTCTGGGCTGTCATATGGCCACAGACATCCTAAGCCTAGCCAACCACAGGCTGTGACTGCCCAGTTCCCAGCCCCAATCCCGCACCCCGTGGCCCACAAGAAGTGGCAAACACCACCTCCAAGAGGGGTGTCCTCCAATGCCCTACTCACATGCGGCCATGGAACACGACCAACCAGAAGGTCATTAGTCATTAGCTCCCTCAACCAACGGATATGTGTGAGCACCACTGTGAGCCAAGCCACCTTCAGTGGGGCAACCGACGTAAACGAGACAGCAAAGCCAAAGGCTTCCTGCTGGGAACACGCTCTCCAGCTCCGCCACTGGCCACCCCTAAATCACCAGACAGAGGGGAGCCCCATGCCACCCTGGCAAGGGCAGCTGGCCCCTCTGCAAGGCCCCTGAACGGGAGCTGCGGGCAGTGCGCACAGAGGCAGGAGCGAAGCGCTGCAGGAGCGAAAGCCGCCTTCCGTTTCCCTTCGCCTCCCCTCAGGGCAGTGGGAAAGGAGTGGCTGGCTGGCTGGGGAACGGATGGAGCCAGTTTCTTTCCACCCTACTTGAGGATCTACCCAAGTGACGACTTTTTCCATGAATCCTTTAACATCACTGAAAGAGAGAAATAGCTAACACTGCAGCCGATGGTTCTGGTTGTAGGTAACACTGAAATACACATGGGCAAGCAGCAGCTGTCCGAATGAGAGCTGGTGAAGGCAGCTGGAGCCAGGATGGGCCAGTGGGCACATTCCAGACAAAATGTGCCGACAGAAACGAGGACTGGAGGCTGAATTACAGACGAAGAATGCCAACAAGGCTTGTTTCCCATTTTGGGGTTTTTTTTTGGTTTGGGCAACTGGGTAGATTCAATGAAGTGGGAATGACTGTAGAGAGTAAGGTTTCCTGGGAAGGGGATCAGAAAAGCTTAGGCTACTCGGCATGTTGTAGGGGAGAAGAATGTCATGTTTCCAACCTCGAAAAACTGCTACCTTATCTCCACCCAAAAAACTTGTCTCATTTTGTGAGTGTAGACTATCCTCAGTGTAGACTAACTTAAGTCAACATCCCATGAAGACGTGCAGGCCTTCTGCACGTGACTATTGATTATTGCAAAGCATGCGTGTGTGTTGCTCATTCGTGCCAAGTCTTTGCCAGGCTTCAGGCTATATGTCCATGGCATTCTCCAGGCAAGAATACTGGAGGGGGTTGCCATTCCTTTCTTCAAAGGATATTTTTCCGACCCAGGGATCAAACCTGGGTCTCCGGCATTGCAGGTAGATTCTCTACCATCTAAGCCACCAGGGAACGCGTCTATTATAGCTGCTTCTGAGAATTTTTCTATCAGCCCATGAAATGATTATCCATTTAGGAGAAAAGAAACTATCTTTTCTTTCCCGTTAAATGTGTTTTTAAAGAATAAAACAAATTTCATGTTTTTTTTTTTTAACCTAGAAACAAAAACACAATTAAAAATCAAAAAGCTTCTTGGGGCTGGCTTGCATCTTGCCTCAAGTGAGGAAATGCTTATGAGAACTCTAGAAACTATGAGACGCTATACAGATATAAAGGCATTACTATGAGTATTATTTATATGGACAAACTCTCATCAAGCAGATCTCAAATCTATGATCTGTAGGTAATATATGTAGAAATACAATATGGTAAAACTTAAGATTTTTATCCTAAAGCTCTAAGGGAACAAAAGGCAACACATTACATGTGGTGATGATTTTTTCTACATTTACAGAGTCAGCTATCAATATGTCTTTTGGGTACCAGAAGGTAACGGCACCCCATTGCCTCAAGTCTGGTGGGCTGTGCTCCATGGGGTCACTAAGAATCGGACACGACTGAGCGACTTCACTTTCACTTTTCACTTTCATACATTGGAGAAGGAAATGGCAACCCACTCCAGTGTTCTTGCCTGGAGAATCCCAAGGACGGGGAGCCTCATGGGCTGCCGTCTATGGGGTCGCACCGAGTCGGACACGACTAAAGCGACTTAGCAGCAGCAGCAACATTAACAAACAGGGCTTTTAGAGGTTCAAAATAAATTTATTGATTAGAAATATGTGGGGAAAAATACCAAACTTACCCAATTATTACAGCTGGTTTATGCAAGTTAGCATTTTTACCCCACTTCAGGGAGGAGGTTATTTTACAAAAATAGGTCAGTGATAACCCCAAATGACATTCCTAATAAAAGATATGAACCAGCACTGTTATCCAGAATCGAGACTCCAGGCTTTCAAAGGACTATCTATAAAAAAAAGTAGGTCTAAGGAGGATTAGATTCCTGAATCTGCAAAGAATCACTTGGGTTGGAATAGCTTTTTAATATTATGCTAGAACAAGAGCTTTTGAGCTTCTGCTTGTTTTTGGTTTTGGTTTTGGGTTTTTGGGGGACTGGGAGACGGGTTCTCAGTATCAGAATGAACATATTCTCTGGTGGAAAAAAATCTATTCAGACTTACAAAGGATGCAGTGCATTTTACTCTCTAGGACCCAGGGATCTTCCTAGTAGAGAAATATACATGACATGGATATGCACCCTTAGATGCTACTTCAGCCCTTTAAAATGCATTTGGCACAATTACTTTGAATGTCCAGAACACCTATATTTGAAATAATTACTATTAGCAATTAATGTACTAGTTGCTCTAAGAAATTTTTGCTTAAGAGTTGTAGATTCTTTTGTTGTTTGTTTTTACCATTTTTAATTGTTGAAAAGCAACATATGCTCAAAGCAGGGATAAGAACTGGGTGGGGAGGAGATGAAATAGTAAAAGAAACACAATGAAACAAAGTCTCTTTCTTTCCCGCTCTGATCTGTACCCTCAAGTCCCAGTTTGTCTCCCCAGAGGTCATCACAATCAATATTTCAACAGGACTCTTCCAGTGATGTCTGTATACATACACCATAAATTTCCATTGTGTTTTATTTATTACTCAAACAGTATATACAATTTCCACTCTTTTGAATCATGCTTCCCACCTCCCCCCCACTCAATAACAGACCTTGGAAAATATTCCATCTCAGAATATAAAGCACTAGCTTATTCTTTTAAACAGCTATGTATCCCTGGGGCATGTCATAATTTATTTAGTTCTCTATTAATGCAGATTTAAGTTGTTTCTAGTCTTCTATAATTTTAAGCAATGCAGCAACAATTTTGCACATAGGCTTTTCATAAATGTGTGAATATAATGTCTGTAAGAAAAATTTCTAAGGGCAAAGTTGTCAGGTACAAGGGTACCTACATTCCTCACATGTGCTCAGTCACTTCAGTCGAGTCCGCCTCTTTGGGACACCATGGACTGTAGCCCACCAGACTCCTCTGTCCATGGGGTTTTCCAGGCAAGAATACTGGAGTGGGGTGCCAAGCCCTCCTCCCCATGTCTCCTGAGTCTCCTGCATCGGCGCAAGTGGATTCTTTACCTCTGAGCCATCATATACTTTTCTTACCTGATATCAAACTGTCCTTCCTACTCGATTGTACCAATTTATATTGTCAACCACAGTGTGAAACAGTTTCTGCTTTTCCACACCTCTGTCATCACGACATACTGTTAAACTCTGGTCACTGCCAATCTGCTAGACAAAAACTGTTTCCCCCTTAGTTTTAATCGGTAAATTGTGTTTGGCATGAACAGGACTGCATGTTTTTCACATGTTTGAAATCCATTTTCATCCTTTTCTGTGAATTGTCCACATCCTTTGCCAAATAGGTTATTGGCCTTTTTCTAATTGATTTTGAAAGCTCTTTATATAGTAAGCAAGCTAGACTTTCATAACATACAGATTACCAAGTGTTTTTCCTAGCCTGCCCATTTTTATCCATTTTATTTTCCATGGAAAAATTTTCTATCCAACTACTAAAGTTTTGCTTGTAACTTTTTCAGCTGATTCTTTTGGACTTTCAAAGATATAAAATCATAACCACTTGCAAATAGGGACTTTCCTTTCTGATGTCTTTCTCTAGCTGACACAGCTGTGACAGTGGGCACCCCTGCGCTGGTCCCGATTTTGACGGGAATGCTTCCAAGGTTTCACAATTTAAAATGATGCTGTGATGCCACTTGGCTTATGATACTGTTTCTCTTGGGACTTTGCTGAATGCATAGAGAATTTAGCAATTCATTCTTGAGCGTAGTTTTTCCATGTTTACCTGTAGATTCCATAATTTTCTTCAGTACGTTATTAGCTTGAGCACTGACATGATTATTTAAGCATAAGAAATAACAGGAATCCATGACTTTGTATTTACACTGTGCTCCTCTAGGAATAATTCACAGCTACTCGTCCAAATACTGAATCCATATCAAGTCCTAGCCTGACAGAAAAGGCAGGTGTCTCCATTACTGACTGGAAAACTGAGTCACAAATGGATGATAATTCCACCACCCCCTTTCTTCACCATGGCACTTCTGTGAGTTAGAAAGAAACTACCAGTCCGGTAGTTAAGCCACAAGGAAGCACCAAGGCCTTTAGAGAATTTAGCGGATGCTCAACAACACGAGGAAAGCAAACCAGGCTGCTGTCTGCAAGCCCCGCTTCACAACATGCTCTTCCAGACTCCCTGCAAGCAACCTTCAAGTTGGACTCAGGAGCCTAAACATCTGAAAGGCATCAGCGGCAGCAAGCATAGCAGGTCCGCGTTCTGTGATACACGACGCTGCCGACCTTCCTCAGCCAGTTAGAATTCCTTTCAGCTGCAATGGAGGTGAACACAGCTGGAATTACAGAGTGGGGCCATCACCAGGCGCACTGATTGTACGTTATTTAAGCCTTGTTTTAAAACAATAAGAGGATTTTTTTTCCCCTTTAATCTAGAAATATGGAAACAACATTTCCCTTAGCTTAAGTATCTAAATGGATTCAATTTCATCTATAGACACAACAGGAATTCTAACGTTTTAAAAAGAAGACATGCCTGATCCACAAGTCTATGAGCTTTTCTTTTTTTCCCACGAGAGAGAGCTCGGCAGCTCTTAACTAGAATGGCCTTAGAGACTGCGGACAGCTAGATGCGGCTGACAACAAGACAATTTAAGTGGGGGCATTCGCTCGATAAAATTCATTGACAAAACAAGCAAACTACTCATTTAGGTCGTTCAGTGACCAAAAAAAAAACCAAACCACCCCACAACAAACCCACGTATTTTTACATGCTCTTTGTTTAAAGACATTAACCTCTGAAATGGTTCTTAAGTAACAAAAACATTGATTTGAGAATCCTAAAAGTTAGGGTTTCTCACCCAGAAAATCAGAGCATGGTATGAATACCCAATTATTTCATCCATCTCAGAAGGGTTTTTGAACTTCCTTTTTGCTCTTAGCACTCAAGAAAATGCATGATTCAGCTATTTTAACTTTTAACCAGTGCCCACAAGCATGTTACAAAATAGCCAGGCTAGTGAACTGGATCAGTGAGCTGATGTTGAAATATTAAGGGTCAGTCTTTGTTTCTTTTTAAATTCATTAGGAAATACTTCTTCACAAGTGACTCAGTCCCCAGGACCTCTCCCTCACTCAATGTTCCACATTAGAACCAGCCAATGTGACTGAACATAGAAAAGGAAAATTTGGAGAAGAGAAAGAAAAACTGAAGTTCAGACACGACTTTCATGGTTGCAAAAATAGGAGTTCTGAACTGACAAACAGGCTTGAAGTAAAAATTGTAGTTTGAGAAATCACAACTACAATCAAAATACAGAAAGAAATAGGACTTATGGACAGGTTCATTTCTCAAGTCACTTAGGTGGTCAAAGTTTTGTTTTTTAATGGATTTGAGGGAAAAGATTTTTCTTAACACAGCATGGATATAACCAAATCAAAAATAAAGTCAATATGAGAACATGTATTTGGCAGAAGGTGATTGCTTTCAGTGTAACTGCAGTTTAAGTTTTGAATAAGCATTTGATCTAAGCCCACCACTCATCCTTTGATAACTCAGTTCAAAAAGTGCTTTGACTGTATCTTCATGAACCTGAAACACGGTTATGTAAACTCAGGTGGAGGGTAAATACTGATGACTGAGTCCCTCATCACAGTTTCGGCTGATTAAAACAAGAGTTCTGCCTGCCTTACGTAAGTCAGGTTCTTTGCTGGTACAAACTGACACAGGCAACGTCTTCAGATTTCATCTTTAAGAAAAACAACTATTTCGAATCACTCAGGTCACCTGTGGTTGATCAATTAAGGTTATTATCAGCTGGTGAGTACAACTGCTGTTCTCCAAGCTGGATCATCCAAGACACCAAAAAGTCAGCCTTACATTACACATGCCACAACTCGAAAAACAGCTTCTATATCCATAGGCTATCAAGGAAGGTCTCTTTCCCCTTCTCTACTTGGAATTAGAATTTTTCTCCTTTCCAGTACACAGTCACGCTCCGAAAGATATAAAAATACGAGGAGATCTGAGAGTGTTTCAAGACATAAAAGCACCAAAAAAAAAAGTTTGGGCATTTTTTTTTTTTTTAACTAACTGGGCTTTCCTGGTGGTGCAGTGGTAAAGACTCTGCCAGCCAATGCAGGAGACACAGGAGACTCGGATTCAATCCCTGGGTGGGGAAAATCCCCAGGAGTAGGAAATGGCAACCCACTCCAGTATTCGTGCCTGGAAAATTTCATGGACAGAAGAGCTTGCGGCCTACAGTCCATGGGCTCACAAAAAGTCAAACACAACTGAGCGCATACACTCCACATTTTAACTCACAAGATAACAGCAGAATAAAATTGAATTTGTTTGAAGAGCACTGTGGAACCCTAAGAACTCATTCTTTTACCAAAGTGTCCTGGGATTCATCTGTGTACCATGTAAGAGCAAAGTTCTTGCAAATTCTGCTTGAATTTAAGATAAAAAGTGTTCCCAAAGTATTTGATTTGTCAGAGGACTCCAAACTATCTACAAAATAAAGCTCTTCAACCAAGATCACTCAGTCTTGTACATATTATGCTCCAAGCCTGCTGAAACCATTTAAGAATGATTTTCCTGTTAAGATATCACAAAGACATTCATTAAAATCATATTCTTTTCAGTATAAATACATACATTCTTCTACTAGTTTGGGCCTGCTTTCCAAAGCAGGCCAACCTGGGACACAATAGTTTTCAAAAACAAAAAGGGCTCCAGAGAAAGGGGGGACGGAAATCATAAATGCAACCATTACACAAAAGTAATGCTTGGCATAAATCAAACAGAGGCGCTGTGTTTTAACATAAATTCTAAATATCGGGACTGAGATTTAACAAAAGCAAGTATAAGCAAACAGTAATTTAGAACAAGTAGGCAGTCAAACTGATATATCTTCAAGAAGGAAAAGAAAACTATAATGGAACTGAAATCTTGCTTTATGTATTAGGAAACGGAGAACCCAGAAAGGTTAAATGATTTGCTCCATATCATAGTTAATGGTAGATCTTACCAGAATCGAGTTTTCTAATTCTAAACCCAATGTTCTACTCAACCACCAAATATAACTGTGAACCCCGAAGTTCTAAATGCTCTTTTATAATCCAATTTTTCATGCTTTTCATTTTACTGTGCCCTGTGTGGTATTCCCTGACTGGGTAGAATAACCCTCATTCTAAAGAAAAAAATCACTTTTTAACAATATCAGGGAAGTAAATTCTGAAACAGGTAACAAAAGTACCCACCTCTTGAAAGATGGCTTCCCAAGTTTCCAGAAGAGATTTTAACCTCCCTTGACACGTTCAAAGATGGGGCCAGAAACCTATCCTCCCACCGCCAACAAGATAGCTCATTCCTACGTAAATTACGTAGTTTCCACATAATTTACGTAGTTTCCAGGTAAATTAACATTCATCAGATTACTGGCACCCTGTGCATCTACAATCGACACTAAATTCTCACCTCTCTGCAGGGAGGACCACAGAGTCCCTCAGATCAGGAATAACATCAGCAGAGGGAAAGGGAAAAATCGTTTTGGAAAGAACATTCATAACTTGATCCTTCAATAGCAAACATGTCCAAAAACTCTTTGAAGTATTTCTGCATCAGTGGCATCTAGATTCCTGAAAACTGGCTTCCCTGCTGGCTCAGCGGCCCTAGCCCATGTGCCCTTGAACCCTTCCTCCTGGGCTAGAAGAGAAGCCATAGCAACGAGGAGCCAGCACACCGCCACAACTCGAGACAGCCTGCACAGCAACTAGCACCCGGTACAGCCGAAAACTAACGATAATAAACTCCTGGAACCGAAAATAATTCGGGAAGAACTAACCCCCACTCCAGGTGGAAAAGGCTCAGGTCCAGACCTGCTAACTAGGCTTGATTAATAATATATATCTGACACAAATGTTGTAATTAAAACCTAGTCCTTCTAAAACATTAATCACACTTTTATCTAACTCACAAAATCAGTCACTTCTGCTCTTAACAAGAAACCTGAAACCAATCTCACGTCAACTATAGATTACACTGCAAATGAGAACCAAATGAAAGGTGTCAGTCAAGTATTACAAAGTAAAAACGTGGCTTTTTGTAACCATAAAACAATGTATATACTGTATCTACATAGTGAGAGTTTCCTACCAGCCCTGGAATAAAGAATTATATTTCTCCAGAAACAAAATCCCTGGGACATATTTGCTATTGACAAAACCAGGGTCTGGATTAGGGTCCAGATCACTGTGATCTGATTGTGTTATTTAATCATAACCTGCTCTGACATCGTTCTACAAAAAAACTATCTCCCTTTCCTTGAAACAAAAAATGGATCATGCAACAGCTAAAAACTCTCAGAGGAAATTTTAGTTTGAAAAAAATCACTCTCTGTTGTTTTCAGGGATTTCACCAATAATTGAGGGCCATCCCAAATGCTCATTTAAAGAATCAGACCAGACCGACTTTGAAGTCATCATCAGACCAGTCACTGAACAGAAAAATCCAGGGGAAAACCCCTAACAGGGATTAGCCTGAACTTTATATTTCCTTTCCAGAGCTGGAACTATTTGCATTTGGAAAGTCCCCCAGCAGAACTGTATTTGCAACACTACAATCCAGCCTCAGGTGTGAATTTAAACCGGGAGACGGGGCAGCAGTAGTGGGGAGAACGACGAAAAGACAGAAGCGGGTGCACACTGGTCCAGGATCTCTGGAGCCCGCCAGCCAGGGGCACGGCCGGCAGACACGACCGGCAGCTACACACACCAGAACCACCACGTCGCAGGCCGAGAACAGAGCTTCGCGCTCACCCTTGAAGGTGGCACTACAGAGCCACCTAGGAGACACGGGCATTTCATTGAAGACTCAATGAGAGTGCATCAAGAAGCCTGCGCTAATGCAGCTGCCAAAGCCTCCAGAGTGTGCGTGTGCGCGCGTGCGTGCGTGCGTGCGTGCGAGTGTTGCGGGGGCGGGGGGTGAGGTGGGTGGGACAGGGGTGACGGTAACGCAAAGAACTGAAGCAGCAGAGTCAAGAGAAGATAGTGGCCTGGCCAGAGGGAGAGAGGAAGTGGCCCAGACTGTAGAGGTCTGGACCAGAGGGGAAGTGAGGGGACCGGGACCGGCAGAAGCTACGAGACTGGATTGAGGAATTAGAGGCTGAAGGAAAGGGTGGAGGCCGCCAGACAGAGGCAAGGGGGCGGGGCGGGGGAGATAAGCGAGGGCGGGACAAGGTAGAAAACGGGGGGCGGGATGGAGGGGGAAACCAGTCAGGGGGCGGGGCTCAAGAGAAAGGGGCGGGGCGCGGAGGGGCGACGCGAGGGGGCAAGTGGGGGCGGGGGGAGAGGGGAAGAGCACGGATGGGGGAAGGGGGAGAAATAGGTGGGGGGCGTGTACCAGGAAGGAGAAGCCAGGGGGCAGGTGGGAGCGGGGGGAGACAGGGAAACGCCAGAGGATGGGAAAAGCAGGCGAGAAGAGAGGGGCGGGACCGAGAAGGAAAAAGAGAGGGGGCAGGTGAGGGGGGAGGGAAGAAATGGAGGGGCACGAAGGGGGGTGAGGCGAAGGGCAAGGGGGGCGAGAGGAGCGAGGAGGCGGGGGGGGACGGAAGGGGGCCAGGAGGGGAGAAGTGAGGGGGAGTGGGGAGGATGAGGGGGGATCGCAAGGGGTCCAGGAGGGTACAGTGAGGGGCAAGGGGGCGAGGAGCATGGAGGGAGGAGAGAAACGGAGGGGCAAGGATGAGAGGGGAGCGAGGAGGATGGAATGGGGGCCGGAGGGGGTCCAGGAGGGAAGACGCGAGGGGGCGGGGCCGGGAGGGGGGAGCGAGAGGCCCGAGTATGGGGACGAGGAGGGGAGAAGGATGGAGGGAGTGAGACCGAGGGAGGCCAGGAGGGGAGACGCGAGGGGACAGGTCGTGGGGGAAGCAGGGAAGCCGGGGGGCGGGGTGGGGGGCGAGAAGCGAGGGGGCGGGGCCGGGGCGGGGGCGGGGCCGGGAGGGAGCCCCGAGGGGCGCCCGGCGAGGGGGGCGAGCCGGTCCCGGGACGGCGGCCGGCGAGGGGGAGGGCCGCCTCCCCGGGCGCCCTGCGGGAAATTCCGGGGCTGCTGGAGGGGCCGTGCGGGCTGTGAGCGGGCGCCGGCGGGGGCCTCCCTGCCGGCCGTACCTGTCAGACGGATCTTGATGCTGGAGCCGTTCCTCCGCGTCCCGGGGTTCGACATCTCCCGCCAACGATCGGGCAGCCGCGGATCCAGCGCCGCCGCCGCCCCCCGGCCCGACCCGGCCCGGCCCCGCCGCCGCCGCCGCCGCCGCCTCAAGGTTACGGCTCCGGGCTGGGCGCCGGGGTCCGAGCCGGGACACAAACTCCGCGGCCCAGGCGTCCGGACGGCCGGCAGATGGTCGAGCCGGGGGATCGGCGCTCGACCCGGCGCCCCCGACCCTCGCTAGCTCCCAGCCGAGCCCAGTCCAGAGCCGCCGCCGCTACCGCCGCCGCCGCCACCACCTCAAAGCCGGACGCCCGCCGCCCTCGCCGCTTCCGCCGCCGCCGCCTCCCGGAGCCGCGCGCGCGCCCGCCGCCGTGCCGGCCCGGCCCTGCGCGCGCCCGCGCCGTGCGGCCCCCGCGCCTGCGTGCGTGCGTGCGCGCGCCCGCGGGGCCGCGGGGCGGGGCTCGGAGCGCGCACGCGTCGCCGGCCCAGCCCCCGGGCGCGCGGGGTACCAAAGCCAGTGGTTGGGGCGTCCCGCACCGGCGCGGAGGAGGGGGATCGGAAGCCCTCGGGACCCGGCGCGACGTGCAGAGCCTCGGCGGCCGGGAGCGAGCGCCGGGCACGCCCCGGGGCGGGCGGGACGGCGAGGCCCGCGTACGGGCGTCCTCGTTCTCTGCCACATTCTCCCACGGAGCGGGTTTGCAGATGCGGACGTTGAGGTTCAGAGAATGGCATCGATTTTCCAGGCCTCTTACTCAAGGCTCAGAGCTCGTGAGAGCTGTTGAAAGCGGGCTTACAGCAAACCGAGGCCTGTGATTACACCAACGACTTTGCACGAATAGGCGTGCAATTCCAGTTTGTTTATTTACTTTTAGTAAAGAGTGTCTTAAAAAATGCAATTCGAAGGAGGGACTTCTCAAAGAGACAAAGTCCCTAGGTGTGTTCTGGGCAACTAGTGCTCTCTCTCTCTTGACCCGTAACAAAGTTGCCAGGAATCGCAGGAAGTGTCATATATGGGCAAGATAAATAAGATGCGAGAGGAGGATAAAGAGGTAGATGTTGTCACCATCCAGTCCACAGACACTTGAGCCAAACAAAAAGTAGCTTTAAGGCCTGCCTTTCCCTGCCGTCTGCTAACACTTCTGCCAGAGTTTCAGGGTGGAACTTAAAGCTCATTATGCTTTCTTTAGCAAACAAACCCCTCTGTTAACCTGTTACAAAGAGGAAAAACGTGGATAGGGAAAGCTGGGTTTGTTTATCAGACTTGTCTTTGACCAACTACCTGATTCTCTGGATGCCTTCTTTGGTTTGTGTCTTAAGGAAACCAGGCTGTGATCCCTTGAGGCCATCCCCTGCAGCCGGCACCTTCCTTGTGATCACGGTCTTCAGAATAGAGCCCTCTTCCTAGAGCCCTTTGACATGCCCACCTGCCCTTGCCGAGCTCAAGACTCCCGAGTTGGATTCAAGGCTGCCTCTCCCAGCCTCCATCGGTGACTTAAAAGGACAGATCTAGATCATTTCTATGGCCCCTTGCAGCTCAGACTTTGAATGAGTCTAGAGAAATATCCAAGAATACAAGCTGTGTTGAAGCAACAGAGCAGTGGATCCAATATCCAGCTCTTCCTCTGAGACGATTGCCACCGAGTCCCTGGACCTAAATAAATCCGTTTAGAGTCTGCAGCGCCTCAAGAAATCCCCATTCTGCTTTCGGCGCAGTCAGTATTCCCTCCCTTCGCTCGGTTCCCATATTCAAGGAGCCTCTTCTCTGTAAGCTACACTCTGCTTACCTGGGTGCTGGACCCTGTTCTTACGCCAGCTGTTTCTGACCTAAAAACCTTTCATTTCTTAACCTCATTGTTGTCTTACCTTCCTGGATGTCTGGGCCTTAATTGTTTCCTCAACTCCTGAGTCAGAAGGCTACTTCTGGAGGTTACTGAATTGCATTTTATTTACTCATTAGCAAGTAATACATGACTAGGGACAGTCAGAGCTACAGTCCATGGGGTCACTAGAAGTCAGACACGACTGAGTGACTTCACTTTCACTTTTCACTTTCATGCATTGAAGGAAATGGCAACCCACTCCAGTGTTCTTGCCTGGAGAATCCCAGGGACAGGGGAGCCTGGTGGGCTGCTGTCTCTGGGGTCGCAGAGAGTCGGACACGACTGAAGCGTCTTAGCAACAGCAGCACAGCACCTGCAAGGCTCTGCTGAGTGGCTGAAACAAAGAACGGACAAAGATACAGTGTCTGAGGCTAGAAAGTAGATTACAGTACCACTCTGCTTGGAAGGAGAGAGATGGAGAGCTCAGAAAAGTCACAGAAGATCTTGATCTAGGGATTTAGAGGCAAGTTGAAGTCTTTTGAGCCAGGAAGTGGGGAAGGGCACTATAGACAGAGGGAACAGCTTGTGCAAAGTGAATGCATTTTCTAGCAAAGGGTTCAGGGGCAGTGCAGTCACGTAGCTGCTGAATTTCTCTCCTTACACCAACTCCACTAAAAGTTGATAAAGATGATAAAAAGATGTTTGCCCACTTAAAAATTATCACCACAATTTTGTGCTGAGGCTGTAGGCCAGCCTTATATCAAACTTAAGATGTACCTTGAAGGACTTGCCCCGTGGTCCGATGGTTAAGACCTCATGTTTCCAAGGTAGGGGGCATGGGTTTGATCCTTGGTTGGGGAACTAAGATTTCACATGCTGAGTGGCAAAAAAAAAAAATCATCTCACTATACAAATACCCTCAATGTGTTCAATGTGCTTCTCAGCTCCAAATTAAACCTTAAAAAAAATGTACCCTGATACCCAATCTCTGATCAAAATATTCAGGAAATTCCAGAAATTTCCCAAAAGCAGAACTTGATGCCCTCTCTACCAGCAGCTATTTACATAGCATCTACATCTAGAGATGAGTTCAAGTCTGTAGGAATGTTAGGTAGTTAGAATAGGGAAACAAGGTCCAAGGCAGAGACTAGACGAGGAAAGGGAAAAGCCTGAGGAAAGGGAAACCACAGCTGGGGATTAGAACCTATTGGGGAAAACATGCCTAACATGCCCCTTTCCCTGATTGGCCTTGAGCATACACCCTATCTGCATTCCCTTCCCTGATTGGTCGTAGGTGCAAACCCCATTTTACATGGGGAATAGCCTCAGGAACCTCCAAAGTATAACCTCCAAAAAGTATAAAAAGGAAGCCCGAATGGGGTTGAGGCCATTCCTACCAGGAATGCTCTAATATCTCAAGTGTGTACTGCATGCCACTTGCTTAATAAATCCTGCCTGTTTGAGCTGTCCTGGTCTGTCGTTTCAATTCTTTGCTACAAGAACTGAGTGGAAAAAACTGACCCAATAGGAAGATACGCTTAGGTTATATACAAATACTATGCCATCTTATATAGTTTAAGGGACTTGAGCATCCCAAAATTTTGCTTTCTTCAGGAGGTCCTGGACCAGTCCACCACAGATAGGAAGGGATGTCTACTCTCTCCTAAAGCTATCTTGACAAATAGACAGGAAATGCCAAACAATTCTGCTGAGACAGAGACAAAGTTCAGTGAGTATCCTTTTTGCAATGACTTTACAGAAAGCAGTCTTGATCCAGCTTTCTGTGTAGGATTTGGCAACTGATTTTATTGCCCCCAGATGTATCACTTCCCTGACTCAGTGTTATCGGGCATTTGAAAGGTTTTCCAGTGAAAGAAAAAAAATCTCTCTGGGTCTGACTACAGTACTTCTTTTTTTTGCTGTCCCAAACTCTTCGAGAATCTGATAGCAACAGTGGAGACTTTCACCAGAAAAATGATCTATGCAAATACACACCGAATTTTGCATCCCATTTCCATGGGTTCCTGAACACCTGAAACCAATTTATGGATCCTGTAAGGTCCCATTATTCCTAATCTAAAGGCAACGATCAAATGAACAGCATTGGGGATATCCCATATGTATGTGTTCAAGAGGACTTCCCTGGTGGTTCAGTGGTAAAGAATCTGCCTGCCCTCATGCAGGAGATGCAGGTTTGATCCTTGGGTTGGAAAGATCCCCTGGAGGAGGAAACGTCAACCTGTTCCAGTATTCTTGCCTGGGAAATCCAATGGCCAGAAAAGAGCCTGGCAGGCCACATTCCATGCAGTCGCAAAGAGTCAGACACGACTTAGTGGCTAAACAACAACAACGAAATCAGTAAGTGTGAAATGCACATGCTGGTCTTTGCTCTGAAACCAGCAAGTCCTATGGCCCTAAGGAAATCTGTTCGGAATATCATGCAGAGAATCCTTGGTGGGATATACAGCTCTAAAACATGCCTCTTGAGAAGACAAGTCTAGACCTGAGCTGGTGCCTCTGAGACCAGCGGTTACATCAAACTAACCTTTACAGTCTTTTGTAGCTCTAGGATCTAGGATTCTTTTACTTTTCACCTAAACATCAAGTTTTAAAAAGTAACTGTGAGACTTCCCTGGTGGTCCAGTGGTTGAGAGTCCACCTGCCAGTGCAGGAAATGCAGGTTCAATCCCTGGTCCGAGAAGATTCCACATGCGAAGGGCAGCGAATCCCATGTGCCACAACTACTGAAGCCTGCGCGTCCGAGAGCCTGTGCTCTGCAATAAGAGAAGCCGCCACGCTGAGAAGCGCATCCCAGCTAGAGAGCAGCCCCCGCTCACCTCAGCCAGAGGAAGCCTGCTCACAGCAACAAAGACCCAGCACAGCCCATAAATAAATAAAAGTTAAAAAAACAATTATCATTAATTAGCACATTCGTCTATTCTTTTATTCCCAGAAGGCTTTAGGCTCTTTCTTTAAATTACAACCTAAACTTGATGCAAGTCTTAGTATGTTATCATTGGTAAGGTTTTTTACTTTTTTCCTCATTGAAATTTTTATTGAGACAATGCTTTTAAACATGAAGTTGTAAAAAATAATACAAAGAGCTTCTAGATACTTTGCTAGTTTCCCTAATGGTAACATTTTGCAAAACTGTAGAATATCACAACCAGGGTATTGACATTGATGCAATCCAATCACGTTCAGATTTCCCCAGTTTTTCAGCAGGATGGCTGAAAAGAAAAACAGTAATATGAAATGCTGGCAAGAGTGCAGAGGAGCCTTGCTTGCAGGTTAAGGGAAGCGTTATAACCACTCTGGAAAAGCTTGGCAGTTTCTTATAAAACTAAACATTGTCCTTTCATTATGACCCAGCGATTATATTCTAGGGTAGCTTATCCCAGAAATCTTATACTGGGGTGTGTGCTAAGTTCCAAACAGTTTTAACATTTGGTAGGTTCAAGTATCCATCCCCGTGGTCAAAACCCTGAACACCTCCAGCGCCACGTGGAGTCCCTCATGATGCCCTTTATCCCCACACCTTTTGTCCCACTCTGAACACCTGGCAACCACTAATCTGACCTCCATCTTAAATATTGTTCACTTTAAATGTTACATAAAAGGAATCATGTAGAATGTAATCCTTGGGGATAGATTTTTTTTTTCATGCAGCATCATTCCCTGGAGAGTCATCCAAGTGGTTACAGGCATCAGTAGTTCTTTCCTGTTTATTACTAAGCAGTGTTCCACGGTATGGATGTATCAGTTTGTCTAACCGGTGGGTCACCCTTGGAAGGGCACCTGCTGCTGCTGCTGAGTCGCTTCAGTCGTGTCTGACTCTGTGCGATCCCATAGACAGCAGCCCACCAGGCTCCCCCATCCCTGGGATTCTCCTGGCAAGAACACTGGAGTGGATTGCCATTTCCTTCTCCACCTGGACTAACTCCAACTCTTGGTTATTTCAAATAAAGTACTATGAACATTTGTGTACAGGTATTGATGTCAACAGAATTTTTCATTTTTCTTTTATAAGAAACTGCCAAGCTTTTCCAGAGTGGTTATAACGCTTCACTTAACCTACAAGCAAGGCTCCTCAGCATTCTTGCCAGCATTTCATATTACTATTTTTCTTTTCAGCCATCCTGCTAGGTGTGTAGTCACTGTGTTTTATGGCTGTGGAACTATTTGAGATATAGATTATTTCTTCAAATAGATGCAGCCAAGTAATTAGGGGAAATCTCAGAAAAATAACTCTAAAGTCTTTCTTTAAGGATCATAGCTGAACCTCACAGTCTGTGTTCAGAAACAAGTAAGGTCATGAGTGAAAATGAGAAAATAATTGAACTGCTATTATTCATTTAAAAATGTGATTTTGTTTATAGAGTAGCTCTCACTTAGCAGTGTTCTAAGCAATTAAATTGATTATCCAAATAAAAGTAAGACACTATTAAGAATATAAGCTTGATTTTAAAGAATCTTTGATATTAATTTTTCATTTAAATGCTTTATTCTCTGCAATTACCCTCTGTGTTTTTCAGTCTTTTAACTTTATTGAGGTTTTCAGTGGCTAAGTCAAAGATGTTAGTAAATGTTACATTGCACTTGAAAATATGTGGGCTATTTTCAAATCTTTTGATATTGTTATCTATCATAATTCCACAGAGATAAGAGAACAGACTCAGTATGATTTCAATACCTTTAGACCGTAACATTTTTGCACTTTATGTCCCTGGATATGCTCTAGTGTATCCTGGTTTATAGTCTATGGGAACTTGAATAGAATTTGCATCCTGCTGTTGTATGAAAGGGCTTCCCTGGTGGCTCAGATGGTACAGCGGCTGCCTGCAATGTGGGAGACCTGGGTTCGATCCCTGGGTCAGGAAGGCAACCCACTTCAGTACTCTTGTCTGGAAAATTCCATGGATGGAAGAGCCTGGTAGGCTACAGTCCATGGGGTTGCAAAGAGTTGGACATGACTGAGCAATTTCACTGTGTGTGTGTGTGTGTTGTGTAAAAATTGTATAAATCTTAATTATGTTGAAATGGTTCATAGTGCTTTTCAGGTCTTCTATATCCTTCTACTTTTCTGTCTATTCATTCTATTACTTTATGAGAGTCTGGTATTGAAACTCCAACTAAAAACTTAATTTATCTACTTAAATAATTGAAATATATAGTGGAACCATATGTAACTTTGTTCTGTATTTTCTAAGTTTCCTGTAAATGTGTTATCATACTTTCATAATATAAAAAGTAAAAAGAAAGAAAAAAAATCAGACACAATGATTTTATTATTAGTAAACAAAAGATATGTCTAAAGTGCTGGTCTATTACTCTTTACAGATTTCATGATTTCTTTGGCTCAGAAAAATAAGATAAATTCTCTAAACTGGTTATATCTCATCTACAATATATAGGCAATAACCAAGGAAATCAACAAAGCAAAGGAAATCTTAAGTCCCCGAATCACTTGTGTGTTGGCTAAATATTTTTGCTAGTCATACAGCAAGCTTGGAGGAAGCGCTTGTAGATTCTAAGACAATGGGTCTCAAAAGTGTGGTCACCAGAGCAGCAGCGACACCTGGGGACTGTTAGAAATGCAAATTCTTTGCTGCATGACCCAGGGAGTTCAAAGGAGGTGCTCTCTGATAACCTAGAGGGGTGGGATGGATCGGGAAGTGGGAGGGGGTTCAACAGGAGAGGACATGTGCACACCTATGACTGATTCACGTTGATGTGTGGACAGAAGCTGGCACGACATTGTTAAGCAACAATCCTCCAATTAAAAATAAATTTTAAAAAAACCATCTTTTAGAATAAAAATAAGAAAGGCAAATTCTGTGGCACCACCCAGCTTACTACAGCATCAAACTCAAGAGCTGAGCACAGCAGTCTGGTTTTGAACAAGCCCTCCAGGCGATTCTGACGCAAGCTCGGGTTTGAGAACCCCATGAAAGGCATCCAGTTGCTTTTCTAAAGTCTCAACGAAAGGAAGAGAGCAAGGAAATGCAAAAATCCGCAACAAGGTTATGTTGGCCAGAATGTCCAAATCAACGCCAGGTAATCTAAGCAAAAATGAGATCTGTTAGAAAAACTTCAAGGGGTCATAAAATCCTTGCTAGATTTTAAGATAAATCATGGACTGTAATCAATACATCTGATCAGCCAAGGAGCAGATTCTTTGATCAGAAACTGTGGCCAGGATGCCACCCCTGCTCCCCTAGGAATTAACGCCATCTGTCATTGCATGTCAGGATTATAAACTCTAATAGAGTCACAGATGTAGAAAACAAACTTATGTTTACCAGGGGGAAAGTGGGGGAGGGATAAATTGTGAGATTGGGATTGACATATATATATATACTACATATAAACAGATAACTAGTAGACTCCCCGTATAGCACAGGGAACCTACTCAGTACTCTGTAATGGCCTATATGGGAAAACTAATCTTAAAAAGAGTGAATATATGCACATGTTTAACTGGTTCATTTTGCTGTACACTGAAAACACAACACTAAATAAACAATACTCGGAAAAAAATTTTTTTTAAGATTATAAGTTCTAGAAGGAGTTCCCAATTTGTTGCATTGAAAGCAAGCCCCCTGTTTTCACTGTCTGGGGACAGTGAGAAGGACAAATAAAGCCCCTTTTACCTGTATAGAGGGAACTAAGGTGCTGACTCCTGCCTAAACCACACACAGTAGGTTCTTTCTCCCTAAGAGAACTGAGCAGCCCCTAAAAGGCTAATATCTGTCTCAGAAACAAGGAGAGCCTTGAATTAACATTCCCTATCATTTGATTTAAACAGATACCAATAATTTAGAGTTTCGTTTTTTACTCCTCAAGCACACACTGACTCATAGGAAGATGGAGACAGCTTAACAGGAAGAAAGGAAGTCTGTGATTTAAAACAAACTGGAAAATTCATGAATCACACACCCTTGCGCTAATTATCAAAGAAGAGCTGGAGGAAGTGCCCGTCTGCGGAGAATATTAACCAAAGTTTCTGACGGCAAGGAGGTGACCCAGTTCCCTAGTCCTACAGATACCCTGGGCTGGTCACCAAATCATCGCTGTCTGTCTTCTGCACCGTGTTGAAATCAAACTCAGTGAGAGATCGGGGCGGGGCTCTAATCTTACTGTGCCTGGGCAAAAACAGAAACAAGTGCAGATGAATGAGAGAGACTCCCTAGTACCAAGAAAGGGGGGACAGCAGCGCCTCATTATTTCAAGGCATTAATAGAAACAAATTAAGTTAATTTGGGGTTCTGGCTTGTGTGAGGGAGGGATGCTACATAATAACTAGTTTCTATTTCTGCTTGGTGAACTTGATAAAGATTTTCAAGCATCGCTTCTTCAAACCCAGGTTCAGCCTTTTCAGGTGCCTGCCGCAGCACTAAAGTATGCTGAAAACCCCCAAGCCTACTAGCTGCCCTCTAGCTGCCAGGACCTCCCTGGATGAACGAGGTCCGTAGGAAAGATCTTAGACTTCCATTTCTCCCCTCCCTTGAACTGTATTTTAAAAACACAGTCAGTGGCCCAGACGATAAAGAATTCACCAGCAATGTGGAAGACCTGGGCTCAATCGCTGGGGTTGGGAAGATCCCCGGAGGAGGTCATGGCAACCCACTCTAGTATTCTTGCCTGGAGAATCCCATGGACAGAGGAGCCTGGCGGGCTACAGTCCATGGGGTCACACAGAGCTGAACACAACTGAGTGAGTACGCCCGCTCTATGTAATAATTTAAGCAAACATTTATTAAGAACCCCAGTGTACTGGGTTCTTGTGCTGCTGCGCAAGGATTTTTTTTTTTTTTTCTGTTAGAAACATTTTTATTGTGAAAGATGACACACTTACGGAAAAGTGAAACTCCTGTGTTGCCATCACTAGATGAAGAAATAGAACCCTGCCAGGCCCAGGAAGACATCTGAATTCACCTTCTTGACTCCAACCCCTCCCTGGGCCCTCCCCAGGTAACCGCTCTCCTGACTGGTAATCATTTCCTCCTGGGGTAAAGCATTTCCTGCTTTTATTCGCAGTGTGACCCATTAAGTATGAACTCAGCTTTCTTTTGCCTCTTTTTGACCTTTCTAAAAATGGAACCATACAATTTTTGGCATCTTTTTTTTTTTAATTCAGCGTCCTGTCTTTGAGATTCATCTATATTTTGTGTTATGGCTGAAGTTCCTGTATCTTTATTGTCTGTACAGTATTCTATTGTATGACTATATTTCAATTTATCCATTCATGGACATTTGGATTGTTCTAACTGGGGGATAATATGAAGATTATGTGTTAAATTGCACTTTGACTAATATGAATATTACATTAAACTGTGGTGCCACGCGTGTGCAGTGCATGGGCGCTCCGTCGTGTCCAGCTCTTTGCAACCCCGTGGACTGTAGCCCACCAGGCTCCTCTGTCCATGGGATTCTCCAGGCAAGAATACGGGAGCGGTTTGCCATTTCCTCCTCCAGGGGATCTTCCTGACTCAGGGATCGAAACTTCGTCTCCTGCGGATTCTTTACTGCTGAGCCGCCTGGGAAGCACTTCCTGGTTAATAACAAGTATTGCTTTGGCTGTTAGGAATCCCTTTAGTGATGTGTGTACTCAAGGTTTTGGGGGCTTGGAGGGGGTTGTCCATTTTGCTTTGGGATTTTTTTCTTTCTTACTGATTTGTTTGCATCCTTTATGTTATTTGGATATAATTTTTCTGTTGGTTTTCTTTTTGCCAATCTTTTTGTTGAGGCAAAATGCACATAATAGAAAATGTACCATCGTCACCCCTTTTAAATATAAAATCACAGTGTTGTGTTACATCATCATGCTCTGTCTCTGGAGCTCTTTTCATCTTGTAAAACTGAAACTGTATCCTCTAAACAATAACGCCCTCATTTCCTCCCTTTCCCCCATCCCTGGCAGCCACCCTTTTACTTTCTGTCTCTGCGAATTTGACTGTTTTACCTCATGTAAGTAGAATCACACAATATTTGTCTTTTCGTATTTAGCCGATTTCACTTAATGTCCTCAAGATGGAGAACACTATGGAAGTTCTGTAAAAAAAAAAAAAAACAAACTAAAAATAGAGCTACCATATGATCCTGCATTCCGATTCCTGGGCATCAATCTGGAGAAAACCATAATTCAAAAAATGGAGGGGGCTTCTGTGGCCATCCAGTGGTTAAGACTCTGCACTTCAAAAGCAAGCGGCATAGGTTCAATCCTTGGGCAGGGAACTAAGATCCCACATGCAGTGAAACCAAAAAATAAACACTTTTTAAAAATAGAAAGAAAAGATACATGCACCCCAGTGTTCACAGCAGCACTGTTTACAGCAGCCAAGACATGGAAGCAGCCTAAACGTCCATTCACAGATGAATGGATAAAGAAGATGTGGTGCTCTAATCTGAAACTAACAAAACACCGTAAATCAACTATACATGAATTAAAAAAATAAAAATCACAAAAATATTCATCTTCGTTGTAGAATGTGTCAGAATTTCCTTCCTTTTTAAGGCTGACTCATATTCCACAGTATGGATGGACCACGCTTTGCTTATCCATTCATTTGTCCATGGACACTTGAGCTGTCTCCACCTTTTAGATAACATGAATAGTGCCACTATGAATATGGGTGTACAAATAGCACCTAGAGATCCTTGTTTTAATTCTCTGGGGCAGACACCCGGAAGTGCTGGATCACACGCTATTTTTAATTTTAAGGAGCCACCAAACCATTTTCCATACCAGCTGCACCATCTGCGATTCCCACCAGCAATGCATGAGGGTTTCAGTTTCACTGCATCCTGGCCATCCCTTGTTATTTTCTGGATTTCTGTCATCCTAGTGGGTGTGAAGTGGTTATCTCATGCGGTTTCGATTTGTATTTCCCTGGTGATTCACGACATTCAGCATCTTTTTCTGTGCTTGTTGACCATTCATATCGCTTCTTTGGAGAAATGTCTATTCAAGTCCTTTGCCTGGTTTTGAATCGGGTTGTTTGGCAAGCAATTTTAAAAATCAGTTAGGTATGGTCCTTCATTTTGTCTAGTACTGGAGACCCATCACATAAGCAAATCATTCAAACCATGTATCAGTGAGACAGAAGAGCCAGACTGAACATTCCCCTTTCTCGGTGTGCTGTGGGTGTCTGTGGAGAAAGGGACACATCAGTCGCTTCATCTGGATGCATGTGGAGGGTGACTTGCTCGCTGAGTGTTTTCACCTCGTTATCTTAAGCAGCAAGTTGCTGAAGTGGCTCAAAAATTGTCAGCGATTAACTCAGGAGCATCATTCATTTAAATACACTTGGGAGGTATGGTCGGTCACTTTACCTTTCAGAAGGCAGCCCCCAGTCTTTGCTTCTTAAAAGGCCTGAGCCGCTTTCTTGACAAGCCCCATCTATTTCTGCTGTGAATTTTCATCTCAGATTGTCACTTAGAGGTATAATCAACGTAGATGTTGCAATTTGCTCAAAGTCTGTGATGTCTTAACTGAGCTCAGGACAAGGCTGTCATACTTCTCTTTCATGAGAGTCCTTGGAATCAAGTGAGAACACAGTTGATTTTTGCTCAGGAAAGTATTCGCTGCATAGAAGACAGACTGTCCTTACTGCAGCTGAATTCATAGATTCTGGTTAGATTCTCAACTCATGGATGAAAATTAAGAGACTTGAATAAATAAACCAGGGAGAATCCAAGGGGGATGTTATGCTAACTATGGGCTAGTCTTAGGAGAAAGCTTCCGTTGGAAAAGGGGTGGGGCTAAGTATCATTAGAGCCGGTTTGTGGAACCGGAACAGTCTGGCTGACGCATCATTCCCTGAAGGAGTTTCCACCCCCTGAATGCAATCCTTTGCAGAATACTTCATATCCAAGTGGGTGGGATAAGGGGGTGAGAGGGGGTTGGTGCCAACAGGGGATGACTTAGGAAAGCGATGAACCGCCCCAACATTTCTTTCCTCAAATCTAGAGACTTGCCACGAATTGTTTAGCAGTCATCAGAGTCTCCTTCCCTCAAATGCAGAGATCTAAAAACTCAGGGCATATGAGAGCCAGGATAAACCCCAGAGCGTAAGTCCCTGGCAATCTTCACATTACACATATGGCCATTACACACACGGCCTAGAGCAGATTTGGTACCAGCAGATCAGTGGGTTTCAGAGTTTCTCCGATGGCTCAGCAGGTAAAGAACCCGTCTGCCAATGCACGAGACCCAGGTTCGATCCCTGGGTCAGGAAGATCCCCAGAAGCAGGAAACGGCAACTACTCCAGTGGTGGCAACGGCGGTTTAGTTGCTAAGTCACATCCAACTCTTGCGACCCCACAAGCTGTAGCCTGCCAGAATCCCTTTCCGTGGGATTCTCCAGGCAAGAATACTGGAGTGGGGAGCCATTTCCTTCTCCAGGGGATCTTCCCAGCCCAGGAATGGAACCCAGGTCTCCTGCACTGCAGGCAGATTTTTTACCAACCGAGCTACGAGGGAAGCCCAATTACTCCAGTATTCCTAAAAACCCCATTGACAGAGAAGCCTGATGGGTTACAGTCCAAAGGGTTGCAAAGAGTCGGACTCGCCTGAGCACACACATGGGTGGGTTTAAACACGTCCCTGTTGACCAGCCATGGGATCCTGGGCGATTCCTCTAAATCTGAGTTTCAACTTCTTCATCTATAAAGTAGATATAATACCAACATCATACTGTTACTATAAGCATTACGGGTATGGAAGATATCTGTAAAAACATTTTGTGTATCCTGTGACTGTTCTTAATCCAGGTGTACCTGTATCTAAGCCACCTTCCAGAGAGGGATTTTGGTTTGTGTGTTTAACTGAATGTGCAGGTAGTGACCAGGACTTTGTAAACAATAAAAGTTCCCCTAATTTTGATTTTTTGTTAAATGTTATACCTCTCTGCCTTCCCCCTGAAAAAGGAAGCTGCTTCAAGTTTTCTAAACAGTCACATTTCTCAAAGACAAGCAAATCAGGGATTTGGAATATATTTCCAGTTATGATTCACTCAAACCGAGTGAAAGGGCGCTTACTTTGTGTTTTCTATTTTCTTCTCTAAAAAAAAAATTTATTTGGCTGCACTGCCTGTTATTTTTTTTTTTTTTAATATTTACTTATTTGGCTAATTAGCCAAACCAATTAGCTAATTAAATTGGCTGTGCTAGGTCTTAAGGCTCAGCACATGGGATCTAGTTCTTTCTTTGTTGCAGCATGTGGGATCTAGTTCCCTGACCAGGGATCGAACCTGGGCTCCCTGCATGGGGAGTGAGGAGTCTCAGCCAGCGGACCCACGAAGGAAGTCCCCTTTTTAACTTTTAATTACTGAGAACTTCAAATATCCACATGGGAAAAAATACAGAATAGTGCAATAACCTCCCCTACCATGAACCCATCACCAGCCATCACCACAGTGCCAGACGCACAAAGTATCTTTCTCTTCCAGCTCCCATGCCCCATGTCAGTCGTTGCTCAGTTGCTAAGTGTCTGACTCTTCACAACCTCATGGATGGTAGTCTGCCAGGCTCCCCTGTCCTTCACGATTACTTTGAAACAAATTCCAAATGTTATTGCATCTGTAATCATTCAGTACATATCTCTTAAGAGTGACATTTTAAATTAACCTTAACGTGAAACCTAAAAAGTTAACAATTCTTTAATATCAAATCTCAATTCAACGTGCAAGCTTCCAATATTTCAAATATCCAACGTATGTTATTTTTACATTTGTTACAATCAGAATACAAGTAAGGTATCACACCCATGAAATTAAAAGACACTTGCTCTTTGGAAGAAAGGCTATGACCAACCTAGATAGCATATTGAAAAGCAGAGACATTACTTTGCCAACAAAGGTCCATCTAATCAAGGCTATGGTTTTTCCTGTGGTCATGTATGGATGTGAGAGTTGGACTGTGAAGAAAGCTGAGCCCCGAAGAATTGATGCTTTTGAACTGTGGTGTTGGAGAAGACTCTTGAGAGTCCCTTGGACTGCAAGGAGATCCAACCAGTCCATCCTAAAGGAGATCAGTCTTGGATGTTCTTTGGAAGGACAGATGCTAAAGCTGAAACTCCAGTACTTTGGCCACCTCATGTGAAGAGCTGACTCATTGGAAAAGACTCTGATGCTGGGAGGGATTGGGGGCAGGAGGAGAAGAGGATGACAGAGGATGAGATGGCTGGATGCCATCACTGACTCGATGGACGTGAGTCCGAGTGAACTCCGGGAGGCCTGGCGTGCTGCAATTCATGGGGTCGCAGAGTCGGACACAACTGAGCAACTGAACTGAACTGATCACAGTCTAGCTGGTCAAAATGTCTTTTATAGGTTTCCCTATATGCAATTTTTATTTGGAACTTATTAAATGAAGAAACTGAGTTGTCTGTCCTGCAGTTTCTGGATTTTGCTGACTGCATATCTAAAGCTCAGCTTAACGTTTTTCTCTGTCTTCTGTATTTCCTGTAAATTGATAGTTGGGCTCAGATGTTAACTACTTCTTTTTAAATATGTGGTTGTGCTGGGCCTTCATATGGCGTGAGATCTAGTTCCCTGACCAGGGATTGAACCTGGGCCCTCTGCATTGGAAGCTCAGAGTCTTAGCCATTGGACCCCAGGGAAGTCCCTAATTACTTCTTCCTCATGTTTTCTCTTCAAGTCTACAAGTTTTTCCTCTGTCTTCTCCATTCTGCTGTTGGGTGCACCCAGTCAAGTCTTAGTTTCAGTTATTTTGTTTTTCAGTTCTAAAATTCCCCTTCTGTTTCTTTGCTGAGAATTCACAGGCTCCAAGCTCTCGTCTGAATGCAGTCTTTTAACACATGGTAGCGCCTCCAAGGCGGCCCCCAGTGGTCCTGCCTCCTGGTCTTCTGCATCTGTGCAGCCTCTCCTGCTGTCTACAGGGGTTCGCCGGTACACCCAGGAGCATATGGAGGAAGGGACGCTGTATCCTGTCTGAGATTAGGTTATGAAGGACTGTGGCTTCTGTCTTGGGCATTCTCATGCACAGACGCTCAGGTCACTTGCTCTGGCAGAAGCAGCCAGGTGGTGCCCGAGGCCCTGCTCTGTCCCTTACCAAAAGACGCAGAACAAATCAGACAAGCTTGTGAGCTCCGACTTCTTTACTGGGAAGTTGCTTTTGCCCCGCCTGCTTCCCAGGGTTATGAGTCTCATATACGATAAAATGCTTGAAAACATTATATGACTATTAATTTATCCAAACCGACACCTTTAATTCACAGATGAAAACCTGAAACCCAAAGGAATGGGGAGAATTGACAGATGAGACACGAAGGGAACAGAGGCTTCACAGGGGCAAAAAGGCAAGGCTTCCCTGGGCGTCCAGTGGTGAAGAGTCTGCCTTGCAATAAAGAAGACACGGGTTCAGTCCGTGTCCTCGGAAGATCCCAGATGCTGTGGGGCAGCTCAGCGGGCGCAGCTCAGCCAGCGGGCCTGTGTGGCGCGACTGCTGACATTCCTGTGCCCAGAGCCTCCGCGAGAGACGCCGCTGCAACGAGAAGCTCCGTGCAGCGCAACGACAGAGAAAGCCCCTGCAGCAGCGAAGACCCAGCACGGCCCCAAACAGTTACCTTTTCAAAAAGGAAAGAAAAAAAGCCAGGTCTGGAATCCAGAGCTTGCAACTTCAATCAAGGCCAGTTGTTTTCTCTGCTATTCCTAGAGGGTCACGTGCTATTATTGTTCAGCAGCCACTGCACACTTCAGAGAAACAGAAGATGGACTATGGATGGCACATGGTCAACCAAGAGACTGATATTTCTTCTATGGCACATGACCACTTGAGGGGAGATGCAAGAGGATCGGAGTTTTCTCGTTTAGCTTTTACATCGCAGATTTTTCGGAGCCAGTTACTCCTCTCTTTCTCTGCCAGTCATCTCAATCTGCTGACTCCAAGCACACGGGCACCAGCCAGAAGGTGACGAATACCATCTCTTCGCACCCAAACCGTGTACAATAGGCAAATAGTTCCTGGTTTAAAAACCCTGCTAGACGAGTTGGTGTCAGAATCTTTAAACTACAAATACTCCTTTGTTGTGCAATTTAGTAAAGAATAGTTGAGAGAAAAGAGGCCAACGTTTGGAGCCAACATGGTCAAACTATTTGGGCAAAGGTAACATAGCTATGCTAGAATGGTGCAATTATCATTTCCCTCCATTCTTAGTTTTTTCTGTTTAACCTAAAAATTCAAATTTTATACAATGTCTATGTTGACAGAATGACCAGATAGATCTTTTGAATTTCAATAATAACTAGTCATAGGTTAGTTATTCACGCTTCACGGATCTGTTAAGATTCTTTCAGTTGCAAGCCAGCAGAAACCAACCGTAGCTACTTGAAACGAGACAATCTAGGCAATTCCCTAGCAGCCTAGTGGTCAGGACTGGGCGCTTTTCACTGCCCAGGGCCACGGGTTCAATCCCTGGTCAGAGAACTAAGGGCCCGCAAGTCACAGGGCATGGCCAAAAATAAAGGCAATCGCCGTCTCTTTAGGTCCGGGTGGCGGCGGCGGCGGTGGTGGGGGCTGGAGGTCGTCTGGGACAAGTTCCCCCAGGCGCTCCCCATGGAGGAAGCCGTACACAAGGCTGGAGCCCTGGGTGCTCACACCTCCCACTGGACGGAGACGAAGGCGGTGGCCGCGCGAGCTCAGGAGCGGGTAGCTGGAGCGGCCTGTGTGGGGGGTGTGAGCAGAGGTGACCTGGGCCGGAGAGTGGAGGGAAGCCGCGCGGCGGGCCAGCCAACTTCGGTGAGGTCTCCATTTCAGATTTGAAGACTGCATCATCCTGCCTCAGCACCAACAGTTTCTCTGTTCTTGATCAATGTGATTCACAGTAGCTTTTTAAGTAACAAGTGAAATGAGCCACGGGCATGGAAAGTATGACTTTTATATTGGTCTGGGATTGGCTATGAGTTCCAGTATTTTCATTGGAGGGAGTTTCATTTTGAAAAAAAAAGGCCTTCTGCGACTTGCCGGAAAAGGCTCCATGAGAGCAGGTCAAGGTGGCCATGCATATCTCAAAGAATGGTTGTAGTGGGCCGGACTGCTATCAAAGGGAGCTGGCGAGGTGGCCAACTTCGCTGCATACGCCTTTGCACCAGCCACCCTAGTGACTCCGTTAGGAGCACTCAGTGTCCTAGTAAGTGCCATTCTTTCTTCATACTTTCTAAATGAAAGACTTAATCTTCATGGAAAAATTGGATGTTTGCTAAGTATTCTGGGATCTACAGTTATGGTTATTCATGCTCCAAAAGAAGAGGAGATTGAGACCTTAAATGAAATGTCCCACAAGCTAGGAGACCCGGGTTTTGTGGTCTTTGCAACACTTGTGGTCATTGTGTCCTTGATATTAATCTTTGTGGTGGGGCCTCGCCATGGACAGACGAACATTCTTGTATATATCACAATCTGCTCTGTAATTAGAGCCGTTTCAGTCTCCTGTGCTAAAGGCCTGGGTATTGCTATCAAAGAGCTGTTTGCTGGAAAACCTGTGCTACAGCATCCCCTGACCTGGATCCTGCTGCTGAGCCTTATAGTCTGTGTGAGCACACAGATTAACTAGCTAAACAGGACCCTGGACATATTTAACACTTCTATCGTGACTCCAATATATTACGTGTTCTTCACAACATCAGTTTTAACTTGTTCAGCTATTCTTTTTAAGGAGTGGCAAGATATGCCTGTTGATGATGTCACTGGTACTCTGAGTGGCTTCTTTACAATCATTGTGGGAATATTCTTGTCGCATGCCTTTAAAGACGTCAGCTTTAGTCTCTCAAGTCTGCCTGTGTCTTTTTGGAAAGATGAAAAAGCAGTGAATGGCAGTCTTTCTAGTATGTATGAAGTTCTTAATAATGAAGAGAGCTTAACCTGTGGAATTGAACAACACACTGCTGAAAATATCTCCCGAAGAAATGGAAATCTGACAGCTTTTTAGGAAGAAAGATGTAATTAATCTATAACTGTTATAAAAAGTGAATCTGAGTATCAGAATGTGTATGAAAAAGCACTGCTCTCAAATGATGTTCTCTAGAGACAATCTTTTTTTTTTTAAAGGTTTCACTAATTTGGACCAAGAAATTACTTATGTTTAAATGATGACTCAATACATGGCCAATTTCTATTAAAAAAAAATAAAAATAAAGACAATCTGTGGGAGGGACAAAGGAGAATGTACAGGACCCAAGGGCAGCCCTGGAGAAGCAGGAAGCAGGCGCCACTGGGTGTGAACTGCTGCTGCTGAAGCGAACCCTCACCAGTCCTTCGTTTCTGCTGGGCTCAACCCCTGGGTCTCAAAGTCCTCAGAGAGTGAAATTCTGTTTGGCCAAAGATGTGCCCAACTAGATGTCATGAGCTGATTTAAAAGGAGAGAGAGGGAGTTGAGAGGAATCTCCCAGGCCCTCTCCACTTCCGTGTGAGAGAGTGGAACCCTTTGAGGTTTTCATCCCACCAACACAGCCCTCAGAAGCTGGCAGAGTCACCCCAGAAGATGAGGATACTGACGGGAAGGCCCAGAGTCCACTGAATCAGATTTGTTCTCACCATTGAATGAGACCACAAGGTGCCTTCCAGTCATATTTCAGAGGGACACCCGCATATCAACTTCCCTGCCCACCTATCAAGGACCAGCGAGAACATGCTTTGGGCATGATATCTGGGGTGATGCTTTAGAGCAAAATATAACTTGATTTCATCTACACACACATCAGACAAATTGAGTCCAATCCTGCTTTAAACCTCCCGTATGCATTCCCACACCACCCCGTGCTCTGTCTCCAGGCTCTTCCCATCCTCGTCACTCTCCTTGTGACCACTGCCCACACAGGCTTCCCTGCAGAACGTTCTGTATGAACAAGCCTCACCTGACAAGGAAAAGGGTCGGGGATCCACAGTCAAATAAATATAAGAAATACTGGTCAAACCATACCTACCACTCACCCAGGTTTGTCTGGGGAGCTCTAGGCAGCCCTGCTCTGAAGATTATCTTTGAAGATCCTGAAAGGGAACGGTTAAACCACATACACTTAGGAGATGGAGTCCACATGGCTTTCAGGCACAAGTGGCTTAGTTGCATCTTTGATAGATGGAGGTGAAAATGTGGAAAATTTTATTAACGTTCAGTTTTAAAAGCGTTACACTTGTGATGCACCAAGGGGAAGGGGTTTTCTTAAAGAAGTGAGTCTCAGGGTCTGGGTCCTGGTTTAGGGGTTGTGCGGAAGTGGTATGTGTTTGTTAAGTCCTTTAAGAATTTGTGATCTTGGTCCCGGGCTGGGAAGGCTGTGACAGTGTCTTCTTCCTTTGGGGGAGGAAGAGACACTGTTATACCTCCAGGCTCTCAGCACATTATCCCTGCTCGATGGACTCCTTCACATCTTCTGTGGATTCGAATTTGCTCTGAGTCAGCCTTGAGGCTCTCCCAGAGGAGAGATCAAAGGAGAGAAGCCTGAACTATTTCTCCAGATGGACCTTAAATGCAGTTTGTGTCTGTACATCCCATAAAAGGTACCATCTTTAACCACGAAGCAGACAATTCAGTGGCTTAGGAATTCACACCCACAGTAGACAAATCACATTGCTTTGAACCACCATCATCTGTCTCCAAGTGTTATCATTTCCAATCAAAACTCTGCCCCTTAAACAAGGCAGCATTGCCTCCCCGCCCCCACCGCCCCCTGCCGTCTCTGGCAACCACTGTTTGACTTTCTCTCTGTGAATTTGACAACTGTGTGTCCCTCATGTAGGGGGAATCATATAGTATTTGCCCTTTTGTGTCTGGCTTGTTTACAAAAGCAGTTTGCTATATAGAACATTAACCTTATAGTCAGTAAGGATACAATAGGTATAGATAGCTATTACTTCTAGATCAGAAGTCTTTAACTGGGGGCCCTTATAGGGCTCCTCAAGAACTATCTCCCTTTTAAAGGATGAGTTTCCTGCTGCTGCTAAGTCTCTTCAGTCGTGTCCGACTCTGTGTGACCCCATAGACGGCAGCCCATCAGGCTCCCCCGTCCCTGGGATTCTCCAGGCAAGAACACTGGAGTGGTTTGCCATTTCCTTCTCCAATGCGTGAAAGTGAAAAGTGAAAGTGGAGTCGCTCAATTGTGTCTGACTCCTAGCAACCCCATGGGCTGCAATTATAAGGTTTTCTTAGGCGCCTTTAACCCAGAAGATGCTAATCACTGTCCTGGGTCATTTCTCCTTCGAGAGCATCCTCTAGGTCCCAAACTAAAATCAGCTATCTCTCATTAGGAAGAGCCATGAACCTGGCCATATTGAATGTATAGCTCTGGATTTTGCTAATGATTCAAGTTTGACATTTAACAGAGTGTAAACCCTAGCCCCATGTTTACCTGGCCACTTAACTTTGATCTGACCTTCCTCAAATGAAAAACATCTAATGCAAAACTACAGAGCATGAGTGAATCTATGACAAAGGAGGCAACTCTATACAATGGGGATAAGGCAGCCTCTTCAGTAAACGGTGCTGGGAACACTGGGCAGCTACATACCAGAGAATCACACTGGGCAACTTTTCCACACCATGTACAAAACTACACTCAAAATGGATTAAAGACTTAAAAGAGCTGAAACCATAACATTTCTAGAAGAAAACAGACAGCATGCTGCTTGACATCAATCTCAGTAACATGTTTTTTTGATAGGTCTCCTCAGGCAAGGGAAAACAAAAGCAAAAATAATAAACAGATGGGATTATAGCAAAAGAAAAAGCTTTTTGTGTAGCAAAGGAAACAACCGACCAACAAAATGAAAAGGGCTGCCTACTGGATGGGAAAAGATATTTGCAAATGACATGTCTGATACAGGGTTAATATCCAACATACACAAAGAACTCAAACAACATTAAAACGTGAATACAAGTGGGTCGAAGACTTGAATAGACTTGTCTTCCCAGACGAGACATATAGATGGACAACAGGCACATGAAAAGATGCTCAACATCTAATCATCAAGGAAATGCTAGTCAAAACCACAGTGAGAGCACCTTATATCTGTCACAGTGACTTATCAAAAACAAGCAAAAAGTGTTGGCAAGGATCTAGAGAAAAGGGAATCCTTGTGCAGCGTTTGTGGGAATATAAATTGGTGTAGCCACTGTGGAAAACAGTATGGAGGGTCCTCAAAAAAAAAAAAAAGTAGAACTACCATATGATACAGCAATTCCACTCCTGGATCTATAGCCAAAGGAAATGAAGGACTGATGCTGAAGCTGAAGCTCCAGCCCTTTGGCCACGTGATGCATAGAGCCAACTCATTGGAAAAGAGCCTGATGCTGAAAAGACTGGAGGTAGGAGGAGATGGGGGTGACAGAAGATGAGATGGTTGGATGACATCACCGACTCAATGGTCAGGAATTTGAGCAAACTCAGAGATAGTGGAGGACAGAGGAGACTGGCGCGCTGCAGCTGCATGGGGTCACAAAGAGTCACACACAAGTTAGTGACGGAGCAACAATCTGGAAGATCCATGCACCCTGTGTTCACTGCAGCATTATTCATAATAGCCAAGATATGGATGCAGCCTAAAAGCCCATTGATAGAGGAACAGATAAGGAAGGTGCAGAACATTACTCAGCCATAAAAGAACCTAATCTGTGGCAACATGGATGGACCCAGAGGGCACTGTGCTGGCTGAAGTCAGACAAACACAAAGACTCCATGGCTTCACTTATATATGGGATCTACAAAACAAAAACACACAACAGAAACAGTCATAGGCAGAGAGAACAAACACGCGACTGCCTGAGGGGGATGAAGGAAATAGGTGAGGGAGATTAAGAGGTACGAACTATAAATGAGCCATGGGTATGAAATGCACAGTCTGGGGAATATGGTCAATGGCTATGTGATATCTCTGTAAGGCACCAGATGGGAATTAAGACTTTTCTGATTTCTACACATTTAAAAATGTATAGGAATATCAAATCACTATATCACTTAGCAGATACTAACACAGTGTTGTAGGTTAATTATCCTTCAAAAACAAACTCACAGAGAAAGAGATCAGATTTGTGGTAACCAGAGGTGGGAGTGAAGGGGGAGGGGGATTGGATGCAGGTAGTCTTAAGACAGAAACTTGCCATTATAAGATAAATAAGTATAATGAGTATAATACATATAGATAAGAATAATTAACATGAGTAATGTAATTAGCACTGCTGTATGTTATATGTGAAAACTGTTAAGAGAGTAAATCCTAAGAGTTCTCACCACAGGGAAAAAAAATTTTTCTTCTATTTCATATCTCTGAGATTATGGATGTTCACTAAACTAATTGTGCTAATCATTTTAGGATGTATATACTTCAAATCATTATGCTGGACACCTTAAACTTACACAGTTCTCTGTGTCAATCACATCTCAATAAAACGGGGAGAAAAAAAACAGTGGGATATTACTTCATACACATTAAAATGCCTATGATTAAAAAAAAGTACAAAGAAAATAGTTTCACCAAAAAAAGAAAAAGAAATTTAAAACCACAGAAAACAAGTATTGATGAGGATGTTTAAAAAAATGGGAAAATGTGTGTGCTGATGTAAAATGGTACATCCACTGTGGATAACAATATGGCGGATCCTCAAAAATAAAAAAAACAAAATTACCATATGATTCAACAATCCCACTTCTGGGTATATACCCCAAAGAAATAAAAGGAGGAATTCCAACATATCTGTACTCCCGTATTCATAGCAACATTATTCACAATAGATGAAAGAGAACCCAAATGTCCATCCATGGATGACTAGATAAAACGCAGTATATCCATATGATGGCATATTTTTAGGCTTAGAGGAGGAAACTTTGATACATTCTACAACACGGATGTACTTTGAGGACATTATGCTAAGTGAAACAAGTCAGTCAGAAAAGGACAAATACTGTGTGATTCCACTTACGAGGTGCTTAGTACTTAAATTCAGAGGTGGTGGTTTCCAGAGCCTGGTGGGGGCAGGGGGTAACACCTGTTTAATGGGGACAGAGTTTCAGTTTGGAAAAGTTCTGGAGATGGTTGGTGATGGTGGCCATACGACAACGTGAAATGTACTTAATGCCAGTGAACCAGACACTTAAAAATGACCTAACAGTCAATTTATGTAACATGTGTTTTACTACAATAAAAGTCTTTACAAGTACCTGATGCTATCTGATCATGATTCCCTGCTCCTACAGGAAACTTAGGAGCCTTTATCATAGAGTTCATTCCCAAACATCCTATTCTGGAAAGAGACAATTTGTTGTTGCTGCTGTTCAACTGCTAAGTCGTATCTGACTCTCTTGCAACCCCATGGACTGTAGCCCACCAAGCTCCTCGGTCCATGGAGTTTCCAGGCAAGATTACTAGAGAGGGCTGCCATTTCCTCCTGCAGGGGATCCTCCTGACCCAGGGATGGAACCCACACCTCCCGCATTGGAGGGGGCTTCCTTATCACTGAGCCATCAGGGAAGCCCAGAAAGAGACAAAATACAATTAAAGAGCAAAATGGTTGTTCAAAAGCTGGCCTCCCTTTGCTGTTTGAATTTCTCAGTACAAAGTCACTCTAACATCATACTCCTTTCCTCTCGCTCCCCAGAAGAGGCAAGTAGGGGAAAATAACAAAAAACAAGAGTGAGATCTACTCCAGAGGAGGTAGGACAAGCGTCTATTAGATTAAAGGGGTCTGGAAGCTTCCTAGGACCAAGAAGCTCCCACTCAAAGGTGGCCCCCATAAACACAGAAGGGAAGAGACTCAGGGCTGGGTCATGGGAGGAGCCTGCCTGTCCATCACCAGCTTCCTAGAACAGCCCAGGTCCCGGCCGAGTGATCAGCTGCGCAGGAGGTCTGGGCACTTACCTCGGAGAAGTGTCTCTCAATAATGTTCAGCGCACTCATGGCGACCTGATGGTTCTCGTGAAGTTGCAGAGCCTCAATTCTATCAAGCCCACCGAGTTCTTCTATCAGCAGACACATGTTTTCCTTCTGAGAAATCTTCTCCGCTGCCTGCAGGCCAGATAAGAGCGAGACTCTGGACCGAAGCCCTTAGGAGGTGGGGCTTTACCTCAGTGGGATCAGACCAAAGCCGCCCAGTGGGCTGCTGCAGTGCTATTTTCCCAGAGTGATTTAAAATTGCATTGTCTTCCTCTCAGTTTGGGGTAACTGTCATTTATCTATTGAGGTTTGTCTTCATTGCACAAAATACAGTATTTTTTTTTCTGAATATGCCACCATCCATGCACACGTGGTTAAACACTATTTTGCAGGTATCCCCTTTCTAACTGGGCTTCTCTGGCGGCTCAGGTGTAAAGAATCCGCCTGCAATGCGGGATACCTGGGTTTGATCCCGTTGGGAAGATCCCCAGGAGGAGGGCATGGCAACTCACTCCAGTATTGTTGCCTGGAGAATCCCCATGGACAGAGGAGCCTGGTGGGTTACAGTCCATGGGGTGGCAAAGAGTTGGACGTGACTGAGTGACTAAGCACACCCCTTCTAATTAATGGAGACTTTTTTTCAGAACAGAAAAAAACGTTCAAATGATGCTGCATAAATGCAGATGTCCTGGCCCTGTGCTCCCTGGAAAGCTTTGAGAGGTCAGGCAGGAGATCTCGGTAACAGAGGCCACACATGGCAGCTAGTGAGGTCCCTGGAAACACGTGATGGGACTGGATTGAATCCAGTGCTGATCACTGGATTTCTCATCCATGGGCATTCACTCACTCAACATTTCTATATACACTATGGGCAAGGGCCACGAAAGTATCAATAAAAGTGGGACGTAGAGAAAGCCTTTTCACAACTCACACTATCAGGGGAGACAAGAATTGTTATAGTACAGAAAGTTAATATTCTGGGATAAACCATGATGGGAAAGAACATAAAAAAGGGTGTATATACGGGTATCACTGAATCATTTTGCTATACAGCAGAAATGAACACAATGTCAATCAGCTATACTTCAAAAAAAAAAAAAACACACAGAAAGGACAATAGAGTAAGTGGTCAGAGGTTTAAGTTATAGAAGATGCGCACAAAGGCTTGGGAAGCACCCAGTTCCTAATGAACAGCACAGTACCAGGGTCCATCACAGAATAATGGCATCCCCTAGAGAAGGAAGGCAAGGACGAAGTTCTCAGGGGATAAGTGTTGCGTATCGAGAGGAAAGCATACACTACAGTGTAGGCTCAGTCGTGTCCGAATCTTTGCAACCCCAAGGACTGCAGCGCCTGCTAGGCTCCTCTGTCCATAGAGTTTTCCAGGCAAGAATACTGGAGTGGGGTGCCATTTCCTTCTCCAGGGGATCTTCCCAACCTAGGGATCCAATCCACATCTCTTTGAGGAAAGGAGTAGTTCACCTAAGTAGAATCTTTGAGGGAAGCAGAGAGAGAAAGAAATAAATTTGTCATCCTGTAGGGCTCTACTGGCTATTATGTGAGCAGTAATAAACACACACAAACAAAACTTCCTGTGGATCAAATTAAATACTGGTTAGGCCATCATTTATCTGATGAGAGCCTGCACTTTTGTCTAAGTCTTGATACCTTCTAGTCCTCTCTGTACGTCCAGAGTGAGCTCTTGGCTTTGAGTAAAAGAAACAAAGGCAGGAACCAATGTCCTAGGTTAGTCTCTAAGAAAACTGGGAAGTGGGCGATGACCCAGAGCAGGAGCAGCCCTGGAGAATTCTGGACTTGGACAGAACAGCAGATGGCCCCCAAGTTACTTCAAAGAACCTCAGCCGTACTCTGCTGCCCGCCTGAAGCCTCTTCTATCTTATCCTGATCTTTCTCACTGTCCCATGGCCCACCACTGGATACAGGGGCTTCACTGGTTCTCCAGGTGGGATGTGCCCAGACTCCTCCCAAGAAAAAGACCCCAAGTGTTTAATTCAGATGAATGAGATGAACAAATTTCTACAGCTCCAAGTGTGCTCTCACACATTATGCCCAACTTTGCCTTGTTGTTACTGTTTTTCAGTCATTAAATCCTGTCCAACTCTCTATGACCCTGTGGGCCGCAGCACACCAGGCTCCCCCGTCCTTCACTGTTTCTCAGAGTTTGGTCGGATTCCTGTCCACTGAGTTGGTGATGCTATCTAACCATTTAACCCTCAGCCGTCCCCTTCTCCTCTTGCCTTCAGTCTTTCCCAGCACCAGGGTCTTTTTCCAGTGAGTCAGCTTTGCTATCTAACCATTTAACCCTCAGCCGTCCCCTTCTCCTCTTGCCTTCAGTCTTTCCCAGCACCAGGGTCTTTTCCAGTGAGTCAGCTTTGCTACTTTGCCTGCTGGCTGCCAAGTCTCTACTCTATATCTGTGATTTGCTCAAAGTTTTAGTGTCTAATTGGGCTGTTTCCAATCTGTTTTTGACTGGGGTCAGTTCTTTCTGGGACACTTGCATGAAAAGAGTGCTTTAAGTGAGCTTTTAAAGGAGTCCTCTGGTGTTACTTTGAACCTTTTCAAATGGCTTAGTCACATAAAAAAGACCTTCACCAAATGAATAAAGCCAGACTCTAAGATGGCCTGAGATGACCCCTGCCTCCGGGATATTCATTCCCTTGCGTAGCCCCTCCCAGGCTGAAATGGGGTCATCTGTGTAACCAATAGGATGTCGTTGAAATGACCTCCTTCCTAAGTCATACGAGACATTGGAGCTTCCACCTTGCTGCAGGGGATGCCAGCAGCCACGATGGAAGGGCACTCAAGCAGTGCCAGGCAACCCATGTGGTAAGAAGAACTTCCTAGGCAGGTAAGTGAGTCTCGTGGAAGCTGATTCTTCAGCCTCCATCAAGCCTTCAGATGAGACTGCACCCCCCGTTTCCATCTTGAACTTCTAAGACCCTGAGCTAGAACCATCTGCCTCAGATCTAAGCTGCCTCAGACCCCTAAACCCAGAAACTGTGTGAGACAATGTTTAAGCCACCAGAGGGGTAATTTGTTGTTCAGTATACACCTGACACAGATAGTATGTAAATATTGGCTTAACTCACCTTTATTTCAGAAATAAGACTTCTCTAGAATTATCCCAAGGCTTTGTAGTCCATTTTCCCAGCCACGCAGCTAAACGGAAAGGAATTCTAGTACGGTCCCCCAGGGTCTCTCCTTGCTAACGTCCCGCTGCTTTCTCCAAGTATACTGTTTCATCTTCTAGAAGAACCAGCCATCTGACTCACTGACTGTTTCTTCCTTGCTTCAAACCTTTGGTTAGTTTCTCTATCTCACTCAGACTAAGTCCACCTTCTCTCACAGACCGTCCGTTTTCTGGCCCCTGGATATCAAGAGCCTGTCTCCCAGGACCTTCCACCCTTTGCTTCTCTCTGGCCACACCCCCATCCTTGCTTTTTAAGGTCTCCTTCACTTAGAGACCACTTTCCCAGGTGCCCACAAGACTCCCTCACTTTTTTCAGGTCTTTACTCAAACCTTCTTCCTCAGTGAAGTTTCTCCAGACTATTGCATCTAAGAGATCACCATGCCCTCCCCACTCTGAGCCATCAGTAACTACCCCTCCATCAGATATATTCTACCGGCAACTCTCTACTCGATGCGTCTGCTCCTCACCCCCTAAACTCTATGGGACAAGGACTTTGCTTTGTTGTTTCCTGAGCATCTAAAACAATGCAGGCTACCCAGACACTTCTGTGGGAAAATGAAGATGGTGGACCTTCATTGAAAGGCCTCTTGTCTTTCTATCCATTGGATGTGTGGACAGAGGGCGGTGGGGGGTGGGGGAGTGGGTGTGGAAGTGGAGAGGAAAAGAGAATCCTAGTTAGGTTTTTAGAACCAAATGAAATGTCTTAATGCAGAGACTGTTATTTAGAAACCAACCTGCTCAGAACAGCTCACCTGGAGGATGAAAAAGAGAATGTCGAGTATGATGATAACCATTTTGTTGTCTGGGATGGTGAGGAGACTTATGAGTGGCTCCAAGACTCCAGCCTGGACAAGCTGGATCAACTGGTCCACGGAGCCCCCGGTTGTGAAGTTAGCCACAGTCCAGACAGCCTCTTTCTGGACTTTAAACTCTCCCTGCACAAAGAAAACATTTCCATTCTTTACAGATTCTGAAGAATTTAAATGCAGGGATACAGATGTGGTTCAGTTCCTAGGGACGCTGGGCTACCTATTCCCAGGACTCTCTGTGCAATTTACACCGAGTCCCTTGGTAACCCGGACTCTAGTTTTTTAACAGAGACACCATCTTTGAGAAGCCAAGAAGGAAGGAAGGCAGATTCACGTAGGGTCTTCGAGGGAGGTTCTACATTCAGACAGACTCGTTTTCCTTACGTCAGGTTATAGGAAAAAGAAAATCAGCATCAACTAATACAGGTGAACAGAACCGATTAGGAATGACACCTGGGGTTTTAAGATTATAGTGCCTCATGTCTACGTCTCTAGTCTTTCTGCCCCAGTAAAACTGCGCAAGAAGCTCCAGAGCTGAGCACACCACCCGGTGAGGACACAGGAAAGCCACTGAAATCTCACTCAGTGCATCCCTTTCATTTACAAAAAGCACCTGGGGGTTTCCCTGGTGGCTTGGTGGCAAAGAGTCTGCCTGCCAAAGCAGGGGACACAGGTTTGAGTCCCGGTCCAGAAGGATTCTACGTGTCAAGGAGCACTAAACCTGAGCCCCACAACCACTGACCCTGTGAGCCGCAAGTGCCGAATCCCACGCACCCGAGAGCCTGTGTTCCCCAACAACCACAAAATGAGACCACCACAGTGAGAAGCCCTCGAGCTGCCCTGAAGAGGGGCCCCACGCGCCACAACTAGAGATGAGCCCCTGCAGCCAAACAGACTCAGCAGAGCAACAAACAAAAAGCAGCAGCTGGCCCAGAGAGATGGACCTCATTTGGCAGGGATCCTTCTAGCCATTTACGGGAGGAGTTAGTCCCAACTTATGGCTGGGGGAAAACTGCAACCTCAGTTTAAACCAAAGCAAAAACAAACAAACAAACAAACAAACCACATGGCTGCAAGCAAGTTATAGTTCAAAAGGCATGGTTTGAAAAAAGATCATTCCTTGATTTCCAACTAGATGCTTCTGATTAGAATAGGTACAGACTCTGGGTAGGACGCAGGATAGGAAGCATCTGACAGACTGGAAGATGTCATGGTTTGGGCAGCACACCTGGCCTAGCTTTCCATACCTGATGCACACCTGGGGACCCACCAGTCAGCCTGAGATTGACCTCCCTCTCCAACCCGAGGTCACCACTCCTGACCTGTTTCCCAAGTTGATGGTTATAAACATAGCTCATCCACTAAAAGGTGACAAAAAGAAATGCTGATGGTAGCAGTTGTCTTGGGGAAAGGAAGTGGCAATCAGGAAGAAGAAGGGAGCTTTAGTGTATTCCTCCTGGTATATCTAGATTTACGCTTTCATCGATGGGATTTTTATACTGAAAAGGCGCGCCCTTTCTTCAGTGGATAACATCACTATAACCCGATATGTTTTTCCTCCTAAAACAAAACGAAACCAAATCTCCTCCCATTTTTGCTAAGGAAAGTAGGTGGCACGCTTTTTTAACACTAGAGATTAGCCAGGATTTACCGGCTCAATATTTTTCTGGATATTTGAGCTGTGGGATCACCTTTTCATTGTCTTGTTAAGTCTTCTAAGTTTTTAACGGGCTATCCAAAGTGGCATGTCCCCCCTTTTTTTCAGGAAGAGTTAGGAAACTAGTGTTTTGTAGGTTTGTCATGATCTCAATTAATCTTGCTTCTCGGTCTACATCTGAATACTTAAGGGAGGTGAACACAGCCCAGTGCAAGGCCGCCTTTTGTCAGGGGTGCCGCGGGGGCCACTCACGTTTTTTAGCACAGCCACCAAAGGAGGCAGGGCGCCACAGGAGATTAGTTGCTGGATGTGCTGGCGAGGCCCAGCAGCCACGTTGCTCAGGGCCCAGGCTGCCTCCTTCTGGATGGAGGAGCGGGGATGTGTCAGGAGCTGGGGCAGCACACACAAGATGCCTGCGTCCAGGGCCAGCTGGGTCTGGTGGTCCGTTCCTGTGACAATGTTGCCCACAGTGCGGAGAGAGGGGGTCTGGGGGACCAAGGGGAGAGGCATAACCAATATTGCAAATTTGTCATCGTGAAAGATAACTAAACTCCATGCCCTCCCAAACGTTTGTCGTACTGTTTGCATGGTTTTCCGGAAGCCTGTGAGTAACGATTCTATCCGTGATCCTCATCGACTCGGTGCATCCACAGCTATTTACAGAGTTTAAAGGTACTTGTCAGCCTCCCAGTAGTTTCAGCTCAAGTGGGTCAGAGGTCAAGTGATGCATTTCCCAAACAGTGCTGTCCTTTTCACGTCCTTATACTGGGCAAGTTGCTAAACTGATGGTAATCTTTATAATGTAATAATCTCTGCTGAATTTGTATCGGGCATAAATATCACACTTCCTCTGCATATTCAATCAGAGCTACTGAAGGGCCAGTGGCATTTGGGGGTGTATTCGTAAAGGTCCTCTCACTGTCTTTGAAGGTCCCTAGGATGGGTCTGTGCTTGGACTCGAGACATTTGTCCTAGGAGGGCCATGGGTGCGTGTGTGCAGACTCAGTAGCTCAGTCGTGTTCAACTCTTTGTGGCCCCATGGACTGTAGCCCACCAGGCTCCTGTGTCCATGGGATTCTCCAGGCAAGAAGACTGGCGTGGGTTGCCATTTCCTCCTCCAGGGGATCGTCTCAACCCAGGGATCGAACCCGAGTCTCCTGTGGCTCCTGCACTGGCAGGTAGATTCTTTACCACTGAGCAACCTAGGAAGCCCAGGAGGGTCGACTGTGGGTTTATTTTGGTTTCTCTGTACCATGCTGACAGCCCATCAACAGTTCTAGAATCTTCCTAACCTATCACACTAGGTATCTGCTACTCCAGTGAGAGGTGTAAGTAGTGCCATAGGCCAAACACAACCTTGCAGTCTGCTGCATTTGGGCCCCAAGCCCCCACGATAAACAACTTCTAGAAGATGTCTTCACACCTTCATGCCCTCAACACTGTCCCCAAACTAGCCTTGACTTCTGAGCAATAATACGCTCATCTCTGAATGGATGATCGTGAAGATTGCATAATACACAATATTAGGCATAAAAATCAAAAGGGGTATCCGTGCTTCAAACTACACGTCCAGTGAAGTACATTATGCAAGTGGCGTACGTCACAGAGTCATGTGTTTGATGCTGGCTTTACTTACGTTCCACCTGTACCTAACGTAGTCTAAGGGAACCAGCTGGGGAGAGGATAAGGGGGAACTTTTATACTTGAGGAAGAAAATCAAATGTTACGAGCTTTACATTAAAATGTGCACAATGTGCACACACATACCCCAACTTATTAACATCTACATGCAGAGATCAGCAGAAGGAGAGGTCATGAAAGACTAGGGCACCAGGGACTTTCCTAGCGGCCCAGGGGGTGTGGGTTCGATCCCTTGTGGCCAAATACCCAAAACACAAAACAGTATTGTAACAACTCAATAAAGACTTTCACAATGGTCCACATCAAAAAAATTCTCAAAACAGAACACTTCACTAGGTGGAGGGATTATAGGCAATTTTAATTGGCGCTTCTCTATCTTTTCTAGTTAGCAGATTAAGAGAAATAAGTCATTGAATACCCCCACGATTTTGGATCAAAGTTGATTCAGATCTTCGGTTACAGAGTAGCAGAGTCCAGGGAAAGGCAGAGGACCAGCTTTGTTCCAGGTAAAGGATGACTACCAACAGGGAAGGACTGGGGGTGAGGAAGAAGAGAACCTGCTCAAATGATGACGACCTGTGAACTCTAACCTGAAGGCCCCTAAGGAGACCAATGGGACCTGGGACACTTACCAAGACGTTGAGTTCCGAGCTGCACATAAGCTCAACCAGCCTGGGCAGGACCCCGATGTCCACCACCTGGCCAATGCGTGTATCGCACCCATCAGTGAGGTAGGACAGGGCCCAGCAGGTGTCCGAGAGGACCTCTCTGTCTGGGTGCCCCAGGAGGTAGAAGAGGACGGGCAGCATCTGCTTCACCGCGTGGTCGGAGGGGTACGGGTTCTTGTTCCGGCACAGGTTGGACAGGGTCCAGGCGATGTTGCGCAGGAATGGGACCTGTAACGAGGAGACGGCGGCTAGCACTGGGTAGGAAGAAGAAGGAGACCTGCCCATGGCAACGCGCCCGGCCATCCTCGATCAATAGTATTGACCGGGAGGAACCAAAGCGTCTGAGCTTCAAGCAGGTATTTGTTCTAGGCGATAAGCCCTGGAGGGGCGCAGAGAAGGAGCTTTGTTTTTATGTTACTGTGGTTTGTTTTTTTAAACTAGAGAGCAGCCCCGACTGGCTGCAAGTAGAGAAAGCCCTCGCAAAGCAACGAACACCCAGCACAGCCAAGAATAAAACATTCATTCATTCATAAAAAAGCAAGCAGCTGTCCAGTTCAGACTTGGCTGAACTCTGCTCTGGCTGACCTCGCCCGGCTGGATGACACACAGGTACGCATCATCTAGACAGACAAGCGCAGCTACCTTCCCATGTTGCTGCAACGGTGCCTCTCACTGGCTTCAATTTAATATGTACAAACAAGGCCCCGATTCCTTCTCCCCTTTACCCTCCCCACATCTCTAGAAGGAGGGTCCTCTAAACAACCTAACCTGAAACCTGGGGGCAATCCTCGCTTCTTTCTGCCTCCCCTTTCTGTGCCCATCACAGCAGCAAGCCAGGTCCATGTGCCCCTCCATCTCCCTCAGCTCTAATCCAATGACGGCAGCCAGGGGCCCTTTCTGGAAGGTCAGGTCGCTTCCCTTCCTGCCGTGACATCCTCCAGAGGCTTCCTTTTGCCCCCGGACTGACATCTATGTCCCTCGCCTCTCCTGCCACCCGCCCTGCACTGTCCTCTGCTTGCAAGCTCCCTTCGTCGTGCCAGCCTTTTTCCAGCTCAGCATATCAGGTTCTCTCTCACCTTGAGGGCAGGGCATGTGGCCCCTTATTTTTTAAATAGACTTATCTCTCTATTTGGCCATGCCAGGTACTAGCTGCTGCAGTTGAGATCTTTATTGAGCATGTGGGCTCCAGTTCCCCAAACAGGGATCAAACCCAGCTACCCTACATTGGGAACCATGAGTCTCAGCCACTGGACCGTCACGGAAGTCCCTCCCTTGACATTCAGAAGCAGCCTTCTCATTTCTGTTTAAGGCGAATCTAGAACCCGAATTTCATTCCTAACCCAGGGAGTCCTCTGCTGTCACCACAGCGCTCCACGTGGACTGTAAACTTCAACACTAGACCCTCTTATTACCCAGGAACAGTACTGGTGAGCCACTAATTCTTTCTGTGCCCCTTGAATAGAGAGCTCAGTCATCTACTTTTGCAGGATTGTAAGTTTAGAAAAACTTCCAGTGGATCTCTTCACACCTCCACCCCTACTCCAAAGAAAGATCAGCGCTACCTTGAGGTCAAATGGGAAATCAGCCTCTCCCCAAAGTGATACCCAGTCCGAGGCCTTGTTCATCATCACTGTTTCAAGGGGCTGGGTAGGCCACATGGCCTAGCATTGGTTTGGAAGCACATTCCCCATTTCCCAACTTTGGGAACTTGTATACCGAGCTAGTGAACTTCATCAAAAGACACTCAACTGGTATGCTTGACGAAACCAGGGTCAGCAGATGTGGAATGGCCTCGCTTCGCAATAACACTGTCTCTGAATTCTGGTCCATCACCTACAAATAGATAAGAACACAACACTCTAAGAGGGAACAGAGAGAGTCCTGGGGGGTGACAAATTTTTCAAAAGGCTCTGCAAAGGGTGAGAAGCCAAAACTCATTCCTGGGTTGGGCAAGCAGATAGCATGACCATGACCCAGACCCCTGGGTCTCCAACATGTTGGTCGAGTAGATGGTCTGATGTGGAAGACAGCCACCACACAGCAGGGATTGCTAGAAGCATGGTCTCTGGGAGACGATGGTCTCATCAAGGAGCCAGCCAACCGGACCCGGGAAGTGCGCTCTAAATGTTGGCGGCATTTCACAGCATGGTTCTCGGGAGACAAAGGCCACTAGAGACCAAACTGTCTTCCCAGAAGGCTTTGGCAACACCCAAAGGCAACTCAGAACAAAGTCTGGGAGACAGATAGATGCTAGCCAACAGCTATCTGCTACTCGGGGTAGAAGATCAACTTTAGACCCTAGACACCTCAGCCCTTCAACCAGCAGGCAAGGCAGAAGCTACACTACACTACACCACCCGATTTTGCCTGTTCCTTACTGCAGCGAGCAAAATGAGGGATGAAATCTCTGTAACAGATGCTTTACTTCTGTGAGCATTTAAAAAGCAGACTGATTTTATATTCTGTCTGCTGATCCCATCACGTGAAGCCCTTGGAGGTCTAATCACACTGTTTCTGCTAATGCGGTCATGGAGGACGGTTGACTCTCTGAACTCGAAATTGCTAAGATTTGGTTGATCTTAATTTGTCAAAACCCTGAGGGGCCCAGTTGAGTTTTTCCCCCAAGAGACATCTCATTTATATTCAGCCTGGGATCCTGGATTTTCCACCCCAGCAGCCCTCATCCCCAGCTTGTGCTTTCTCGGGCCACACAGGGAGTACAGCATCCAGGCCTAAATCCGTGAGGCCGATCTTAGGATCGTGTTTTCAGGGGGAGAACTTTCCGCTACACTGTGCAAACATTTCTGTGTGTGTTCCTGGGCAACTTTCACTGAAGGTAGAATTCTTTTACGGTCCTGGGTGATGTAAGGGTCTGTCAGAATATCCCCAGCTTCCATGAGCACTGTCAACAGAGATTTGTCTTTTGTTCCTGAAGCCACTAAGCCCTGAGGCTGGAAGAGCCCAGTCTTGGCAGAGGCCCCAAAGCAGCCTGGAGCTTCAGAACACAACAGGTCACCTAGTTTCAGCTTCAGTTTTTGGCCTCTGAACTTGACTCTGAGTTTTGGTGAAGCCCGTTCTACTCTTGCCAGTGTTGCTAGGTATCTGTATATTCAAGAGTGTCTGATCTACAGCATTCCCCAAAGAACTCCCCTGGCATGCCACATGCCTGGCCCACTGCTTTCCCAGCTCCCCAGTGGGGAGAGCCTCACCTGCTATGTTCCCGAGGGCCCACACGGCCTGTTCACACACAGTCATGTGAGGGGAAGACAGGAGCTCAACCAGGGGCTGGATGGCACCCCCCATCCACGACGGCGCGGGTCAGCTCCGAGGCCCCTGAAGCAATGTTGGTCAGAGTCCAGGCTGCCTCGAACTGCAGGCGGGGGTGAAAGGATGACTTCAGGAGCTCCACCAGCCTGGGGATGAGTCCGGCGTCCACGATCAGCTTCAGAGGAGGGTTCTTCTCCCGGGACAGCATTTTCCTTTGCATTGTGAGAGCAAAGAAAGACAAGAACATATCCTGTGAGTCAGGAAGGGAGAAGCCCCTTTATGGATGTCCTTGGCATTCCTAACTATCCAATGAGACAAACGGCTGGGCCAGAGCTCCTTCGGATCCTCACGCTCAGCCTGTGGCACTTTGTGGGGATGAAGCAGCATTTTTGGTTATTATCTACGAGCCGCCATTTCTGCAGAGGCCAATTTAAATGAAGCCATTCATCTCTGACAACACTTGCATATCTTAAGCTGTTCTCAAGGACAGTGTAGAGGAGCAATTTCATCTCACTTTGGATGGACTCGCTTTTTCCTACATTGTGTGGGTGTTTTACCACTGTCAAGAGACCAAAGAGGCCAGTGGAGTCCGGCTAGGAACCCATCAATGATACAAGTCTGTTTGTGATACCTGGCTGCTTGGGTGGCCTGGAAACATAGTTCTGGATCTGAGGCATTGATACCACTGATTATTTCTTGCAGGGTGAGGCTGACCTGTATAAGGAGACACAGATTCAAGTCAGAGTCTCTGCCAAAAGGAACCATGAAGGGCATCTAGTCTCACCATCTACCTGATTAGAAGCAGCTGGCTTGAGCAGCACATCTCAAGCTGCCTGCTGGTCTGTATTAGGAGAGCGAAGAACTCTTGGTGGTCTCATAGGTCTCACGGATTCGCAGGACACTTCCCATGCTCTGGGGGAGGTAATTCCTAATATCACTTGGGTCCCCAGCCTTTTCCTCCCACACAAGCTCGTGGGAAGCCAGCGGGAGTTCCCTGGTGGCCCAGTGGTTAAGAAGCCACTTGCCAGGACAGGAGACATGGGTTTGATCCCTGGTACGGGAAGATCCGGGCTTCCCTGGTGGCTGACAGTAAAGGATCTGCCTGCAATGCAGGAGGCCTGGATTCAATTCCTGGGCTGGGAAGGTCCCCTGGAGAAGGGAATGGCTCCCCACTCCAGTATTCTTGCCTGGAGAATCCCATGGACAGGGGGCCTGGCAGGCTACAGTCCATGGGGTCACAAAGAGCTGGGGACGACTGAGCAAACTACCACTTGGCACATTTTTCTTTTTTTCCCACTTTCAGGAAGATCCCACATGCCCCGCGGCAACTAAGCCTGTGCAGCAACTGCAGAGCCTGCAAGAGCCCTGGAGCACGTGCTCCACGGGAGAAGCCGAGCACAGCAGGCGGGCCGCCCCTCGCGCCACGGCTAGAGGAAGCCCACGCAGCACACTGAAGGCCCGGAGCAGCCAGGAGGAGGACGTGCCAGGGGTGTCAGCAAAAATGGCAGAGTCAGGACCGCGAAATGCTGCTCCACAAAAGCAACAACAAACCTAAAAATACAATCAACTTTTCTACAACTCTGGAAACTGACCAAAAGTTTGCAGCGGTTTGTTTTATTCAAGCTCAAATGGGTTTACTCAAGAAAACTGTCTCACTCCCAGAAAGAACAGCGAGGACTGCAGCATTTTGCCTTGCCTTATTCCTACCCCTCCTCCCCCAGCTCCATGGGCGTTTTAAAAACCAATAGCCCAGCAGGCACTGGAGGAGGCAGAACAGGTTGGTTCTCTCTTAAAACCTCATTCTCAAAGAGTTATTATTTGAACCTTCTGGTGGTTTCCTGGGAGATTCCATTTGTAAGATTCTGTTTTATTGGGCTCAGACCTCACATAAAGGAAAAAGTCTTTTTCCTGGAGGTTATTTGTTAAAAACAATTCAAGGAAGTGGTACAAATTCGCAGTTGCTTGGGGTGAGAGGGGGTTAGATAATAGCTGGGGGCAAATAATAGACTAATTACACATTTTTTGCGGGGGGCTGTTCTGCGTGACATGGGGGATCTTAGTTTCCTGACCAGCGATCAAACTGGTACCCTCTGCAGTGGAGTCCTAACCACTGGACCAGCAGGAAATTCCAAGAGACATACATAAGATTCAAAGGCAAAAAAGAGCTGAAAGGAAAGGAACCAAAAACAATATACCACGCAAAAAGCAACCAAATGGAGCTGGAGTGGGTACACTCATATGAGAGAAAACAACCTTTAAGACAAAAGTTGTTATTAAGGACATCTTATAATAATCACAGTCAATTCATCCATTAAAAGAAATAATAGTTATAGACACACACTCACCTAACAACAGAGCCCCAAGCGAGGCACAGCCAAAGCTGACAAAATTGAAGGGAGAAGGAGAGAATTCAACAATGACAGCTGGAGACTCAACCCCGCACTCAACGGATGGAACAAGCAGATACCCTAGCAACACCATGACAGACAACTTAAACATCACTGCTAAGCAATCAGACCCGACAGACAGCCACGCCAATAAACAGAATTACATTCTTTTCAAGGGCACATGGAAGATCCTCCGTGATAGACCATATATTAGGCCATAAAGCATGTCTCAGTGAAGCTGAAAAGACTGAAATCATGCAAAGTATATTCTCTAGCCACAGTGCACTGAAATTAAAAACAAATTAAAAAAAACAGGAATAAAATTAGGGACATAACTACCAAATTTACAGAATTAAAATTATAGACTCAATAAACAGAGTACACCAACAAATTAAATGATCTAGATGAAAAGAACAAATTCCAAGAAGCCCAAATCACCAAAGGTGACTGAGAAAATCTGAAGAGACCTATAACAAGAAATTGAGGTACTAATTTTTTTTAATTCCACAAAGAGAAGCCCAGACAGAGAGTTTCACTGGTGAACTTTCACAAACATTTAAAGAAGAAATTACCATATGGGCCTGGAAGTCATCCCAGGATTTGCTTTGAGGGAGGTTGAGATGGATGGAGAAGGGAAGAGAAGTGACAGCATTCAAGTCCAAGGTAAGACTTGACAAGTTGAGTAACTAGACAGATGCCTCTGCTGAGAGAGAACCTTCTTGACCCCTCATTTCCTGTTTCTGGCTGAATGGAAGCAAGTGAATTTTCATTGAGAAGCAGCACCTTCTCTATCTCCTGTTAGATCCCAGGCTTATGGCCACAAGATAACGACACTTAGCTTTCTGACAACATCAGTTTAGTTCTAATGACCATCTCTCTACTCCTTTCCTTAAAGGGCCTCAGTTAGAACTTGCAAGTTCTCAATCAAACATTTTAAGGGCAGAGAAACCTACTAAGGACGTATTCTTACACCCAACCGCTCTAAATGCCATGTTCCCGACGTACCCCTTTGGTCTGCTGATCAGAAGAGTCAAGTGAGACATAGGTGATGTTCCTCCTCTTTAAGGCCTGCTCATCCTTCTTGGCTTTCCGGAGCTCCAGGCTGACTGCTATCCTCTGCTGCCGCCTTGCCTAATGAGGAAAAGAATGGGAGCCCTTGAAGGTGGGGGGTGGGGAGCAGGTTGCCACCACAAGTAGTCTTCAGAACACACTTCAAAGCATCTGATTTCATATTTCAGCAACAGGCTGAAGAGTTCAGATTGCACAGCTGGTCAACAGTCAGCTCGGTTCACCTCCTTGGCTTTCTCCTCCTACACCACCTCTAAAGAGTCAGTCTTCCTCCCAAAGTGAAGGAAGTTTATGTCTGCCCATTGTCAGGTACAGAGATACCTGAGCTGGAAATCCCATTGCCCTAAATCTGATTGCATCTTCCTTGGTGCTAATTAGTTCCAGAAAAGCAGGTTTGGGCCTGCCCGCTGTGAGCACCCAGGTGGGGCAGGGTCCTGAAGGGAGCACCTAGACCCCAGATGGCCTCGACCATTTCCACTGCTGGGTATCAGCCTATATTTCATTCAAGCCTTGGTCTAATCCCAAGAGTTTTACTTGGACACTAGAGGAAGAGGATGGAAATTCTAAAAAACAAACCAAAAAACAAATTCTTCTTTTCAGGGGCAAAACTCAGACTTCACAGTATTGAGAATCCTGGGGAAATGATCTAATCTTTATGGATAGGTGAGTTTGGGGTTGAAGACTTTAAAATATTATTTATAAGGAGGTCCGTGTGTATTAGATACTTGCGGTTCTTTAAAGAAGCTATTTAATCCCTTCTTGAAAATAGGGTCGGGGAATTCCCTGGTGATCCAGGGGTTAGGACTTGGCAATTTTACTTCTGGGCCCCTGGTTCAGTCCCTGGTCTGGGAGCCAGGTTCCCCAAGCCACACAGTGCAGCCAAAAGAAAAAGAAAGAAACTGGGGTCACTGTGGTGTTCTCTGGAAGGGCGGGGGGCACACTGGGGGCCTGAGGGGCCAGTTGCTATGCTGCCCCATCACGAAGTGGCCCTCCCCAAGGAGGGCACTGTACCCTCGGCTTCTCTCTTCTCATCTCCTGACCCCTCCCCCGCTGTCCACATAGAGTTCCATTCCTCTGTTCTAACTGGCTTCCTTTAATCTGAGGTGGTCTTGGAAGACAGACAAGCCACCTTTGTTGGAAGTAAGTAAAAAGAAACTGGCTTGGGATAGTGTCCTAACTGGGCAACTGTGAGCTTGCGCTTTCCTTATCCTCAGCTGCCTTTCAGATTCCCAAGTCATAGCCAACTTGATACATGAGTCAAGATACATAGACATAGGACATAGAGCTGGACAGGAAACGTAGAGACCAGAGAAGCTGAATGAGGGTCAGATTCACACACAGCACAGACTCCCTGGCCCAGGCTTCATGCTGAGCCCAGTAGAGAAAGCAGTCTGGACCTTTCACTCCTGAGTCCTATTTCTTTACAAGGCATGCTTGTTGGTACTTGTGTTTCCAACATCTCAGCTCCTTGGTGAGCCCCCTTGGCATGCAGAGCTGCAGGTAAGCATCTATATGCCAGGCACTTGATACTCTACCAAGACTCTTGGAGGTAGGTTATCAGCCCTGTTTTATACATGAAGAAACTGATGGTCTGATGTTTAATAGTTTCAAGACCACATGGAGACCCTAATTTGAGTCTATAGTTGTCCAACAAAGTCCATGAGGCTTGATCCTCCCCACCTTCAATATTTTATTATGAAATTTTCAAACATACAGAAAAGTTAAAAGGATTATTCGATGAACATCCATGCATTTACCCACAAAGAACACTCTGCAATACTTGCTTGGTTACCCTATCTTCTCCCACCCTTCACTCTGTTTTTAATGCATTTCAACCATATGCCTTTTCTTTTTTGTGTGCAGTATGTGGGATCTTAGTTCCCCCACCAGGGATCAAACTTGCAACCCCTATAGTGGAAGCATGGGGTCTTAACCACCGGACCACCGCACTCACCCTGACAGAGCAAGGCATTCCTCCATACTCACAGATGCATCTTTGCCCCGATACTTAAATTTTCTCAGCCTCTCTTCCGGAGCATCCAAAGTTGGCATGTTGACTGGAAGAAGTAAAGCACCTGTAGGTAGGACAGTTTCAAAGAGATTCTCAGGGCCCAGTATGTGGTTACTATGTTAAAGCCATCTGGACTCTAAGCCCTTAAGGGCCCCGCAGCGCAACAGGGAGCAGACTCAGGAGGTCAGCATCCGCAGGCACCACACCCCAGCTGAGCAGGCTAGGAGCATCATGGGAGTTCAGAGGGGCCAGCCCAGGGCTGCAGCGGAAAGGGAAATGTACTGCTTCTGGGGACAGTCTGGCTTGAAGTAGGCTGGAAGGAAAGCACAGAACCCTTCCACGTGGCTGGGTCCAGGGACTTCTGTACAGAGTGTATGTACAGGACACGGAGGAGCCCGAGCAGGCTGTGATAAGGAGACTGTCTTCTCCTTCCACGCGGGCACGTTAGTTTAGGACTTTATTAGGCATGACCCACTCCTAATTCTTCAGAAGGCTTCCTCCAGCGGGTCCAGCCCACGGTCATCTCTCACCCACACCCTGGCATCTGCCCCCGCTCTCTTCTCCCTGCTTCAGCTGTGTTCCACTCTGATCTCGACAGAAAGCCAGGCCATCATTGAAAAAGAAACCGACTGTGTAATTTCCCCCTTTTTTCCCCTCACCCTCTACTGGATGCCCACTGATCTTAGAGGAAAACTCAGATTCACCGAGATGCCCACCCTACACAAGCTGGCCTCAGCCTCCTCGCCCCAACAACTCTTTCCTATTTAAGAAGCTAAGTATCTTCTCAATCAGTCTGTTTCATTTTCTCCACAGCTTTTACCATCGCCCAGTATGTTCTCGTTTGTGCATCTTCCCTCCAAACTCCCAAAGACAATGGGACCATGAGTGTCTTAGGTACAATTCCTCAGGCCCTTCACAATGCGTGGCAGGCAGAAATATCTGCTGGATGAGAGCAGTGAGCAATAAGCTCACGAAAGGAGATGGCGCTTCATTAGAGGACGTTATTCAAACTGGGCCAAGATTGGACTTTCTACAGGGCAGTATGGAGTGACCTTTCTTACAAGTGTGCAGTGAATATCTGTCTAAGTATACAGGATGGGCTGGACTACATTATACAGAGAGAAAACTGGATGAAGGTAACCAACAGACTCTTCTTGAGAAGAGAACAGCTGGGGATAATTTTGGTGGGAATGATTAATTTAGACATATCAACTTGGATGGGATGGTGTCGACACCTTGGAGAATTCTGTAAGTAAGGAGAGAGCCAAGGAGAGAGAAGAGGAATTCTGAGTGAAAACTGAGCAAGAATTGAGTCTTGGTGACACTCTTATTATGGTCCAAGAGAACGAGGGCTGTTCTGCATGGCAGTAAAGAAGGAAGACCTGAACTGTGGTGTTGGAGAAGACTCTTGAGAGTCTCTTGGACAGCAAGGAGATCAAACCAGTCCATCCTAAAGGAAATCAACCCTGAATATTCACTGGAAAGACTGATGCTGAAACTGAAGCTGAAATACTTTGGCCACCTGATACAAAGAGCCAACCCATTAGAAAAGACCTGAATGCTGGGAAAGATTGAAGGCAAAAGGAGAAGGGGACGACAGAGGATGAGATGGTTAGATAGCATCACTGACTCAGTGAACATGAATTTGAGCAACTCCAGGAGATAGTGAAGAACAAGGAAGCCTGTTGTGCTGCAGTCCACGGGGTTGCGAGGAATTAGACACAACCTAGTGACTGAACGCACGCATGTATGTGTAACTGAAGCACTTTGCTGTACACCTGAAACTAACACAACATTGTGAACCAACTGTACAACAATTTTAAAAATTAATGAAGTAACATTAACAGCAAAGGAGAGAGTGCCCTGTTTTGCAAGTGGGGAAATCATCTCAGGCACCATTTGCCAAAGTGCCTGCAGCCGTTAAGCCCCAGAGCCAGGAAATCAGCCTAGGTCTGACTGCCACACCATGGTTTGGTTCACTGAACTTTGCAACAAAGTTCAAAATCAGATTAGGAAACACCAAGTCTCCACCGTGGCTGGCACCTAACACGTGGGGGAGATGTTGGAAAATAGGAACGCGCACATTTTAGGCAATGGAGATAGCAGAGGCCGCTTCTGAAACGCTCTGTGTTGCTACCTCATTGCTGCATCTCGCTGTTAACTGAGCCCCGCCAGCTCAGTTCGTGAGGCTGTCTGAATGTGCACAGGAGGCTGGTTTGGTACACGGGAATGAAATGCTTTTGCTTCTGGGAGACCCAAGGCAAGGCCTCATTCTAGGACTGTTGCCATGGGAACCACGCATCCTTCTGCCGCGTCCCAGAAGGTATGGCCGTAAGGTAATTGGGAAGTAGTGGGTTTAAGATGGTCACCGCTTTCCTTCAAATCAACTGTCAACAGGGATTCCCCCAGCAGTCCAGTGGTTAGGACTCTGCAATTTCACTGCTGTGGGTTCAATCCCTGGTGGAGGAACTAGGATCCTGAAAGATGTGCGGTGCAGCCAAAAAGAAAGAAAACAAAAATCGAGTGGAAGGCCAGTATCAGCTGGCATAAGGAGATAAAGCTCGACTTCAGATCAGAGTCCTCCCCTCTCCCCAAAGCAGTTTGAAAGCCACAGATGTGGCCACGCCACTTCATCTGGGGACGTTCTGCAAAGCCAGCTGCAGAGCCAATCCTGCTGGCTTTCACGAGCTTCGCTCCTCACAGCTCAAACGCGCTTCCTTCCCCTCCCATGGCTATCTGCAGCACCAGGAGCGCTGGCTACCCCATCATCCTTCACCAGGAGGAGGAGAACACCAAGCCGGAGGCTTTGAATCAGGGGCCGAAGTCAAAGTCAGTACCTTTCTTCACCCAGTCTCCAAGTTTGAGATCCAGAGAAAGCCCAGCTGGTTACTTAGGTAAACATCACTCATTTGGGGGGCTGATAAGCTGATACCCCTCCCCCTCAACCTTAGGCCAGTGCTGCTGCTTCCCACACAGTATGAGACCCCTTCCCTGGATGTCAGGTGGCAGAAGCCCACCTAAGGGACCCCTCCCTCCCCAGCCACTGAGTTAACGGCACTGAGTTACTTTCTCTGGTTGAGGCGTTATAGGCCATTTGGTTTTTTTCTAGCCTTTCCTAGATAGATCTAGTCAAGCTTTGCCGCTGAGCATCTTTCGTGAACCCAGAACTGTTTTAAATTAAGATATGTCTCATCACCCCAGGCTTGGCTTCTGCAAGTACAATTTTTCTGATTCTAAATTAATGCATGTTCACAGCTTCAGAAAATGAAATACTCCAGAAGCATAAAGAGCATTAACTCCCAATAACCCCACTCCTCCCCCAAGTTAACCTTTACAAACCCACACCACCACCGTCTATGCACCCTTGCCGCTCTGCACGAGCACCAGGGAGCTGACTACAGGAGGGGGAGCCGATTACAGACACGGTTAGCGACACGTTCATTTCGCCCCCCTCCTCTGTACTGGGGACATCTTTTGATGTGTTCAGATCTACATCACTAACAGCTGCTTCTTCAAACAAAATGGGATTTAAGTGAAAACCATGCATTGAGTTGGAGTGAGGGAGATTTATTCTCCAGGAAGGACTGAGCCAACCTTGGCTCCAAGGTCAGCAAATAGGCACCTCAGGGGCTGGAGTGGGGCCCCCGGGAGGGAGGGTCTTCAGTTCCAGGGACCACCCGCCTCCGCATTCACTCCAGGCTGGAAGCAGGGAGTGATAGAGCCAGGCTTCCCTCCAGGGCCCACCCTGACCAAGATGGAAGGCACGTGTCACAGCAAGGAGGAGGCAAGCGACCAGGCCTCGTCCCATGACCCACCTCCAAGGCTGCAGAAGGCTTTGTTCCTCCCGTGAAAACTTCCCAGGGGTATTGCCAGGAGGGGACACCAGAATACAGGTCTACAGGCTACTGTGTGGTTGATGCAGCCCCAGGCACCCTGCCACCCCCACCACCCGAGCTCTGCAGGGCCAGCAGCCCCCAACAGTCACTACGGCCTCCCACCCCTTCTGAAAACAAGCCAAGAGCCACTCAGCACAGCGCCTGCCAACCGAGGCTGAAGTCAGGCGGGAAAGGCCCCGCCTGGGCCTCCTAGGAGCCACCCCTCGGGGCAAACCACCGGCTCAGCAGAGGGAACCGCAGCAGCCTCTCTACGGACCCCCAGACTGCCTCTAGGGTCCTGGTGCCCTCACGCACAAAGACAAGCCTCCAGCCACCCATCACTCACCTGGTAGGGAGTCGCAGTCTCCAGCCTGCTGGTCGGCCTTAAACGCCCTCAGCAGGTCGCACATGTTTAGGGGGCGTTTGGTCCCGCCCCACGGCTGGTTCCTGACCAATGTCGACGGCTCTTGGAATCACGTGGTGCACTTTGCACTGCCCACTCACCAAGCCCCGCCCCAGATGCTGATTGACCTGGTCAAGGAGGAGGCTCGGATCTCCAGGTGATTCTCACGTCCCAACGAGGTACAGGTGGGAGGAAGCCTCACAGGCGCCCCGCACCTTCAGGCGCTACAGCCTCGGGAGACCCTCATACGGCCGATCAAGAGGCGAGGGGCAGGGACAGCTCCCTCCAGGAAAGGGTTTGCGTTCTGGGTGTTTGAGGCTTCCAGGATCTGGCTAGATTGAGTGGCCTCATCCTACAATTGGCTAAAAGCTTAAAGCTGCTGTTGAACAGTTAACAAATGTTTCTTCCCAAGGCCGGCAAGAAGATTGGGAGGTGGTTGAGAATGGGTCTGCTTCGTAAGGAAATGGAAATAGGAACAAGATTTCATGTATTTCTTCAACAAATATTTATTGAGTCCCCACTTTGAAGAAAATGGCAACCCACTCCAGTAGTCTTGCCTGGAAAATACCATGGACAGAGGAGCCTGGCGGGCTACAGTCCACGGGGTCACAAGGAGTCGGACACGACTGAGCAACTAAACAACTGTGTGCAAGGCCTGACTTGCAACAGTGAGCGGATGACCTGGTCCCCAGCCTCCCAGCAGGAACAGAGATGGGTGCTCCCAGAGAGTAGAAACAGGGCAGCAGTTGCCGTAGGCGCAGTCAGGGAGGGCTTCCTGGAAAAAGTGATGCTCGAGCCAAGTCTTCAGGGAAAGAAGTTAGCGGGTAAAAAACTGAAAAAAAAAAAAAGTCCTCCAGGCAGAAGGAACAGCATTGAACAAGGCACTGAGGCAAGAAAACTGGTCATGGTTCCCTTGGGAACAGAGGTCATTGGGGATGGCTAAAGGGACACTGGGGTCAGGTGCCAGGGCAAAGATGGCCTGGTGTACAGGGGCGGGGCAGAGGGAGCTGTCCTCTCTGGTCCAGGCAAGAGGGAGTTGCACCGTCTGTTGTCATTTAGTCTCTTTTAAGTCGTGTCCGACTCTTTTGCAACCCCGTGGACTGTAGCCCGCCAGGCTCCTCTGTCCATGGACTTGTCCAGGCAAGAATGTTGAAGTGGGTTGCCATGCCCTCCTCTAGGGGGTCTTCCCGACCCAGAGATCAAATCCATGTCTCCTGCATTGGCAGGCCGGTTATTCACCAGTGAGCTGCCAGGGAAGCCCTTGTACTGTCTGTACGGAATTTTAAATCGATGATAAAATCAATTACGTCTGTTTGCTTTTTGAGCCAGGAATTCCAAACAGTGTCCGTGGGCTGTGCCTACCTTGTTACTTACTTTCTGAAGGTGTTTGGATTTCATCCCGAGAGCAGCAGGCAGCCTCTGGAGGCCCCAGCAGGGCTGTGTTCTTCTTTGCCTGATTTTTACTTTTTTTTTTTTTTTTCATTATGAAAGGTTCCAAATTTGTAAATGTGGAGAGAAGGGTACAAATGGATCCTCAGGGACACCCAGGCCCTGTAATCACCAATGCCATGTTCTTTCCTTTCCCCCAGCCTTTTCTATTATGTATTTATTGATTTTTGGTTGGTGTGTTTTAAAGGAAATCGTCAGACATCGTATCATTTCACCTGTAAACATTCAGAATGAATCTCTGAATCTCTGACAGACGGACTTAAAAGCTAACACCAGAATATCACAGTCACACCTACCAAAAGCAACCATCATTCTTCGAGGGTCAGTTTAGAACACTTAGGCTAGCCTTGGGGGCGAGGGGTAAGAGGAGGATTCTTACCCAGGTGGGGCTGGAAGCGGAGGTGCTTGACCTCAGGATACCGGGGTTTCAGCAGGGGAGGGAAGCGAAGGTTCTGAGTGGGTGAAGCAGGGAATTCAGGTGTGGACCCACACATCCAGATACCTGGAGAACCTTGAGGTAGCGGTGCAGAAAAAGCCAATAGTCTCAGAGCTGGGACGGGACTTGGTGAGCCATCGGAGGCGGTGGTTGGCAGTGACAGCGATGTGAGTGAGAACTGTGGTTCCCACTATTATGTTCAGAATGGAAAACCAACAAGGACCTCTACTCGAGTGTTCTCTGCCAGCCTGGATGGGAGGGGAATCTGGGGGACAATGGATGCATGTGTCAGCATGGCTGAGTCCCTTCACTGTGCATCTGAAACTATCACAATCTTCTTAATCAGCTATGCCCCAACACAAAATAAAGAGTTTAAAGTCTGAAAAAAAACAAACTGTGGTTTCAAACCAAGGTGGCTGGTAAGGGATGGTGACAGAAAAGAGGGGTTTGGGATGACTTATAGGAGGCTTGACCCCTGAGGATCTAAGGATCCAAGGCCTCCCTGTTCTGCCCAAGGCATCTGAGACAACCTACCTCTGTCCACCTGCACCCAGGCCTGACGGTGACCTGCTCACTTCATCACAGCCACCCCCACCTTGGCCTGTGCCCCTTCAGGCTCTTACACACACACACACACACACACACACACACACCTCTGATAGATCCTTTAGACATTTAAGTCAAGTTACATCACCTTCCTGTTCAAGCACTCCAGAGCCCCCCAGCATCCCTCCAATTGCCTGTGAGGCCCTTCAGGCTCTGTCTCGCGCCCCCCATCCCATCCTCTGCACACCGTCCCAGCCACCCTGGCCTCCTCACGGCCCTGTAGACACAACAGGACCACGCTGGCCTCAGGGCCTTTGTGCCCGCTGTTCCCTGGGCCGCCCTCACTTCCTTCAGGTCGCAGCTTTTAGAGACAACTCCTGGTCACCCTATCTAAAATCAAGTTCAGTTCGGTCACTCAGTCGTGTCCAACTCTCTGCAACCCCATGGACTGCAGCACACCAGGCCTCCCTGTCCATCACCAACTTCTGGAGTCCACCCAAACTCATGTCCATTGAGTCGGTGATGCCATCCAACCATCTCATCCTCTGTTGTCCCCCTTCTCCTCCCGCCCTCAGTCTTTCCCAGCATCAGGGTCTTTTCCAATGAGTCAGCTCTTCCCATCAGGTGGCCAAAGTATTGCAGTTTCAGCTTCAGCATCTGTCCTTCCAATGATTATTCAGGACTGATCTCCTTTAGGATGGACTGATTGGATCTCCTTGCAGACCAAGGGACTCTCAAGAGTCTTCTCCAACACCACAGTTCAAAAGCATCAGTTCTTCAGTGCTCAGCTTTCTTTATAATCCAACTCACACATCCATACATGACCACAGGAGAAACCATAGCTTTGACTAGACAGACCTTTGTTGGCAAAGTAATGTCTCTGCTTTTGAATATGCTATCTAGGTTGGTCATAGGTCTTCTTCCAAGGAGCAAGCGTCTTTTAATTTTATGGCTGCAGTCACCATCTGCAGTGGTTTTGGAGCCCCCTAAAATAAGGTCAATCATTGTTTCCACTGTTTCCCCATCTATTTGCCATGAAGTGATGGGACCTGATCTTAGTTTTCAGAATGAGCCTCCCCACCAACCCTGCATTCATACTTCCTCCTGTGGGTCTCCCGGGCATTGAAATACTATATGTTCCCCGACTTGTTTATTTTCCGTCCCCACCCATGAAATGGAACAAAAGCTCTACGAGGGCAGGAGTGCTGTTTGCTTCGTCCCCACGGCCCAGAAGCGTCAGTGCTGGTTGAATCTGCTGAATGCCTAAGCAGGCGTGCTGGCTTCAGAGCCAGGCTCTCCCCTGCCCATGGTGCTCCAGGTGCCCCCCTCCATCACCCGGGATGTACCCTGGGTATACCATGGGGCACGCTCAGTATGCCTTCCCCAGCCAAGGGTTGAGCCAGCGTCCTTTGAATAAATCTCACCGCCTAACCTCACGGAGCCCACAGTCGCCACCCAGAGGGCTGGAAAAGCGCCAGGGAGACTACTTTGGATGGAAGTGAGTCCTCCAGTGGAGGCCGCTCCATCCTCTCCGACTCCTAGTGCCCCAGTCGTGGGGAAGGGCCACCCTGTCCACCCAGGCTGGGGGCCTGACCTCAGCCTCCCCTTCCATCCCCTTCCTCCCCAGCGCCACCCTCCCCTGAGGCCCGCTCTTAGACCCTCCCAACCTCTGCTCGGGGCTGACCCCCAGGGGCCCGTCACCCACTGGCCTGGAAGCAGGTTCCTACAACACCTTCCCAACAAACTCCTGCCTAGATGGTTTTGTTGACCTGTTCCCTGGTACCTCAGAGGGTAAAGCGTCTGCCTACAACCCGAGAGACCCAGGTTCGATCCCTCGGTTGGGAAGATCCCCTGGAGAAGGCAATGGCAACCCACTCCAGTACTCTTGCCTGGAAAATCTCATGGACTGAAAAGCCTGGTAGGCTACAGTCCATGGGGTTGCAGAGTCGGACAGGACTGAGCAACTTCACTTGGTTTAACCTGCCTTGATGCCTCTAATGTAGGGACTACCGATCCCATTTCACAGAACAGGAGACAGGCCGACGATGTCGACGTGAATGGCCTGAGGTCACATGACGGGAAGACAGGGTCTGTGTGGCCCCATCTTTGCCCTTGTGCTGGGGTCACACCTGACTCCTCCTTCTTTTATTGCCTTTCCTTTCCTTTCATCCCTCCCTCCCTTCCTTCCTCCTTCCTTTCCCCCATTTTCTTACGGTTGTAAAAGACCATAACATAAAATTGACCGTTTTAACCATTTTTGAGCTTACAGAGAGGCGTTAGGTACATTCACATCCTTGTGCTCCAGTACTCTTGCCTGGAAAATCCCATGGACGGAGGAGCCTGGTAGGCCGCAGTCCATGGGGTTGCTGAGAGTTGGACACGGCTCAGTGACTTCACTTTCACATTTCACTTTCATGCATTGGAGAAGGAAATGGCAACCCACTCCAGTGTTCTTGCCTGGAGAATCCCAGGGACAGCGGAGCCTGGTGGGCTGCTGTCTATGGGGTCACACAGAGTCGGACACGACTGAAGCGACTTAGCAGCAGCAGCATCCTTGTGCAACCGTCCCCACCATCATCACCGGCACTCTTTGCATCTTCCCAAACAGAAACTCTCTCCCCACTGAACACCTGCCCCCCATCCTCACCCCGCTGTCCCTGGCCCCACCCTTCTACCTCCTGTCTGTGCGTGTACCCCTTCTGGGGACCTCACATAAGTGGAATCGCACAGTGCTTGTCTTCCTGGGACTGGCTTATTTCACTCAGCGTGATGTCCTCGAGGTCTGTCCCCGCTGTAGCAGAGGTCAGGATTTCCTTCCTTCTGATTTCTTTCTTTAAAACAAGATCACATTTTTCACGGTTTTGTAGTATCACTGACACCCTTATTTATAGTAGCCTCCCAGTGGTGGGGGGAAGACGGGGGAGTACTCACCGCTGACTGTGTTTATGATGGCCAGCGCAGGGCAGTAGTGGATGGAGGCGGATTTCTACTTGGTTTTCATTTTTGTCTTTAAATCTCTGTGGTCAGGGTCCTTCCCCCTTGTTACCCACATCCTCAGCCACCTGCTCCACCATCTCCCCAACTCTGTACATCACTGGTTATTTATAAATGCCTGTGCAGGTATATTACTAATGTTAAAAGGGTTTTAAGAAAACCCAGAATTGGAGAATTCATGTCACCATTCCTCAGGGGATACAAGGAAGGTTTTGTCCTTGAGGTCAGTCTTTGGGAATCCACAGCTCCTGGTGAATGCAGCCGTTAACCTCTTGGCTTCTGAGAGTGTGAGCCTATGTGTATGTGTCTGTCTTGTGGGTCTGTGTGGATGTCTCTGTCTCTGTGTCCGTGTCTGTGTCTCTGCGTCCATGTCTGTGTGTTTCTGTCTGTGTATGTGTCTCTGTGTGTCTGTCTCTATAGGTGTCTGTATCTTTATGTGTCTGTGTGTGCACATGTCTGTGTCTCTGTGTCCGTGTCTGTGTGTCTGTGTGTGTCTGTGTGTGCACGTGTCTGTGTCACCGTGTCCGTGTCTGTGTATATCTTTGCGGCTGTGTGTGTGTGTGTGAGTGTCTCTATGTCCGTGTCTGTGTGTCTGTGTGTGTCGGTGTGTGCACGTGTCTGTGTCTCTGTGTCCGTGTCTCTGTGTGTGTATATCTTTGCGGCCGTGTGTGTGTGTGTGTCTGTTTGTCTCTGTGTCTGTGTCCGTGTCTCCGTGTCTGTGTCTGTGTGTTTGTGCATGTGTGTGTCTCTGTGTCTATGTCTGTGTGTGTCTGTGTGTGCACATGTCTGTGTCTCCGTGTCCGCGTCTGTGTGTGTGTATATCTTTGCGGCTGTGTGTGTGTCTGTGTGTGTGTGTGTGTCTGTGTTTCCACATGTCTGTCTCTGTGTCCGTGTCTGTGTGTGTGCACACATGTGTCAGGAAGTCCTCAGGACTTCAGCAGCCTAAGGATGCTGACCCAGAATGGCTCATTTCGGATTCCTGGGAGATGCTATCTGACCCAGAACCAGGAGATAAGAAAGAGTGCGGATATTAAGGAAACAAAACGGGTGGGGCAGGAAGACAGAAAAGGGAAACCAATCTGATTATTTATCAGGTCTGAGGCTCGCCAGTAAAATCACCTCTAGGCAGTACTTATTTCCTAAAAGCATGTTCTGTTTTCTGGGCTATTCAGCACCATCCCTCCCAAGTTTCTCATCCACCTGATTGTCCTAAGAATTTGCTTTCCTAGGATGAGTTTTCTCCTCACTGAGGCCTATGAATAGCAGAAGCACAAACTGCCTAGAGTCCACGGTCCTGGTGGCTTTCTCCTGAGACCGTGTGACCTCAGGACCTGGGCCGTGGACAAGCCTCCTTTGGGAGCAGCTCCTGGGAGTCAAATCTCCTCCACCTTTGGGAGCCTGCTCTGTGCTGGCCTCCGTGAGCTGTGGGTGTGAACTCAGCAGGGTCCCTGCTGCCGGGGGACTGAGAACTCCCAGCTGCCACTGCTCAAGCACCCAGGTTGTAACGATCACCTAGGACCTTTGGTCCACCATTACTACCCCTGGTGTGACACAGGATGAGATGACATGAGCACAACTCAGAGAAGGGAGTGAGGTAGGAATTCAAAGAAAGCACTGTGTCCAGCGCGGTGCTCCAGCTCCCTGTGATGCCTCTGTTAGGGAGTCAGAATAGGAAGAGGAGTCCAGAGTGGCAGTGGCTAAAAGACAAGGAAGGGGAAAGGAAGGGAAAAGCGCCTGAAAATAGGACAAAGGAAGGTCCAAGGACCGGAGTGAGGACCTCAGGTAGAACAAACGGCATTCCCTGCTGCTGCTGCTGAGTCGCTTCCATCGTGTCCGACTCTGTGCGACCCCACAGACGGCAGCCCACTGGGCTCCGCCATCCCTGGGATTCTCCAGGCAAGAACACTGGAGTGGGGTGCCATTTCCTTCTCCGGCATTCCTTGCTAGCCCACTTTATATAGGGCAGGCCCAGGGGGCAGAAAAGCATATAAACAGAGGAGCCAAGAGGCCAGGACTCTCTTCCCTTCTCGTCTTTTGGGTCAGCATGCCCTCACACCTTGAGGATGTATTTTCCTTTTATTCTCTAAATAAAACTGAGCTGTAACACGGAGCTGTAACACTGATCTGTCCGAGAGCTATAACACGGTCTGTCTGACAGCTGTAACAGGCCGAGGGCTTTAACATCCATCGCTTCAAGTTTCTGTTGTGATGAGACAGAACCGAGGAGATTACACTCCCCTGACAGCTCTGAGGCAGGAACGCTGTCCCCAAAGAGTACAGGAGAATACAGACAAGGTTCACACCAGCCCAGTCTGTGGCCCCAGAGGGAGTGACATAAATACGTGTTGAATGGATGGGTGGATGAGTGAGTGAATGGATGAACGGATGGTGACGATGGATGGATGGATGGATGGATGGATGGATGGATGGATGGTGATGGTGGATGGATGGATGGTGATGGTGGGTGTATGGATGGTGATGATGGATGGATGGTGATGATGGATGGATGGAGGGATGGTGATGGTGGATGGATGGATGGATGGTGATGGTGGATGGATAGATGGATGGATGGTGATGATGGATGGATGGATGAGTGAGTGAATGGATGATGGATAGGTACATGGATGAAGGAGTGAATGGATGGAGGATGGATAGGGATGATAGATGGACAAATAGACAGATAGATGATTGGATGGATAGATGAGAGATTATTCACTAAACTAAGCTTTGAACCCATTAGTTTTTCAGACACTGGGCTTTGCTAGACCTTGGGAGAGTCACAGAAAGCAGAGATTCGCTCCTTTGGAAAACTAAGAATAAATACTTTTTAACAAAGAGGAATGATGCCAGACAGATACAAAGTAAAAACGACTTTTAGATGTTTTGAGATAATAAAATGAAAACGGCACAATAGTGCCAAATGAAACCAAACTGAGGCACAGGCCTAACTGCAGTGTGAAAAAGAAAGAAACGCAGCTGGAGACACCTCTGTGCAGCAGCCATGACCACGATGTTTCTGAGATTCCACAGACTTCACAACTAATTAGGAATTCTCCAGTTGGCTTCAAGCCGGGCTGGTTTTGGAGAACTCCTTGCGTAGGTCCAGCTTGCATCAGCCCCGATGCAGAACGCTGTGATGGAGGAGGCGGTCTTGGGCTTCATCTTCCATTTCAGAGCCTGCAAGGATGGTTCCAGCTGTAGCCTGCTCAGGCTCTCCCCCTCCTGAGATGACACTCCAGGATTCCAAAGGTCTCTGGAGGGAGGAGCTATTTCTGGGCCCAGACTCTGCATGTGTATTTGGCCTCCAAGGAGCACACTGTGAACTTTACTGCGCCTGCGGAGGCCTCATCCGGCAACCCTCCTGGGAGGGCACTGCTCCTCTCCCCCACTTCCTCCAAGGAACCAAACAGAAGCTGGGAATGCAGCTTCTGGAGCTGCCACGAAGGACCCTCCAACCACCACCCAGGGGCGAAAAGCCAAAGGGAAACTCATGGGACACCTCTGATGAACATTCGTTACATTTTTTACACTAAAGAATAATGTCCAATCCCAAAAACAGTCCTTCTCATTGAAAAAAAAAAAAGAGAAAGCTTTATGCAACACTGGTAAGTTTAAAGAGGGTTTAAGGGAAAAAAATCACCTGAAATCCCACCGCCCAGAGCTAATGGGTCCGACCACCTGGATGACGATCCTTTCAGATAAGCCCTTAAGGCCTCTGTTTACACAGGTGCCATTTTGCAAAAATGGGCTCAAGCTGTTCTATAGCCTTTCTTAAAAAAACAAAAGCCAACAGTCCGCTGTCAGCCTTGTTCCACGCCCATGAATATGAATTTACATCGTCAGTTTGAAAACCATCCATTGTGCCTCTATCTCACTCGATTTATAGTTCATAATTAGATTATGAACGCATCCCCTATGAATGGCGACAGTTGTCTCCTGCTTTTCTCCCACAAGAACATCCCACTAGCAGTTTCCTACAGAATTTTCCCTTCTGCTCCCTTCTATGGAAAACTAGCTCAGAGATGCCTGCAAGAAGGAGACAGAGCTGGGAAAAAGAGAGGAGGAGGGAATTCCCTGTGGTCCAGGGGCTAAGGGGTCTCTCTGGCTCTCAACACAGGTGGCCTGGGTCAGGGAACCAGATCTCACTTGCCACAACTTACATGTCACAATTAAAAGATCCCACGTGCCACATCTAAGACCTGGTGCCACCAAAATGAATGAATGAATAAGGAAATAAATGTGTGCTGTGCTAAGTCGGTTCAGTCATGCCCCACTCTTTGCAATCCCATGGACTGTAGTCTGCCAGGCTCCTCTGTCCATGAGACTCCTCAGGGAGAACACTGGAGTGGGTTACTTTGCCCTCCTCAGGGGATCTTCCTGACCCAGGATTGACCCCGTGTCTCTCACATCTCCTGCACTGGCGAGCCGGTTCTTCACCACCAGCGCCACCTTAAAAGTGGCGGAGAGAACAGAACGATGGTGTCTGGGCTTCTAAAGAGATTCCCGGAGGAGCTGAGGTGGCAGCCTGGGTGGGCAGTGCCTGGGTAGGGGTTGCTCCAGGCCCAAGGTGGGAGGGTGGGGCCAGAAGCCTGAGGCTTGACTCAGCTGCCCTTCGCCTGATCAGAAGTTTCCAGAACCTGGATCCCTAGAGGCATGGGTCCAGCGTGCCCCAGCCCCAGCAGCTTAACAATAACCTGTACGTCCAAGCCGTGTGGAACGCAGAGCTGGGGTGATCAGAAAAGCTGTACTGAGCCGCTCCCACAGGGTGGGGATCGGGTTGTGGAAGGCATGACTCTGCTGACACCTGTGGAAACTGGCCGAGGGTCACCAGGCAGGATAAATATATTCCAACTCTGGCCCTACCCTGCCAGCCCCAGCCCCGAGCCAAGTCCCCAGAACTCATGGCTCCAACACTTGGCCTTGCTCAGAGGAGCCCAGTGTGCCCAGGGCATGCTGCCCAGGAGAGATAAGCAGAGGTAGATGGAGGGGGAGTTTCTTGGAGTCTCCATTCTGAGTCATGTGGGAATATCCACTCAACAACAATTTAAAGACAAGCCACGGCCTAGGAGAAAGTCTTTTCATAGCATATATCCAACAACAGCCTTGGGTCTAGAATATACAAAGAGCTCTCAAAATTCATTAATAAGAAAATAGGGACTTCTTAGGACTTGCAGTGTTTAGGACCCCATGCTCCATTGCAGGGGCATGGCTTCCATCCCTGCTTGGAGAACTAAGGCCCCACACGTGCTTAGTGGCTCAATCGTGTCTGACCCTTTGCGACCCCATGGATTGTAGTCTTCCAGGCTCCTCTGTCCATGGGGATTCTCCAGGCAAGGATACTGGAGTGGGTTGCCACGCCCTCCTCCAGGGGTCTCCCCAACCCAGGGATCAAAGCCAGGCCTCCCACACTGCACGCAGCTTCTTCGCAGTCTGATCCGCCAGAGAAGCCCAGGACCCTTCGCGGCGTGGCCCAAAGAAGGAGGGGGCAGGAGGAGAGAGAAGGAAGCTATCTGATGGTGAATAGTGGGCAACAGACCTGACCAGACGCCTCACCTCACTGCTGTCTGGCTGACAGATAAGCATGTGCGCCCCCCCCCCCCCCCCCCCCCCCCCCCCCCCCCCCCCCCCCCCCCCCCCCCCCAAAAGACGTTTGTTCCTTGGAAGGAAATCTATGACAATCCTTGACAGCGCATTAAAAAGCAGAGACATCACTTTGCCGACAAAGGTCTATATAGTCAAAGCTATGGTTTTTCCAGAAGGTACAGATGAGAGAGCTGGACCATAAAGAAGGCTGAGCACCAAAGAATTGATGCTTTTGAACTGTGGTGTTAGAGAAGACTCTTGAGAGTCCCTTGGACTGCAAGGAGATCCAACCAGTCCATCCTAAAGGAGATCAGTCTTGAATATTCATTGGAAGGACTGATGCTGAAGCTGAAGCTCCAGTACTTTGGCCACCTGATGCAAAGAGACGATATATAGGCAATGACCGAGATGCTGGGAAAGATTGAGGGTGGGAGGAGAAGGGGACGACAGGGGATGAGATGGTTAGATAATATCACCGACTCAAAGGACACGAATTTGAGCAAACTCCAGGAGATAGTGGAGAACAGAGGGGCCTGCAGTCCTCAGGCGTGCTGCAGTCCCTGGGGTCCCAAAGAGTCAGACACAACCTAGCCACTGAACAAGAAGCTTAATTGGTAACCACAGTGATCCTCATTTTATAGGCAAGAAAATTGAGGCAGGGAGAGCAGTAAGGGGCAAACCTCATGGAATCTGGATTCTAGTTCTTTTATTAAAAAATAATAACAGTTGTCTTTTATTAATTTATTTTGCTCCTCCCTTGGGGGTATGCAAGCTCTTGACCAAGGGTGGAACCCGTGCCCTCTGTAGTGGAAGCAGGGAGTCCCAGCCACTGGGCCACCCGGGAAGTCCCACGAGTCCAAGTTCTGGGCCGCCACACTGCAGAACCTCCCAGGAGAGAGATCAAGCCCCTGTCACCACCATGCTTAGGTTCCATGAGGACAAGACCCCCAAGTCACCTAGCAGAGCTATAATGCATGGTTGGAGAGTGACAAGTGCCAGGAAGAAAAACAAAGCCATGTCTCAGATTCTGACTCGCTGTGTGCTTTCTTACAAATTGCTTCGCCTTTCTGAGCCTTGGTTTTCTTATCTGCTAAAAGCAGGTCATTCACTCATCCACCCTACCCACCTGCCCAGGTTGTTGGAAGGATCAAAATGAGCTCATGGACAAAGGAGCCCTTTGTTTTCTTGACTGAATCAACACCAACCCCTGACTCTATGAAATTCTCCCCCAGGGGATTCAGGTCAGCTTGCCTCCTACAGAAAGACATCACTAGACTTCCCACAGGTCCCTTTAGGAGCCAGATGACTCCAAGCCCAGAGCGATTCTTAGTGTATTTTTGTAGGCAGAGAACAATGCATGAGCTCACCTACTCTTGGTTGCCTTGTGGGCCTTCCCCAGACCAAGCACACTTACTGAAATGGAACTTTCTGGCATGCTGACCATTAAAAACCCCCATGGAGACGTCCCTGGTGGTCCAGTAGTTAAGCCTCCACGATCCCAAGGCAGGGGGAATGGGTTCGATCCCTGGTTGGGGGACTAGGGTCCCTCATGCTGCACGGTGGGGCCAAATAAATAAATAAAATGAAAAAAAAAAAGGGTTTTTTTCAATTAAAAAATTAAAAAAACAAACCTCCCCGTGAGAAAGTCAAACCACGAGAGACTATGGGGGCAGATGCTGGGTGCCCTACGTTTGCTTCAGGTCTGTTTGTCCCCTGTGGGCCACCCGGTGGTAAGAGCTGACTCATTGGAAAAGACCCTAATGCTGGGAAAGATTGGGGGCAGGAGGAGAAGGGGGCGACAGAGGATGAATGGCGTCCTCTGTCTATTGAATGGCATGGCCATCGTGTCCGACGCGATGGCCACGAATCTGAGTAGACGCCGGGAGCTGGTGATGGTCAGGGGGCCTGGTGGGCTGCAGTCTGTGGAGCCGCAAAGAGTCGGACACAACTGAGCGGCTGAGCAACAACAGCAGCAATTTGCCACCCGCCACCGCCCTGTGCAGTGTCCCGGCGGGCTGGCCTCCCCTGGCCTCCCAGGTCCCTGCTCTCCCCGGGTCCGGCTGGGCAGTGCTGTGCCAGCCTCTGAGAGCCATGCTTCCCCTCCGGCTGTATCCAGGTGGGGTGGCTCTGCGGTCGCCTCTCTGGGGATGGCCTCTCACCGTCCTCCGCTGGTTTCCCGTAACACTGCTCCAGTCAGCGTGTTGTCGCTTCACCAAGCTCTAGGCAGTGACCCTACAGTGGTGTGCTCTCTCTTGCTGGGCCCCCGAGCTGAAGAACCTCCTGTTGGGGAATATCCCTCCCCAGAATCACGGCAGGGCAAGGGCCAGGCTCTTCTCACTGCCCCCCACTCATTAGCCAGAAGATGAGAATCACGAGGGAAGAAGCTGGAAGCACCCCGGGCTCTGGGTGGCGCTCTGCACTCCAAGGATGGACTCCAGGCATCGGCTGCCAGGGGAAGGGTGGAGGGCCCCCCTTTCCTCTCCTGGATGTCTGGGCGCTGTCCTCAAAGGCCTCCCTCCTTGCTCTTCCCAGAAAAGCTTCACTTTCATCGTTCACAAGCCAGACTTCTGCACAAAGGTCTCCCCTTTAGAGGAGCCCTGCTGCTAAAGAGATGAAAAACAACCCTGGCCGGTGAACAGACTCTGAAGAGCAGCAGGTGGGAGGGAACGGCACCTCGGCAGCATCGCAGACGACCATGCAGGGAGGAGTTTCAGCCAAGATCTGATTTTTACCTTTGGGGAAACTGAGGCCCTGCTCAGGAGAAGTGACGTTCATCCTCAGGTGTGAAGTATTCAGGCTGAGCGAGTGCTGGTAAAGGACCACTTGCCAATATGATTCTTCACTGCGGGATTCCACTTTTCAGAATACAATGACCTGCTCTAGGGATCAGATGATAATAGAAAACATATGCAAGACATTACTATGTGTAAATAAAAGGTTCTTTGGGTCTTAAGTAGTTGGTTCCCAGGCCCAAACCTAGAAAGAAAACAGGGAAATTAGCTCTGTCTTAAGGTGGGTTCCTTTCTCCTTTAGGAGTGAATTCAGGGATTTCCCTAGTGGTCCAGAGGTGAAGGCTCCATGGTTCCAGCGTAGGGGGCCTGGGTTCGATCCCAGGTCAGGGAACTAAGATCGCACAAGCTACGCATGGTGTGGCCAAAAATTAATAAATAAGAGTGAACTGAGGCATCAAACCTAAATGTAAAAGTTAAAACCGTACCACACTTAGAAGAAAATGCTGGACAAATCTTCATGACCTTGAATTTGGCAGTGGGTTGTTAGATATGAAACCAAAAGCACAGGTGGCAAGATTAAAAAAAAAGATAAGTTGGACTGCATAAAATTAACTTTTTGGGGGTGGAGGAAGGAAGGATCGGGAGTTTGGGATTAACAGGTGCAAACCAGTCAATATATTAATAGGATTGATAAACTACAGGATCCTAATGTATAGGGTTTCCCAGATAGCTCAGTTAGTAAAGAATCCACTTGCAATGCAAGAGACCCCGGTCCAATTCCTGGATCAGGAAGATCTGCTGAAAAAGGGATAGGCTACCCACTCCAGTATTCTTGGGCTTCCCTTGTGGCTCAACTGGTAAAGAATCCGCCTGTAATGCAGGAGACCTGGGTTCAGTCCCTGGGTTGGCAAGATCATCTGGAGAAGGGAAAGGCTACCCACTCCAGTATTGTGGCCTGGGGAATTCCACGGACTGTATGGTCCATGGGGTCACAAAGAGTCAGACACGACTGAGAGATTTTTACTTTACTCACTGTATAGCACGCTGAACTATGTTCAATGTCCTGTGATAAGCCATAATGAAAAAAACCACGAAAAGGAATATATATGTATAACTGAGTCCTTTTGCTGGACAGCAGAAATGAACGCAATGTTGTAAATCAACTACAGTGCAAAAAAAATTAAGAGAGATAAATAAGAAAAATAAAATTAACTTTTCTGCATCAAAGAACATTATCAAAAAACTGAAAAAGCCCACAGAGTGGGAGAAAATATTTGTAAATCATATATTTGGTAAGGGTCCAGTATCTAAACTATATAAAGAACACTTTCAGCTCAACAACAGAAAGACAAACCAATTTAAAAATGAGCAAAGGACTTGACACTCTCCCAAAGATATGCAAGTGACCAACGAGCACATGAAAAGAGGCTCAACATCACCAGGCATCAGGGGTGTCTAAATAAAACCATAATGAGATACCACTTCCCACCCGCTAGGATGTCCATAGTTGTTTTATTTTTTTAAGGAAAATAACAACTGTTAGTGATGTATGTGTATTAGCTGCTCAGTCGTGTCCGACTCTTCATGACTCCATTGACTGTAGCCCACCAGGCGCCTCTGTCCTTGGAATTCTCTAGGAAATACTGGAGTGGGTTGCCATTCCCTTCTCTAGGGGATCTTCCTGACCCAGGGATTAAACCCTGGTGTCCTACATTGCAGGCAGATTCTTTACCACTTGAGCCACAGGGAAGCCCAAATGTTAGGGAGGACGTGGAGAAATTGGAAGCCTTGTGAACTGCTGGTGAGAAGGTGAAATGTGGAAATAGTTTGGTGATTCCTCAAAAATCTAAACAAAGAATTACCAAATGGCCCAGCAATTCCATTCCTAGGTAAATATCCAAAAGAACGGAAAACAAATCCAGGTACACGTTTGTTCACAGCGGCACAATTCACAGCAGTCAAAGGTGAAAACAAGGGACTTCCTGGAGTCCAGGGGTTAAGGATCTGCCTTGCAATGCAGGAGACATGAGTTCAATTCCTGGTCAGGGAACTAAGATTTCCCATGCTGCGGACACACCACAACCAGAGAGCCTGAGGGCCACAGTGGAGGATCCCACGTCACGCATCGAGGATCCCATGTGCCCCAACAAAGAACAGACACAACCAAATAAAAAAATTAAATAAATAAATAAATAAAGGTGGGAACAACCCAGATATCCATCAGTGGATGAACGGATAAAGAAACTGCTCCAGTGATTTGAAGGATGATTATTCAGCCTCCAAAAGGAGTGAAGTGCTGAAAAGTTCATCTACATTCTTTCATTATGCTAAATGAAAGAAGCCAGGCACAAAAGTCATTGTATGCCATCGTATGGTTCTACTCCTAAAATCCCTAGAAGAGGTAAAACCATAAAGACAGAGAGCAGACTGGTGAATGTCTGGGGCTGGGTGAGAAACTGTTTGATGGTTTGTAGATTTCCTTTTGAGCGGATGAAAGTGTTTTCAAACTGTTAATAGATGGAGGTGGTAAGCAGCTATGGAACATTGAGAATATACTAAACGCCACTGAGTTAGTTACTTAAAATGGTTAATTTTATGTCAGGTTATTTTTTTATCAATTAAAAGAATAGTGACTTAGGGATCAGAGGGTGGAGATGGGGTGATTGCAGATGCCAAGATTACGTTCCCTGGGGAAGTTTCTCCCTCCAGACCCAGAGGCTGTCTCTGGGCTTGAGAAAGTCACAAAGGACTCCTGCTGTGTTTAGTGGCTCTGACTCTTTGCGACCCGACCCAGTGGACTGTAGCCCACCAGGCTCCTCTGTCCAGGGGGATTCTCCAGGCAAGAATACTGGAGTGGGTTGCCACGCCCTCCTCTAGGGGATCTTCTCAACCCAGGGATTAAACCCAGGTCTCCTGCATTGCGGGCGGATTCTTTACCATCTGAGCCACCAGGGAAGGACTCTTAAGGTCCTTCCATCCTCTTTTATGGATGGAAAAGACAAACCCTGAGAAGATAGGGACTTACTCAAGGCCTGGAGAGCAAGGAAAACCACAGAAGAATTAGAGGTAAAGATTCGGAACTCAAAGCTGTCATTGTACCATGGTGCCCCATGGGCTCTGCTGGCCGTGGTGGGCTGGAGGGGGCCCACAGCCATGATCAGATGAGGGAAGTCCAAACTCACTCTTCTGGCCTGAGCATATGAAAGGGACAGCCATCAACCAGCTGTCACCCAGGCTTACCCATGCCCAAGGCCTTGTATGAGCCCACCCACATCTTCTTCCTTGAGCGTAAGCCTCCTGCATGGTGCAATTACAGTTTTAAGAGGAAAACTCATTAGCCAGCTCTTCGATTTCTGCCCACAGCCTGCATCCCTGGGCTGAGGTCATCAGTTTTCCCACAAGGGCAATGGGGGAAGGCAAATGTCCTAGCAGCAGGGCATTCACTGATCCCCATGGAGGGACCCGGGAGCGTCCCGTCAAGCCCTGGAAGGGGAGGCCTGCTGAGCCCACTGGAGCCCTGGAGGGGTTCTTTTCTTCTTTTAAGTTTTGCTGGCTCAGACCTGCTGGGCAGGTATAAAAGAGAAAGGCCAGCCTCTGGGGGGCACCCAGTCTCTTCCAGTGTGGTCTCAGGTGAGTACCACAAAGGGGACTGGGGAAGGTGGGGAATGGGGAAGGGGTGCCGTGGAGAAGCCACCCAAGGAAAGGAGATGTAACAATGAGAGATTCGCAGTGGGGAGCGGGGAGGAGGCATTTCTTGAGGGGCTGCAGAGTGGGCACGTCACTCAGTACTCCCAGGGCTCTGGACCTAGGGGACAGGAGAGAGCTGCCTCGTTCCAGAGGGGCTTGAACCCGGGTCAGCCCCACTCCACTGCACCATCCGGCCCCCCAGGGCATGAAGGAGCTGTTGGACCCAGGCTGGGTTCAATCCCTGCCACCCACTTCCCCCGCTCTGCGATGCATCTCTCCTCCGCTTAAGACACTTTAAGTGTTTGCATCCCATGCACTGAATTTTTTCTCTATTTTGTGGTTTGTGGTTTTGAAAAATGGGTCTTGTTATCAAAGATGCCTGGGAAAAGCTGTTGTCTGGGAGGCAGGGAGCAGGAGCTGTTTAGATGCAGGGGGCCCTGGAAGATGCGGTCACAACCGAGCGGGAGGCTGGTGGATCCTGAGAGGGGCGGTTCCTGGTGTCAGAGGCCTGCACAGCCCTCAGGGTTCCTGGTTCCAGGGATCTGCACCCCAGGCCACCAGGCTAGGACAAGGGCCGCCTGTGGCTTGTGGCAAGACCACCATTAAAAAAAAAAAAAAATACAGCAACTTAATTGGAATAAACAAAGGAGAATTTCTGGCCCCGCCTCCCCAATTAGGACGACTGAAAAGGAACCCAGCACAGAACCCAGCTCAGAGACAGGAGTAGTCTTCTCTTTTCAAGACAAATCTAACGCATTTAAAAAATCTGACCTTGCGGATACTTGGATTTTCTTTGCATGTGGATTTTGGTCTCATCTCCCTGATGACTTCCATCTATGTCAATCAGAACCACTAAAATGAGACCACAGAAAGGCAGTGCCATCGTGCCGCCAAAGACAGCAAATGGCAAGAGGAAGTTTATGTTGAGACAGTGTATCTTCCAGAAAGGGGGTGGGGGACGCCCAGCGAGGCCACTGAGCTGCCCAGGGTGACTGTGGCAGAGCTGAGAGCCTGGTCTCCTAGACACTGGAGGAAGACTGTCCAAAGCTACCAGGGACCTCCCAGCCCCATGCTCTCCCCCAGAGATGGGACTCTGGGGGAATAGGGTAGGGTTCCTGCCCTGGGCTTGGGGATCTTCAGCAGGAGAACAATTGCAAAATGATGTTTACCACCTGTACCTGAAATGTACCGTTTCCTCCCCCTTTTAACAGAGGTGACAAATCACAGTCGTATTATCAGTACTTGTGACTTGACAAAGCATTGCTGACAAGCAATGGAAATCACCAATATTTTCACGTATCACAGTTACTGCAGAGAGCTCAAAAGATTGTTAATTCTCGAGGCTGCTTTAAAGTGAAAGTTACTAGACCGGCTGTTGTAGCCACATTCCGGGAAACAAACTCACTCAGAAGGACAGTGCAGACAGTGGAGTGCAGTTTATCACACGGGTGGGCCCGAGGCAGAGCCTCCTCTAGCCAAGGACCCCGGCCAGTTTTTGTGAAAACCTTACATGCCCTAAGTGTACACGGTTCCCTGAAACTAGTCTGAACAAAGGAAAGAGAAAGATACAGTCAAAGTTAACCCGTGATCACATGCCTTAAGCCTGGGTAGTTAGCAGTGGACAGTTATCAACAGGCCTGCGGTCACACCCCAGCAAGCATAATAGAATGTCTGATTCTATTCGGTTCTGTCTCACGAGTGTATGCGCCTCGGTTTTTGCCTCGTGTCACACGAGTGTACGTGCCTCGGTTTTTGTCTTGTCACAACAAAGATTTGGAGTGACGGACATTAAAGCCCCCCTCGGCGTGTCACAGCTCTCGGGTCTGGGATAGACCATGTTATAGCTCTCAGGTCTCGAAAGGACCGTGTTATAGCTCTTAGACAAATCAGTGTTACAGCTCTATTTTATTTAGAAGATAGCAGGAAAATCCATCTTCGAGGCGTGAGGGTGTGTCAATCCAAAGACGCAAAGAGAAGAGCGCCCCAGCACGCGTGGTGGTGGGGGGAGCGAGAGAGCCAGCTTGGGCTCCTCTTTTTATGTTTTTCTCTCCCTGGGCCTGTCCTGTGTAAACAGGGCCAGCCAGGAATGTTGTTTGTTTTACCTGAGGTCCTCACTCCGTCCTCGGACCTTTCTTTGTTCTATTTTCCCGGGCTTTTCCCTTCCTTCTCTTTTAGCCATTGCCATTTTGGACTCCTTTTCCCTATTCTACCTACCTAACAGTTACACAGATAATTAGGTATTCTTTAGGCAATGGAGAGCCCTGGGGCTCTTCCTTCTGGGAGCCAGATTTTCCAGTCGGTATGTCGTTTCCATAGATACTGGGCATATAGCTCGAAGTCCACAGTCCTGTCCAAGATAGAGTCCTGCTTTCAAGATGGAGCCTGTTCTGCTTCCTCCTTCACTGTTAGATCGTGTTATCTGATACCTTCATAAAGAAGTGCGTGTATTGCCGTATCATGCATGTTTAATCCTGTGTTCATTACATTTCGATGTCATTTGTTTCCTTGGTGATCTTATTCATTTATTACCTGAATTTAAACTTTTGTCCAATGAGAGCACAGACATCACCAGATGGACAGAGAGGTCAGTGGTCCACAAAGGCACAGGACCCCTGACACCCCTTCTCTCATTTTCATTTTCTGTGAAATGGACCAGCTGAAGGGTTGGGGATCCCAGGCTTCAGTCAGAACTCTCTTACCTGGACACCACACCGAGGTGAGAAGAGGAAAAAGCGTCTGGCTTTGCCTCCATCACTTTCCTATCCCAGCGTGGCCTGTTTTGGAAAATCAGGCAGGGAATGCTGGAGCTCCCCCAAGGATACCTCAGTGCAGTAGGGGTGCTCCAGCTTAAAGGGGAAGGCCGTCCCCTTGGCTTGAGAACAGCACTTCTGGCAAAGGGGCTCAGAACCACCTGCTCCCCAAACCTTCAAGAAGGTCCTTCATTCACCCTCAAGACACACTGGGATGCCCCTGACTTCTATTTTTGCTACTGAAAGTCCCCAGTCGTCTGCCTTCCTGAGAGACTGTTTGCATTTGGAAATCCCAGCCTTGACTCCGGGCTGGCCTCATCTTAGGAAAGATAATCACTGAGCCGGGGCAATTACTCAGCACCAGGGACTCACTTAGCATCTGGTAAAGCCTGTGGCCCTCTGCTCAGGTTAGTGTTTTTAAATGCACAAAATAAACTGTGTAGGGTCACACAGGAAACCAGGGGTATTAAAATTCAGTTACCAAAATATTTTAAAAAATCAGTTTGTGATATAGCATTTCAAAGTACTTTACTGTTAGTAGATTTAAATAATAACTTCTAACTGAGGGTCCCATGAGACCATCATTTCAAAGCTGAGATGAGTGTAAGCCATATTTAGAGATGCCTGCAGCCATGCAACCGTGAAAGGGGAATAGCTGTGATTTCTGTTGGGGACAGGCCACAGGAGAGCAGGACTGTGCTGGCTCGTGGCCTCTGCTCAGACCTTACGGGAAAATGAAAACCAAACGGTAATTGTTTTCTCGTCCCATCTCATGGTTAAAAGTCCATGCTTTAACCTCCTTTGGTCTCTGTCTTCTCCTCCATAACATCAAATCCCTGGACTCTACCTCACAGCCTTAGTGTGGGGGCATTTGGAACCACTGATGCAGAAGCGTTGTGTGGTGGCTGGGGGTACACAACTCTCAGGAGTTATCAGTTTATTTGTTATTCTCAGTGGTATGTGTGTGCTTAGTCACTCCGTCATGCTGGACTCTTTGCAACCCAGTGGACTGTAGCCCACCAGGCTCCTCTGTTCATGGGATTTTCCCAGCAAGAATACTGGAGTGGGTGGCCACTTCCTACCAGGGGTTCTTCCTGACCCTCACCTCTTGCATCTCCTGCATTAGCAGGTAGATTCTTTACCACTAGCACCACGGGGGGAGCCATTATTCTTGGTTATTAAGACCCAATAGCACCAAGACAATGAGAGTGACCTGAGAGAAGCAGCCCCAGCCTGTACAACAGTCTTGGAAACCATCCTCTTTTTCCTCCAGCACCCAGGGAAGCCCTGGCTCTCGCTGGTGTTTCTTTCCTGCTCCTCCCTCAGCTGAGCCACGATGCCCCGTGCATACAGAGGTGGATGTGGGGCTAATGTGGACCAGATGCGCTTCCTGGCACCTCCCAATACGGGGAGGATCGAAGCCCTGAACCAGCCCTATGACATCAAGAGGTCCTGCTGGGTCAAGGATGAGAAGGAGGGCTTCATCGCTGGGCAGAACCAGTCTGAACAGGGTGACCAAGTCACCATGAAGATGATCACCAACAAGCTGGCTGGGAAATGACCATCAGGATGAAACTGAGCTTTAGGAGTGGTGGGCCCCCAGGACTCAAGAGGCAGGGTGGCAAGAAGAGCTGATGCTCTTGAGTCTTCTGTGCTGGGTTTGAGTGCAGACTCAATGACACTCAATCTGTGGGGCCCTAAGCAAAACACTTTCCCTCTCGGACTTTGGCTTTTCTTACAGTAGAGATTCCAATGTGATGTGACATGAAAGTATTTTGCATGCTCTGTGAAACAGTGAATGTGTGGAAGAGATCGTAACGAGAGTTGCGCGTGTGTGAGTGCTTAGTCGTGTCTGACTGACTCTTTGCGACCCCATGGACTGTAGCCTGCCAGGCTCCTCTGTCCATGGGATTCTCCAGGCAAGAGTACTGAGTGGGTTGCCATGTCTTCCTCCAGGGGATCTTCCTGGCCCAGAGATCAAACTTGCATCTCCTACAGCTCCTGCATTGGCAGGCAGACTTTTACCACTTAAGCCCCTTGGGAAGCCCATCATGAGAGTTACTTATCTTTAAAGCCCCAGACAGCTCACGTGTGGAATCAATTTTCTGAGAGTAAGGAGGAGCATCCCAACAAGAGTGAGAAGGAGCATCCCATCCATCAGGAAATTGCGTTATGTGCCCATGCTGGTGTGAGGACTGTGAGACAGGACCTGGAATACCCTGGGCAACCCAGGTGAGCTCTCCAGTGTCGTGAGCTACAGATGGTGGCAACGAGCCCGTTGCTGCGTGGTGGTGCTGAGCTGGGGCTGCCTTATCTTGGCTTGTAAGGATCCACCCCTAAACATTCAGGGGCTTTGCAGGTGGTCGTTAAACCTTTGGCATCCTGGTGTCAGCCAGGGTGGAAATGACAAAAGGTGCAAACCATGGATTTTTCCCCATAGAGCTGGTTTACTAGCACAGCTCTCTCTGTTGGTCCACAGAGTATCCAGCTACAAGGGTTGACTTCAGAGAGTGGCTAGAAAATTTGGTTTAGGAGACCCCTCACCTGGGGCACACTCCTGGTGAGACACTGGATATTTCGCTTAATCCTTTTAATAACCTTATGGTAGTAGGATGTATGAACTCTGTTTTGCAGAAGAGTAAAGAGATTTTAGGTAACTTGCCTGCAGCCACAAAGACAGTGAATGATGAATTCAGATTCAAAGCTTGCTGGATTTGGCCTCACAGAGAACAAACTTAGGGTTGCCAGGTACAAGAGTAGGGGGAAGAGACGGGGAGTCTGGGATCGACATCTACACTCTGCTGTGTTTAAAACAGATGACAAACAAGGTAGGTCCTACTGTATAGCACAGGGAACTCTGCTCATTGTTACGTGGCAGCCTGGATGGGAGGAGAGTTTAAGGAAGAATGGATACATGTATATGTGTGGCCGAGTCCTTCTGCTGTCCACTTGAAACCATCACAATATCGTCAATTGGCTATACTCCAATATAAAATTAAAAGTTAAAAAAATAAAACTGATAAATCTAGAAAAAAAAAAACACACAAAGCTTACTATATCTGGCTCCAATGTCCATGCCCCTTCTACAGCATCATCTCATCTTCCACGGGGACTGTGGGGGTGGGGAGTGCATGGGATCAGAGCTTGGTTAATTTCAGGGATAAGGGTACAGAGACCTTCCAGGATTGGAACTTGCAATATCTAAGCTTTACTCTGTGCCTCACCTCTCTTTGAGAGGAGTGGCCACAGGAAAACCGAGGCTACAGCTGGGGTCCAGTGGGTTTGAATATGAAAGATTAACAGGCAAGAGAAGCATCCTTCTCAGAAGGGCAGGGCACTGCAGTGTTGCCAGGAATGATGGATGATGAGAGCAAAGCTCCCAAGGCCCCAGTTTGGGTACAGTTTAAGGACAACACAACTTCTGGGAGCATCTGCGGTAGACACGCGTATAGCCGGGTTTAGGACAGAACAGATGGACTCATCTGGCTCTTAATGGTAAAGCCACAGAACTCCATTTCTCTGCTGGGGCTGAAAGACAAGTGTTTTCCTGTGGGCGAGGCCCAGAGATCAGGAAACTACCAGAAATGGACCCTGAATGAAATCTAGCTGGATTTACTGTGGGCGTGGTGACCATTACTGGGTGTATTTTCCAGAACCATCAAGATTTCAAATCATCTGCCTGTTGGACTCATAAATTATTAAAAGTCCCAGAAATCCCAGTAGGTGTTTGAGCCTCACATCTCAGGCTTCAGGCAGCGGAAAGATATTTGTTTTCTCGATCACGTGTCTTCAGCTTTGGTCCCAGATGCTGCCACATGAGAGCTGGCGCTAGTTTTCATTTACAGCGGAAAAGCTGGGGATGGGAATTTGCTGTATTCTTTTTACCTTAAAATATATATGGCTCATCATTGTTGGTTTTTGTGGGGTTTTTGGTCTTATTTGCTAGCTTGCTTTCAATTTTATCCTTCAAGGTGGTTTAGTGGGAGCGGGGGAATGTCTTTTTAATGGGAACGTTCGCTGCTATTTTTAGAAACCACCACTAATTCTGAAGGCAGAGGGCAAGAGTCACATCTCTGCACAGGGTCCCTAGGATCAATGAGTAAGTTCACCGACCAGAATGGACTTGGCTGAAAGAGAAGCACTGGTCAGCGATGGTCTGAATATAGGGAGGGAACATCAAGGTCTTTTACCTGATGCCACTTCAGTCCATATAATCCTCCCAGCAACCAGCCAAGAAAGCCACTGCCGTCCCTACTTCAGAGGGGAGACACCTAGAGCTCAGAGGGCTGTGGATGTTCCTCCCCGTCCCAAGTCGATGGGATGTGACTGTACCGGGAGTTGGACCCACTGAAGCAGTTTTTTTCTTGAAGCCGGAGAGCGGGTGGTACTCTGCCCGATGCTGCCGTGGGGTTGAGACAGTACTGTGTCCTGATGCATGTGCTGTTTTGACCCTCAGACGCTCATTGTGACGAAACATGACATCCAGCAGATAGATGAACCCTCCCCAATTCTACCAAGCTAGCGACATGGCGGACATGACCTTCCTGAACGAGGCCAGCGTCCTGGACTATCTGTGTCAATGCTATGTCAACATGAGGATCTATGCAAGTGTCAGGGCCGGGGGCAGGGGGGAGGGCGTGGCAGAGGGGGTGGCTGCAGTTCTCCGGCCCCTCTCCTCCCTAACAACCCATGCGTGTTATGTCTGGGACAAGGGCAGAGGGGCCATGCTTTTGACGTATCAGAACTTCCACCTCGAGGCTTTGGCACCTCAGTGATGGTACGATCTCTGTGGGCAACTGACACACCCTTTGCTGAGGCTGTCATCCAGAAGTGCTCCTCCTGACTCCATCCCAGCAAACTCTCCAGTCAAATCATTTCCCCCAGTGACACCATACGGCTTCATTAAATGTCTTCCCTGTCCGCCCATCCATCCTCCATCCATCCATTCACCTCTCTTTTCCCACCATTCTTCCATCTTTCATTTCTCCCTTCTATCCACCCATCCAACCATTCATTCATTCAACAAGTACTTTGCTAGGATCAGCACAGTGAGTTACCATAGGTCCCTTAACCGTCTTAGAAATCCTAAGACTTCCCAAAGGTGCTAGAGGCTAAACTCAAAATTGGGATATAAGGAAGTTTATGTGTCTGCCTCTCTAGATGTCTTTACTAGAAAGGAAAGAGGCACTCTGGAAGGACTGGGTGAGCTGGGGCCCCACTTCCAGGCCAGGGGACTTCCCTTCCCTGGGTTTTGGTGATAGTCAAGACAGCTGCCACTTGCTTCTTCACCTTGCCCTATCTCAACACTGTTTCAGTTCCAGATTCAGACCTTTGGCAGCACCAGAGCTACAGGTGGTGCTGGAGGATCTCTGGAAAGCTCTTGGGGTCATTGACTGGGGCCACAGGCTGGTGGGGCATCACTGGATTTCACTCTGGGAAGAGCCACGTCCGCAGCCTGGCTGAGCCTTGAGCTTGGGGGGAAATGTCTGTGTGGGCTCAAGGCCAAGCTCAGGGCCTGGGCTTGCTCAGAGCCCCCTTGCAGCTGAGCCCTTGCTCCCAAGGGTGGCCACAACACAATTCTTGGCTAAGAGACTGCAGGTTCTGTGGAGAGCGGCCTGAGGGACCAGGGCAGGAGTCTCCTCTTAAATCCAAATGCCTCGATTGAACCACTGACTGAAAACCTGGGGTAGGCAGGGCAGCCGCCCTCTCGTGTCCCTCCAGCAAGGGTGGGATGGGGGAGCCTCTCCTTTTCACTCTGGCCCAAACAGGGACAGAACTCGCTTCTGGTCTGCTCTCTCTGCCCCACCCCAGCCCCCAAGACGGCTGGAGGGAAAGAGCGACTCAGTGGCTGGGCCCCAGATGAGACACAGCACGTCATCCTCTTGCGTCTTTACGCGGGCTCTCTGCCTCTTCTCTTTGCTCCGCTTTCTTTGGGTTGCTTTCTGCTTAATAAGGTTCCTTTTCAAAATGCAATATAATGCAGCTCTGCTAAGGAGAAGCTGGGGCTGTGTATCTCCACTTGGACCAAAATGGCAACTTTTTGAGCTGGCATGTAAAAGGCAGAGAGTGGAGGCAGAAGAGGCCAGTGTGAGCACCTGCCACGAGAAGTTTGGGGCCGTGGATTTGGCCATGTTCTGCCGTCACATAATTTCTTTCACTACTTCATTGGTTTTCCTGATTTTTTTTTATGGGATGATTTCCTGAAAATTTTGCCATAGGGTAAAAGAGTATGTTCTTAAGAGTAGACCAATCCCTGTTGCCCACCAGCTGGCGGATTGTGTCCATGAAATAAGAACTCCATGAACTGTCATGGAAAACCTCCCCCATGAAGTAAATCCAAAAATCAAGATATAAAAGAGTATCATGTATCATTTCTATGTGAAATCTAAAATACGACAGAAATGAACATGTCTATGAAACAGAGTGCGACTCACAGACATAGAGAACAGACTTGTAGTTGTCAAAGGGGATGGGTACGGGGTGGGACGGGGGAAGGAGCAGGACTTGGGGATTAGCACATGCAAGCTCTTATCTATAGGATGGCTAAACAACGCGTTTCTATTGGACGGTGTAGATAACTATATTCAGTATTCTGTGATAACCATAATGGAAAAGATGATGGAAAAGAATATATATGTGTAACTGAATCACTTTGCCGTGCCAGCAGAAATGAACACAGCATTGTAAACCAACCACCCTTCAAAAAGCTTTTTCAGTTAAAAAAAAAAAAGAATCAGTATCACAGAAAATGATTGTTTTCTCTCAAGGTGAGGGGACAAGAATGTATCTCTGGGTTTGCTTGTATACTACAAGAAGCGGATATTAGAAACCAACACAGTGTATCCTTCTGGGAGGAGGGGGTGGGCGCTGAGCAGCTGGGGGACTTTTGCTGCCTATTTGTCCATAGAAACGATTATGTTATCAAGTCAGATACTGGGGTTGGCCAAAAAGATCGTTCTGGTTTTTCTGTAGGCTGTTACCAAAAAACCCTAATGAAATTTTGGCCAACCCAATAATTAAACCAAAAGAAAATGAAACAGATACATATTAAAGAGAAGCCTGGTTTTACCTACTGGATAAAGACTCAGACATAGATTCTGGCCTCAGAGAGACCATCACGGAATCTTTCCAGGCTGGCAGTATGCTCCAGCCAGGATACTCTGTGACGGCCTGGGGTCCAGGGGAAGAGGGTGTCAGGAGAAGGGCCAGCTAATCTTCTTCCTTTCCTCTCACCACACCTACTCGGGCTTGCTCTGCGTGACACTCATCTCAGACAGCACCCACCACAACAGGCTCATGGGTGCGTGTGGGGGTGGAGATAGGAGGGGGCTGCCGGCGGAGTCATGGCAGGGCTAGAAAAAGCCCTTTGCCGCTGGAGCCCCAAATGCATAAGACGCGCATGCTACCCAGTCCCAGCCTTGATCCCTCATCACCCACTGAAGATTTTTTTTTTAAATATTGCTCGGTGAGTGCACTTGCTAAGTACCAACCCTACCTCACAGCCCGTCTCATTTAAGCACCACAAAAACATGGGATAACAAGCTAAATAATGTCCAGAAGTCAAGTCAACCCTTAACCATTCCCTATGCCATCTTCGCCGTACAGTACAGAGTGATTTTTATTAATGTTACTCTTTATCTTTATGTTGCTTACGACTAGGCAGTTTTCTGGGATGGGGCAGGTAAATTCTTGGGCCCTTCGGCAAGGATGTGGGCTGCAGCAGCAGGCGTGTAGCCTTGGACCTGATGGGATCCTAGCTCTTCTTCGTCCGCGGGCCCACGCAGCAATGCTGCAAGCCGGGCAGGATGTAGGGAGATGCAGGCGGCATGGCTAGGGTGATGCCAAATGTTGAGTTTGTAAGTGTTTTTTAATTACATCTTCCTGTTGACAGGTCCCTCCCTACAGAGCGTGAAAATCCAGTCTATGATAATCACATAAGTGTCCCTCCTGCCTCTCAGTCTATAGACATGTAATTAGGTCTGTGTCTTACACATGTAATTAAGCTTTCTTATAATTAATTGGGGGACTTTGTATGGAAATCTGCAGGCTGCGAACGAGTAGGCTTAGCAGAGTAAGGCTGCGTCTGCTAAACTGAGTCGGGGTGAGGGGTTTCAGGGCCCAAGTCCCCTCCTGCCCCACCCTGTCTGCCCCGATGGCTGGGATGTGAAGAGGCCCAGCCTGGACCTTTCATCGCTTTGCCTCTCTGCAGCCACTCCCCTCTCTGTCCTTCATTTGTCTGCCTCCGCTCTCCACCTGCAGTGGAGAATCTGGTGCCTGCAAGACCGAGAACGCGAAGAAAGTCATCCAGTATTTTGGCGACATCGGAGGAACTGGCAAACAGTCCTCGGATGGAAAGGTAGGGCCGTAGGGGACACTTGGGGCCTCTGGGTCCACACAGCAGAGCCCTGTGACCCTCACAGCTGCTCTCTGGGTTAAGGCCACTTTGCAGATGAGGAGATGGTAGCTGAGAGATAAGCGACTTGGGCAGAGTCCCGTAGAGAGAAGGTGGCTGCAGACCGGATCTGGCCCACTAGACGGACTCTGATGCCCCAGGCCACGTCTGCCCCTAGAAGTGCTGTGCCAGAGCCCCTTGTGCTTGGCAGGGGAGAGAGGGGACTGCCAGCTCCTGCTTCAGCTGCTTCTTCAGGCCCTGGCAGCCCCACGGCTCAGGGAGCACTAGCTGGGCCAGTGGCAACTGTAAAAAGCCAATAGAGGGGAAAGGAAGACTTTGGAGGAGCACCAGAGTTGCCCAGGGAAGGGTTTCAAGGTTCACGTAGGAGTGTCTCCACCAAGAGCAAAGGAAAGAAAGAGCAGCTAAGAATCAAGGCCTGTCCTCTGGCAGGGGGCTCCGGCAGGGGCTGCAGGGGACAGTTCTCAGGCAGTGGCCCTCCTCCCAGGTCCCCTCCAGTCCCGCTCTCCCCCGCCTCCCCAAGGCCGTGCCCCTCCTGCGTTCCTGGCACATACACCACTGTCGTTTGAACGCCCTGGCTTCCCCAGGCAGCAGCCGACAGGCCAGCCCACCTTGTATTTCTCTTTGGGTCAGGGGTCCCCGGAGGATCAAATCACCCAGGCAACCCTGTGCTGGAGGCGCCAGAAACAACAGCTCCACCTGCTTCATCAGTATGACGGTGGCAGGGTGGCCCCAGGGTGGCGGGACAGGCTTTACCACCCCGCCCCAAGCGAGGAGATCAGGGCTGACTGACACTCACCAGTGGGATGACCCAAGTCCCAGCAACTCCTTCCCAGAGATTGTTATCGGTCAGGAACTTCCCTGGCGGTCCAGCGGTTAAGACGCCACACCGCCAATGCAGGGGACATAGGATCAATCCCTGGTCGGGGAGCTAAGACCCCCACAAGTCATGTGGCATGGCCCAAAAATATCAATAAATAAAATGGTTCATAATAAATAATGCTTTAAAAAAACAAACAAAAAGAGTCCAGTTCAGTATTTAAATCCAGGGGCTTGAGTGCAGAGAAGTGAGCACACAGTGATGGAAGGACCAAGAAGTCAAAAGAGGAACCCAGAGATCGCAGCGGCTGGAGGCTGATCCCCCTGCCCCAGCCAGGGGCCCCAGGGCTGGCGGGATGCGCTGGTGGCCCTGAAGCCTGTCTGGTGGGAGCTGGGTCATGGATGGAGCTCAGCAGACCTGCTGCGCCTTTCCCTGCTGACCTCCTGTCTCCTGCTGGGGCCTCTCACTGCCTGGGGAAGAGAGGTGGGCAGGGAGGAGGTGAGGATAAAAGGTGGTGGAGATACCGAGACTCCTGTTTCAGGAGAGTGTGTCCTTGACTGATCCGGCGTCTCTCCGTAAGGAGGCATGGCCCAGCGCCCTCTGCGTGCCAGTCAGCTCAGTTGCTCAGTCATGTCTGACTCTTGGTGACCCCATGGACTGCAGCACGCCAGGCCTCCCTGCTCATCGCCAACCCCTGGAGCTTACTCAGACTCGTGACCATTGTGTCAGTGATGCCAACCAACCATCTCATCCTCTGTCGTCCCCTTTCTCCTCCTGCCTTCAATCTTTCCCAGCGTCAGGGTCTTTCTAATGAGTCACTTTTCGCATCAGGTGGCCAAAGTATTGGAGCTTCAGCTTCAGCATCCGTCCTTTCAGTGAATATTCAGGACTGACAATTCCCACCACGTCTGCCTAGGGTGGAATTCCAGAGAGTTCTAGCCTCTCCTGCAGGGCACCCCCTCTGCTCCATTAGAAGCCCCCAAACTGCAGGCTACCCCCAGACCCTAGGGTTAGCTCCAAGACCTGTCCACTTCCTTCTCTGCCTGTCCAAGTGGGGAATCCACAACTCCACGTCCAGCCACCTCTGGCCCAGTCACCTTCCTGCAGAGCCCTTAGAATTCGGGGGGTCGGGGGCAGGGAGGGTCAATGAGTGGCCGCAGCCAGTGAGTGACCGGGTGGCAAGCTTGGTCTGGAGAGCCACACGTGCTCCCTCATGGCCCTCCCCGCCCAGGGCAAGTTCATCCAGATCCGCTTTGGAACTACGGGCAAGATGGCAGGAGCTGACGTCGAGAGCTGTGAGTCAGGCTTTTTCAGAGGGTTCTTGGGGCCAGGACCAGCTACTGTTACGGGCTGCAGGGCACAGTGAAAGCATGGGCCCCTTGTTTCAAAAGTCCTGAGAATTTCCAAACAGCAGCAGAGGGACTCAGGCGTGGGCCCCTGCTGAGCACAGCTTGGATCACACGCGGGAGATCAGCCCTACTCCCAGGCCCCCACCCTCAGGAGCCAGCCCCCTACCCCGGCCATGGGGGACCCATGCCTGGACGTGGCACTGGGCTTTATGGGGAGGGGAGCCCTGCACGCCGCGGAGAAGGGGCTGAACTCATGGGCACACTGGCTTCCTCTTTTCCAGATCCCTTGGAGAAATCTCGTGTCATCTCACAGCAAGCAGACAAGAGGAGCTATCACACTTTCTACCACATTCTAACAGGAAGCCTGAGCTTGTCGGTAAAGATGTTCACGTCTCTCATTGTCTCTCAACTGCTTTTCCACTATTTCCAATAACGAAAGAATTTCCTGTGTGTGGAGGGGTTCTGTGGTTCTACACAAATTTGTTTAGTTGAGAATAATGTGAAGAGGTTACAGGGAAGTTTCTCAAAGTTCTACTCACACCCACCTTCACAATAGCCTATGAGTCTTCACACCATTGCTGGCCCATTTCACAGATGGGGCTTTGAGATGTCATGGTTGAGATACAGACCTAGGGTATAGGATTTTAGATCCACCTGCCTTCTCCCCTGACTCCTTGTCTGGGTTTCCCAAGTGACTCAGTGGTAAAGAATCTGCTTGCCAATTCAGGAGACACAGAAAACGCAGGTTCAATCCCTGGGTTGGGAAGATCCCCTGGAAAAGCAAACGGCCAGCCCACTCCACTTCATGGACAGAGGAGCCTGACAGGCTACAGTCCATGGGGTTGCAAAGAGTCAAACACAGTTCAGCAACTGAGCATGCATGCATGCCTTCCATATCTTGGGCAGACAGCAGCCGAGAGGTCAGCCCAGGACCACTGCATGTGGACATAGTCCTGTGCACAGTTCAGCAAGCAGACTGCATTCATGCCCTCAGTGGATGCCCTTGTGCAGGCAACAACCTACTCAACCGTCCATGGCAGACCTGCTCAGAATCTAAGGTCCAGAGAGAGATGAAGACTCGGTCTTCCACATACACACCTCTTTTCCCAGCCAGAGACAAGGGAACTGAATACCACCCCTACCCACACACATGAGTTTTATTTGTGTTGGAAACAGTGTACTTTTTAATTAATATATGCCATTTTGAAATTGGAAGGTGTCACATAAAAGCCAAACTCTGGTTTCTCTGGAATAGCAGGGCATCCGGTAGGCATGGCCTTCCCTGGCATGTGGCACGAGTCAGGGAAGTTGAGTGGTAGTGGGCCCTGGGACGGAGCGCAAGCTCTCCTGTTTACCACACTCCCCACCGAGCCCTGCTGCCTTCCTGACCCTGGAGCAGAGTGGCAGGCACCACTCATCTCCCTTCTTGGGCCGTAGTTTTCCTCAACAGTAGAGAGAAAAAGAAAGGACAATATGTCTTGCACCCATGTCTCTTCCCAAAGTGAAAAAGACAGAACAAGACAGGCACATATGTGAAGAAAAATAGAAGCGGGTGTATTTGTTTGTAAAAGTGACAACATCGCAGGCATACTATATGCAAGAGATTTTCACTGCCTGCTGCAGTCTGTGGGTTACCTTCTGCCTTTGAGCATGACCTGCTCTTTACAGGGAGAGAGAATGGAGAAAGATGTGCATTCTTTTATTCCAGAAACATCTACTAGTTATCTACTAGGTGCCAGGTCTTGGGCCAGGTGGCAAAGGGCACGGCCACATTCCTGAGACCCTCCCGTCACTCCAAAGTTCCTCACGCGCCTCATTCAAGCCCCTCGATGAGTCCAGGCGACCTCAAGGGGCACGGAGCACATTGCATTCAGCTCTGTAACGGCCACAATGCCGCCATCATACCTGGCACAGGGGAGGCATTTAGAGATACAGGTTAAAAATGAAGAAGAAGGGACTTCTCTGGCATTCCCGTGGTTAAGGCTTTGCCTCCCAACGCAGGGGACGTGAGTTTGATCCCTGGTCAGGGAGCTAAGATCCTGTATGCCTCAGGGCCAAAAAGACAAAACGTAAAACAGAAGCAATACCGTGACACGTTCGACAAAGGACTGAAAACTGGCCCACACCAAAAAAAATTAGAACTAAAGAGAAGGAAGCCACGTGCCACCAGCCCGCTAACCTGCTTTCTTGCAGAAAGCCTGCTGCTGGTCCCCAACCCAAAGGAGCAGCACCGGGTGAGCTAGGGCGCACTGCGTCGAGTAACAGGGACGATGGGGAGGAGCTGCGGCTGTGAGTCGGTGGGCATAGCCAGCCAAAGACAGGGAAACTCTGGGGCCCTGCAGGCACTGCCATCTGAACTGGGTGGGACAGGGTCAGAGGGGACACGCAGAGCTGCCAGGCAGCAGCCTGGATTCTCCCATGGAGATTGCTGGGGTTGCAGCCGATGTTTTCCCCAAGCCTGTCGTAGAGAGCAGCGTTCCTCTCTGCAGAGTTGAACTGTTAACTCGACAGGGACTTGCGGGGCGGTCACTCCACATTTCTCCTCCTCCCCAGCCCAGCGAGATGTCACCCTCTAGTCCCGCCAGTTCCCATGGCACCTCTCTCTCCTCTGTGACGCTGAGCACCTGGGGCTTCCGTCAGAATACTGTGTAACTCTCTTTTTTGACAAAAGAATCAAATCCTGATGCATCTTTGCCTTCCCCGTCTCTCAGGACCTAGCAAGGAGCCTGTACAGTAATAATAGTGGGGATTATAACATTATTTCCTGTTTGTTCCTATCACTCTGGTTTATCTTTATGACCACCTACAGGTCCCATTTTGCAGATGACTACACTGAGGCCAGAAGGTTAAATGAATACAAGGACTGCCTTGCAGAGCATCTGGCCTAGGCTCCTTGGAGGAAAGACTCATCCTGGTCAGGGTCTGTCTGGCCCATTGGTGCCACCTCATGGTGGCCTCCACTCAGAGGAACAGGAAGCCAGGAGCTCCTTGGAGTTGCCTCCCCAGGGTCCTCGCAGGAAGCCTTTGATGTGCTGGGTTTCAGCGCCGAGAAGATCAGCGTGTATAAGCTAACTGCGGGGACATCACGCACTTCGGCAACGTGAAGTTCAGGCAGAAGGCCAGAGAGGAGCAGGCTGAGGTGGGCACCACAGAGGGTAGGCGCAGGCCGGGGGCTGTGCGGGGTGGGGGTGGCCAGCAGCGGGGAGGGGAGGCTCGGGACTCTCCAGGGCTCCCTGCGCGTGTCAGAGACCCTCGGTAAACTAAGGATGCTCCTTTAATACCAGATGTCACGAGCCACAAAAGGCATGACAGAGTCAGAGACATAATTTTGGTTTCTATATCACTTTGCCGCTTGACCTTGAGTGAGCGAGTGTGGAAACTGTTACCAGACTTCTGTTTTCTTTCTTTCCCCAGTATTCCTGAATTTTTAAAATCAAAATATAGGTGATGCACAATATTATAGGTGACAAGTGTACACTACAGTGATTCACAATTTTTACACGTTATACTCCATTTGTAGATATTATAAAATATTGGCTATACTTTTTCTGTGCTGTACAACAGATCCTTGTACCTAAAAGTTTGTTCCTCTTACTCCGCTACTCCATCCTGCCCCTACCCCCTTCCACACTGGTAGCCACTAGTTTGTCCCTGGATCTGCGAGTCTGCTTCTTTTAGGTTATACTCCCTCGTTTGTTATATTAGATTTCACGTACAAGTGGTCTTCAGCTGTCTGACTTACTGCACTGACCATAATGCCCCTCCAGTCCTCCCACACGGCTGCAGGTGGCAAAGTGTCGTTCTTTTTCATGGCTGCATAGTATCCCATTGCATATCTCTGGCACAGCTTCAGACCCCAGTTTTCTCGATGGCAACATGGGCGGTCTCCCCCTCTCTCCCCATAAGCCCTTCTCTAAACACAATAGAGAGGGGCTGGGGTTCTCCAGGGCAGGGCACTGTCTTTCACTCCCCTGCTTTTTTATTCCCTGCTCAGTGGCTGACAAAGTTGCTCACTTCATGGGTCTCAACTTCTGGGAGCTACAGAAGGGCATCACCAGGCTGCAGGTCAAAGTAAGCAACGAGTTTGAGCAGAAGGGCCAGAACATGGAGCAGTGCCAGAACTCCATCAGGGCCTTGGGCAAGACCATGTACGACAAGATGTTCAAGTGGCTGGTGGTCAGGATCAACGAGACCTCGGACGCCAAGATGAAGAGGGGGTTCTTTGCTGGGATGCGAGACGCTGACGGCTTTGAGATCTTTGAAGGGTGTCTGGCCTCACTCTGCCATAGCCACCCTCCTTTGATAAGAGCCTTTTCACCAAGGTTCTCTCACTTCTCACCTTCGACCTGGGGCCAGCCAGTCTCAGTCTGCTCCTGGCTCTCCGGCTTCTGGCCTCCAGAAAGTTCCATCTTCATGTATTGGCGCAAGTCACAACAGGTAGAATGAGAGGTGCCCTGGCTGGAGCCGGTCTGTCCCAGCTCACCAGAGCTGACTGGGGGAATTTTCAAGAATTCTGAGAGCTGGTCAACACCCTGTTGATAACATGTCCATGGTGCATTTACATGGCCGACACTACACACCAGGAGCTTTTTTTGAGAGAGAGAGAGCTGATTTATCAGCACAGCGCTGGTGATCCCTGTTTATTGCCCAGACAAATGAGACTCAGGTCTCATCACAAGACGAGCGTTGTGGATGAGGAAGATTTTGCCTTCATGATTATGAGTCAGGAGACCCGGTTCTGGACTCAGGTTGGCCACCAACCAGCTGTGTGGCCTTTGGACAGTGGCTACCCCTCTCTGAGCCTCAGCTGTCTCAACTCTAAAATGAGCCTGCCGGAGGTGATGACCTCTAAGGTTCACTCCAGCTCTGCTCTCCTATCATTCCAGGACTTCTGTTAGCCACAGCTGGGGTTTAAAAAATAATTTAGCCCCATTTCTATCGGGCTTCCCTAGTGGCTCAGCTGGCAAAGAATTCACCGGTGATGCAGGAGATGCCCAAGAGATGCTCTTCCTGCAGGAAGAGCACCTGGGAAGGGATAGGCTACCCACTGCAGGATTCTTGGGCTTCCCAAGTGGCTCAGCTGGTAAAGAATCTGCCCGCAATGCGGGAGACGTGGGTTCAATTCCTGGGTTGGGAAGATCCCTTGGAGAAGGGAAAGGGTACCCACTCCAGTATTCTGGCCTGAAGAATTCCACGGTCTGTATAGTCCATGGGGTTGCAAAGAGTCGGACGCAACCCAGTGACTTGCATTTTCACTTTCAATTTCTCTCGGGATCTAGAAGGCTAATTTGGCTGCTGTCTACAATAGAATCATTTAATTCCATAAGTGGAAAGGGCCTTAGACAGAGTCTCAAACCGTGCTGCCTGGAGTCCTGGGCAGCTGCCGATGGCCAGCCGGGTGGGGCTGGAAAGGGAGGAAAGCGCCTGCGCCAACAGCGGGGTGTGTGTAGTAGACAAACCCCACTAGACTCCCAGCTCCGCCACTTCCAGGTCCCCATCTTTAATGGGGTCACCGATCACTCTTGCAGATACAGCTTAGCCAGCATCTGACACACGTACATGCTCGGTGCAGGTGACTGTAATCACAACAGCCCCTCTCCTCTGACCCGTTTTTCATAAGAGCCTTCCGTGTGGGCTTTCATTCAGAGCAAGCAGTCTCTGGTTTAAAAAAAAAAATGAATTAAAAGGTTTGCAAATCTCTCAGTTATCATCAAGGAAGCCAGGGTCTTCAATGGGAGACTTTCCTTCCTGGAAAAGTCACCAAAAACAGGCTGTGGGGACTTCCTGTGGTCCAGTATGCTCTGTGAGGCGGTCTAGTTAAGACTCTGTGTCCAGCTGTCACAGAACCCGAAAGGCCCTCATGCTTGAGCTTTGGGAACGAGCATTGCCCTCTTCTAGGAGTCTGCTTCAGAAATTCAGACCTTTCATGGGAGAGGGCAGATTAAGTCACTAAGGGCATTTGTGAGCTCCTTTTTCTGGTGGGAAGAAACCTAGAACCACATGAGGCCCCAGGTTGTCAGGAATGTCCCTGAGAAGGAGGAGCAGATAAAAGAGAATTAAACGTGGGGATCACAATAAACTATGGAAAATTCGGAAAGAGATGGGAATACCAGACCATCTAACCTGCCTCTTGAGAAATCTGTATGCAGCTCAGGAAGCAACAGTTAGAACTGGATATGGAACAACAGACTGGTTCCAAATAGGAAAAGGATTACGTCAAGGCTGTATATTGTCACCCTGCTTATTTAACTTATATGCAGAGTACATCATGAGAAACGCTGGACTGGAACAAACACAGGCTGGAATCAAGATTGCTGGGAGAAATAGCAATAACCTCAGATATGCAGATGACACCACCCTTACCGCAGAAAGTGAAGAGGAACTCAAAAGCCTCTTGATGAAAGTGAAAGAGGAGAGTGAAAAAGTTGGCTTAAACCTCAACATTCAGAAAATGAAGATCATGGCATCTGGTCCCATCACTTCATGGGAAATAGATGGGGAAACAGCGGAAACAGTGTCAGACTTTATTTTTGGGGGCTCCAAAATCACTGCAGATGGTGACTGCAGCCATGAAATTAAAAGACACTTACTCCTTGGAAGGAAAGTTATGACCAACCTAGACAGCATATTAAAAAGCAGAGACATTACTTTGCCAATAAAAGTCTGTCTAGTCAAGGCTATGGTTTTTCCAGTAGTCATGTATGGATGTGAGAGTTGGACTATAAAGAAAGCTAAGCACCGAAGAATTGATGCTTTTGAACTTTGGTGTTGGAGAAGACTCTTGAGAGTTCCTTGTATTGCAAGGAGATCCAGCCAGTCCACCCGAAAGGAAATCAGTCCTGATTATTCATTAGAAGGACTGATGTTGAAGCTGAAACTCCAATACTTTGGCCACCTGATGTGAAGAACTGACTCTTGAAAAGACCCTGATACTGGGAAAGATTGAAGGTAGGAGGAGAAGGGGACAACAGAGGATGAGATGGTTGGATGGCATCACCGACTCAAAGGGCATGAGTTTGAGTAAACTCTGGGAGATGGTGATGGACAGGGAGGCCTGTCATGCTACAGTCCTTGGAGTTGCAGAGTCTGACAAGACTGAGCGACTGAACTGAACTTCCATTGCAGGGGGCATCGGTTCAATCCCTGGTTGAGGAACTAAGATCCCACATGCCTTGCAGCATAATCACACACACCACACAAAAAAAAAAAAAGAAAGAAAGGAAAGAAAAAAGAAAGAAAGAATAAAAAGAAATAACACTTGCAAAAAGAAGAAAAAAAATTCCATCAGCCCAATCGATTATTCCCCAGTTGACTGACTCATCCCTCTGACAGCTCATGGCCTCTGAACTAGGAAGGCCACATTGATAGAGTGGCTTTTGCACTCATGATAAACCTAGTCCCTTGGGGAGGAGGGAAATTAAGTGCAGCCAGGACTCAGGTCTATTTGAATAATTGACAGGGGAGGCAGGCAGTACTGCAGTCAACGCCAGTGCCTCTGGCTGCCACAGCATTGCTTGATCCTCTGTGAATTCATTGGTTGATCCTCTGTGAATTCATTGGTTGATCCTCTGTGAATTCATTGGTTGATCCTCTGTGAATTTAGCTCCGCGGAAATGGCAGGCTTAGGACCGAGCTGTCAGGAAAGCTGCCGTTTGACTGGACGTCAGAGCCAAGCTTGTATGATCTCCACAACCATGACGATGCCCATCACTGGCCAAAGGGACCGTGCCAGAGTAGGCTGGGGCCGAGTGGCGGTGCTGCACCTCACCCTCTAAGACAAAATGAAGAGGGCTCCGTGTTTGTAGCAATGGGACATCCCAAGTCAAGGAGGGTGTTCACTTCAGCAGCACATATACTAAAAAAATTGGAACCAAGTCAAGGGGGCCTGCGCACTTCCAAGAAGGCTCTAAGGTGGGGCCTGGAAGTGTCGAATGTCATACATCATGTAGCAGAAGGAGAGCCCAAAGGTGCTGGCTTCTCATCTGCATCCCTAGGTTCTCCATGCTCAGGGGAAGGATCTGAAAGTTGCCTTTCTCTTTGCCTCTCCAGCTGGGGCCACCTGGCAAAATGGGAACCAGACATCAGTGTATGTCCAGTGACTTGGGCCCTTGGCGCTGGATGGATGGAGCCCCCTCCCACCAGGCAATGTGGCAGGGAGTGGGGGGTTGGAGGGGAGCTGTGCTTCTTAGCTTCTCAGCAAGGAAAGAACAGATGCCTTTGTAGGGAGTTCTTCATGTGGCTCAGGATTCCACGGGTCAAGGCCAGTAGCTGAGCCTGAAGTAAGATCAGCCATCCTGGGTAGAAGGAGACCCAGGGATCGGGGAGGCTCAGGGTGACCAGCAAAGCCAGACGTGCAAGAGAAGGTCACACCTGGCAGAGAGTAACTGGGGAGTCCTGGTGTGTGGGCACAGCTCAGAGACGGGGTGCCCTACACAGGCAAACTGCAAGTGCCCAAGACGTGGGGCTTCCAGGACATCCCAGGACTCCAGGCAAGTCATCAGGACAGAAACTGAAGCCCGGGAGACGCTGCCAAGGATCTGGCTGTGGGGTCTGAAAGGTGGCCCTGGGACTGAAATATAACCACTGGCATCTGCCCCCCTCCAGGTGGGTTACAACATCACGGGCTGGATAGAGAAGAACAAAGACCCCCCGAACGAGTCAGTGGTGGGCTCGTTCCAAAAGTCGAGCCTGGGGATCCTGGTCCAGGCTCGGGATCAAAGAAGAGGAGTCTCCAGGTATGGCTGCCCCCTCGTGTGTCCAGTCTCTCCGTGCTGATACCCTTTAGTGACCAGGAGAAGAAGAAAGAAGAAAACCAAACTCTCGTATTCAATTATTGTTGAATAAACGAACAAATAGTGAATGAGTGAATAACGAGTTGCTTGAGGTTGTCTATGGATGCCAGTGCAATAAAGAGACGCAGAAGCATCCTGGGAGCTTCCATCAGCTGACTCGATCACGGGGTCCATGCTACCTCTAAGGGGAGCAACATTGCTTCGGACAAGCGGACACTCAAATGCTCTGTGCTTATTTCCTGCTTCCCGCTCTCCTGTCTGAGCCAACTGTCAAGCCCTGCCCTGCCTCCTACCCTGCTGAGGTCCTGTGGCCCCAGGGGAACGAACACCCAACAGGGCCACTACTCAGAGGGACAAGAACTGCAAATATTCTTGGGCTCGGAGGTGTGCTCGCCACCAACATGCAATCCTCTGGGTGGTCTGTGGGCTCCTCTCCCCAGGCAGAGGCAGCAGCAAGCCCCACGTCTTCGGCATTTGCAGTCTGCCTGTATGGGGCGCCCCATCCCACACAGGGCCACAGACCCTCCAGGGCGCGCAACACTCCCTGTGAGTTATGCCACGTCAGCCCGTTCACCCTCTCCCTGGCAGATCTCATTTACCTGGTGTAGGGGTCCCCCCTCAGCTAGTCCCCAGACAAGCCTTTTCGAAACCAGGGAACACACATCCTTGACACAGAGCCTGCCCCTCTGCTGCCCACTGACATGAAGCAAGCTTTCTTGCTCTTCCTTAGCTGGAAGCAAGAAGCAGAAATGAGGGTCCTCCTTCATGACTGTCTCCAGCTACTACAGGGCAAGTAGGTAGGTGCTGCCTCAGAGGCTGCCTGGTGGCCAGTACCCCCAACTCTCCCTTTCACTGGAGATGTGGTCTGGCTGCCAATTCGCAGCTCAGGATAGGATGAGCCCACTTCTATGCCTTCGGTCGCCTCTTTCACTCAAGGGGTCCGTTTCCTTCTGCAGAGGCCACAAAACCACAGACCACAGGGCAGGAAAATCCCTTAGAGATGGTCCAGTCCAACTGCACTGTTTTGGACTGAAAACCCAGGCGGTGTTGGGACTTGGCCAACATGACAGGTGGAAATATCAGTGCCTAAGGTCTTGTACCAGTGGGTCTTCAGGGCTGGTCACAATTCCACAAAGTTTGGGCATTACTGGAAATATGTTCCAAAGTGCAGAAAAGCAGCCAGTGGGGAGATGTTGCACATAGAATGGTTTCAGAACTTCACAAGGATCTGGCTTTCCTAAGGCAGAATGGGCCACCCCACTGTATCCCAAGTGGAAGAGGAGGGTTCGGTAGGGAGGTTTAAAATGGGGAGGGATTTGTCCACACAGGCATTACAATTCCTTTTAGAAGCGAGATTCTCCAGTGAGCCGGCACTGAATTCAGAGGATCCCTCTTCTTGTAAAACCTATCACTCTGGGCAAGTCCCTGGACCTCTGAGAGCACTGCTGTCTATCAGAACTTTCTGCAATGGTGGAATGTTCTCTTCTGTCCAATATGGCTGCCGCCACCCAATATGCTCTCCAGTACGATAGCCACCCACCACGCGTGGCTTGTGAGTACGTGAGAAGTGGCTGGTGTGACCGAAGAACTGAATTGTAATCGTAGTTAAATTAATTGAACTCTATACAAATACCTTTTCTGAGCACAGGTGTCCTGTCACACCAACACGGAGCTAACGTTTCCATTTCCTCCACCCCCAGGAGCAGTGCAACAAGCTGATGACCACCCTGCATGGCACCTCCCCCATTCTGTCTGCTGTATCGTCCCCCATGAGTTCAAGAAATCAGGTACCTCACAGGAACATGCCTCCTAGCTGGAAGCTTTCAGGATGTGTGAATTTGGGGTTTGCTCCACATTAAGTTCGCTTGTAATCACTGGGGTTGGCTGAGGCAGAACAGGGCATTGAGAGAACCCCCAACAGTGGATCATCCAAAGATCCCATTCTAGCTTGTATAGCAGAGTGGGGCTGGTCTAGCCAGCATCACACTTGGTCCTTGGCTGAATTGTGGGGGCCTGGGACCCCCGCCCCGGGCAGTGACAGGAGGAGATGAGGACATGGATATGCAGGTCAGTGTCCTTGAGGGACAAGGGGTGGCCTCGGATACCCCAGGGTAGTAACTCCCTGTCCTGTTCCTCCCTCTTGGCAGGCGTGAAGGACGCCCACCTGATCATGCACCAGCTGGCTTGCAACAGAATCTTGGAAGGCCTCCGGATGTGTAGGAAGGGCTTCCCAAACAGGCTGCAGTACCCAGAGTTCACACAGAGGTGAGCGGTGTCTTCCTGATACCTTGAGCACAGTTCTCCGTGTCCGTAGTTGGCTCCTGATGAACACAGTCCCATTGGAGCAGGCCCTGTGGGCACCTGATGGACAGTCTTATCCTCACTACTTCAGTACACAATGACACAGCTTTCAGCGGCCAGCACCCGCGTTTCTCTGACTGGGGGGCTCTCTCTGGCTGTGAAAGCTGCTTTCCTCTTGGCAGGCTGAAGTGATCAGCAATTAATGACCCCCACCCCGGCCCAGGAGCAGCTCTCAACCAATAGGACTAAGGACAGTTGGCATGTCAATACTTCAGCTCCCCAACCCTGGTGATGGGCTAACTCTGAGGCATCTTCTATACCGGCTGTCAGACAGCTGTGAGTTGGTAAATGTTTAACAACAGGGCTCCAGGTTAAAATTTAAAAGAAAAAAAAAAACGAAGCCCTGATTTGTAGTATCTACTGATTTCTATGGTATAAATACTCCCACCATGTGGTAATTTCAGGCTACTAATGTGACATCACTGTATGCCGGGTTGGTAAGAGATGCACAGAGGCTCTTGTGAGCTAGAGGAGCTGGTCCCGCACACCAGGGTCCCCCAGTAGCATGAAGCCCCTGATGCCTGTGGTGATAACTCACTTGATAACATGCTCTTTGCTGGCTTCCCTGCCCCACTCCCCAGCTCTCAGATACTACTGGTGCTTGAAACTTGGTCTCAAGTTCTGTTTCTGGGGGAGCCCAAACTGAGACCTCCACCTTAGGGGTTCTTTTGCTTTCTAACTGCTAGAACACATGGTCACAGATGATGGAGTGGGAAGGGTCACTAGAGGTCATCCTGTCCAAGCCCTCTGAAGCCCCTAACGGAGGAACGACTAAAGGGGGCTGCTGGCAGGTCAGGAAAAGGAGTGGTTCTGCCACGTCTGGAAGAAAAGATCAGGAAGGAAAGGTTTTGGTCCCTCTGCCTGCCATGGGCCTCTGCAACCAGGCCTAACACCTGACTCAAAGGCCATCTCACAGATGGATGATGACCGTGTGGCCAGACTTTCTGGGCTGCCAGCTTGGGGAGGATGGGGACTGTCATCGTCTCTCCAACAGGAAACAGGTACTGAACCCCAACGTGATTCCTCAGGGGTTCGTGAACAACAGGAAGGCCTCGGAGCTGCTCCTGGGGTCCATCAACCTGGATGTCAATGAATACAAGATCAGACACACCAAGTAGGGTCTTCCCCCTCAGCCTTGTCCCAGGAAGGTCGGTGTCGACATGTGAATTCCAGTTCAGCTGTGGACCAGTTGGGTCAAACTGCTGAGAGCTTCTGTTTCCTCTTCCAAAAACTGGGGCTGCTAAAGCCAGTCTCACAGGATTGGGAGCAGCGTGTGAGAACTCAGCTCAGACAGAGTGGCGCTCAGTGAACAGGAGAACTTTCTTAGGACTGCATGGGCCCCAGATTTCCTAAGAATAAAAGGAGCTGATCTGAATCACGGTCCTGGATTGGACCAGGGCACCATGGCATGTGTACGGGCGAGGTCTGGGGGTGAAGCGCCCAAGCCCAGCCCACCCACACCGCGAGGTCTGGCCCTGAGCTGGCAGGTGAGTTGGGGTTGACTCAGACTGAGCGAATGCCCGACCTTGACTCATGGGGCCTGCGTCTGCTCCACTTCCTGGCCCTGCAGAATCCTGCTGGGATTGGAAGGGCAAGGCTGAGGGTGGGAGGTGTCCATCGACAGCTGCCCCACCAGCCTGCACCCTGAGTGACAGCCAGGGCGATGTGGGAAGGGCACTGGCTTTGCATCAGGCTCAATGTGGGCCGCCAAGCAGCCCTGAGTGGGTCGCCTGTCCGTCCAGGTCTCATGGGGGAGCAGGCAGACGCAGCTTCTCCACTGGCCTGGTGTGGCTGGAAGTCTGGGGAAGTTCCAGGTTGCACGTGCGTCCAACACATACAGAGCACCTCCTGTGTGCTGGGCATGGTTGCAGGATTAGGGGATATGCAGGTGGACAGGACAGAGAGCCCCTAATTGCCTACAGCTTGCTCTGTAGCCAGCTGCGCTAAGCGGGATTGTAACACCGCTCTCAAATCTGCCAGCACCGTTAGTTTTGGCCTCCTGCACCACTGAGCTAAAGTGGCTTACGGGAACTTGATCACAGCCAGAAAGAACCTCGGAGTCTAGCTCCTGCCCCTACCCCACCTTTGATGGGTGGGAAACTTAGGAAAGCCTGGAGAAGGTGTGACGGTCACGTGCCCAATTTCACAGAACTAGGGGGCCAGAGCAAGCCTCACGCCCCCCAGCTGCAGGTCCTGTGATCAGGCAGGCCGGGGCTGACATCACCTGTATCTGACACAGCTGTCTCTGGGCAGGCAGACTGCGCCTTGCTTAGTCCAAGGGTTGCATTGGGCACCTCGGGTCCAGGTAAAGGCCTGGGGCTGCTGGGCACAGCTCCACTCCCTGGGGGCCAGGCCGGCTCTGGCAGCAGGGGCAGAATAGGGACAGAGTGACTCTGACTATATCGGTGTCCCCGCCTGTGACTTTGGCTCTTGTGGGCTCTGCCCCGCCAGCCACATACTCACCTCACTGCTCCTCAGAGATCAAACCTCAAGCATGAGTAACTTGGAAATATCAAGCCCAATGTCTCTACCCCATGATGGTTACTCTCTAGGGTTTTGGTGGGAAGAGGGCAGGGGGAAGAAGCATTCTTTTCCACCTTTTTCCTCTCAGTATCCAAGCAACCACATAGAGGATTCATCTGGGGGCCTCCAACCCCATATCCGAGCGACCATGACCGTCCCAAGCCTGCTTTGTGAGTAAAGAAGAATGGATGCTTTTGAATTGTGGGGCTGGAGAAGACTCTTGAGAGTCCCTTGTATAGCAAGGAGATCAAACCAGTCCATCCTAAAGGAAATTAGTCCTGAATATTCATTGGAAGGATTGATGCTAAAGCTCCAATACTTTGGCCACCTGATGCTAAGAGCCAACTCATTGGAAAAGACCCTGATGCTGGGAAAGATTGAAGGCGGAGGAGAAGGGGATGACAGAGGATGGGATAGCTGGATGGCCTCACCAACTCGATGGACACGAGTCTGAGCAAGCTCCGGGAGTTGGTGATGGACAGGGAGGCCTAGCGTGCTGCAGTCCACGGGGTCACAAAGAGTCGGACCCGACTGAGCAACTGAACAACAAAGAAGGAAGGCGGCTTGGCGTCCTACTGCTGAGCAGTCGCCTGCACAGCAGCGAGGAGCCAACAGTCTGTCACATTGTACTCAGAGCTTCACAGTCTGCAGAAGCGCTTCCCTCCTGTTACTCCATTTGTACAGTAACCCTCTAGGGGAGGGATCAACACTCCCACTTCCCAGATGAGGCACTGAGGCCCCGAGATGTGAGGAGACACGTCTGAGGTGACCCAGTTAGTAAGTGCCAGGCCAGGCTGGAGCCCGTAGGAAGGTCCACGAGGGGCAAGAGGAAACGGACTCGGGGGCTGGTGAGCCCTGCTGGGCAGGTTCCCAGGCCGACGCCAGCTGTTTCCCAAGGGCCTCAGACGTCGGCAAATGCTGACGGACCCTTTGAAATATCGTCCTTTGCTCTTGAACTGCCACCCCACCCCCACCCCCAAGCCTCTGCCATTGGTGAGCTGGGCTATTCTCAGATCACTGTGTCTTTCCCCTAGGTGTTCTTCCGAGTGGGCACCCTGGCCAGGCTCAAGGACATGCGGGACGAACGCCCCACCATCACGACCACATTGCAGCGTCGGCTCCGCGGCTTCCTTGTGAGGGTCGAATTCACGAAGATGCTGGAAGGAAGGCAGCACTGCGGGGGTGGGCCCACTGACGCCTCAGCAGCCACACGGAGCAGCTGGGACCCCCTCCCACACACGGCGGTCAGCCCCCCAGTGGCACTGGGGCAGCGCGGAGGGAGGCTGGCGGTGTCTCTGCTGGCCCGAAAGACCCTCAGGAGAAACTTGTCTTCCCGCATTCCTGGAGCTCAGGGGCCTGAAATACTGGAGCTCAGGGGCCTGAAATGAAGGTCTTGGCAGGTGCTCCTCCAAGGCCTGCAGAGGGGCCTCTCCTGCCTCTTGCAGTCCTGGGGGTCCAGGCCCCCCCTTGGCCCGTGGCTGCCGCACTCCAGTCTCTGCCTCCGTCCTCACAGGGCCTGTCCTCACGTCTCCCTTCTTTGTCTAAGGACGCCAGTCCTCTGAGGCTAGCCGCCCCCCACTCCAGGGTGGGGGCTTCCCAGGTGGCACCAGTGGTGAAGAACCTGCCTGCCAAAGCAAGAGATGTAAAAGACGCAAGTTCGATCCCCTGGGTCGGGAAGATCCCCTGGAGGAGGAAATGGCAACCCACTCCAGTACTCTTGCCTAGAGACTCCCACGGACTGAGGAGCCTGGAGGTCTAGAGTCCACGGGGTCGCACAGAGTCGGATGTAACTGAAATGACGTGCACACACACATACACTCCAGTCTGACCTCACCTTAACCTCCGTCATTCCATCCGCAAAGACTCTATTTCCGAATACGGTCACAGTCGCAGGTTCTGGGAGGCAGGACTCCAGGGTATCTTTTAGGAGAGGACGCAGTTCAACTCCTGACAGGGACCACCTAATACAAACCCTTCTCTTTACAATCGACAAGTCACTCTCACAGCCTTCTTCTTACTTGATCTAGATGATGACGCTGAGAGAGGGCTGTGGCAGCACCGGCAACCCCATTTTACAGATGTGGAAACTGAGGTCAGAGGGTGGTTAAGGTACTGGGCCAGAGAGTCACAATCAGAACCCAAACCTCTGCCCTCAGAATCGTGTTTTTCAGCCATCTCCCTAAAATGGTAATCTGAAAAAAGCTCTCGCAGCCCTGCGGTGGCCTCTGGCCCTTTTTGATCACAGTATAAGTAACAAAAACAGTAGTGAAGAAATAACAGCAGCGAAGTCCAGAAAGCCACCAGCAGGCCCCCTGTGAACCGGCCAAAGGCAGGGACACAAGTCGGGGGCTAAGTGGTGGGACTCAGTGTCCAGAGGCCCCCACTAGATGACAGTTGAAAGAAGCTGTTCAGGTCCAGGAGGGCTGATTCCAGAGACTGCAGACGATGGGGTCTGAAGACTAAATGGAGTTCCAGTGAGGGAGTGGAAGGAGGGGCCCTGCAGGAGGAAATGAGCTCAGCCTAAGCTGCCTGACAGGAGCTGGTTCCACTGGGGAGGCTGGTCCCCTATCACCTTCCCCCCGCAATGCCTGCATTTTAACCCCTGCAACCCTAGATTCTTTTTTGCAGAATGCGCCTGAAGGTCATCCAGAGGCACACACGCAACTTCCTGCGGCTGTGTCCCTGGGGCTGGTGGAAGCTCTACATCAAGGTGAAGGCCTTGGGCCTCGGTTCTGGGCACAAGGGCCTCTTGCGGGTGGGAGGCCTCTTAGGGAGCTGCAGGGACGGTCTGGAAAGGAGGGCGTCTTGGAGGAAGAGTGCAGCCTTCTTTCAGACAGGGGTGGATTCCCCCTGAGAAAAATGATGGTGTGTCTTCCCAACTTTCAACTTATCCCTCAGAATAAAACCCTCTGAGGATGCAGAGAGTGCCCCCAGAGGTGGGCCTGGTGCTCAGTGCCTCACCCCCTGGCATGCTGAAGCCCCTTCAACCCCTTCAGTGACGCCCTCGGCTTTAGGAAACAGTGGAATCCGTCTCTCCTTTCCCAGGCTGCTCTGAGGCAGTGAGGGTGAGTGAGTCAGCTGGGTGGTGGGGCTGCAGGTGCCCAAGCAACCAGACCACTCTCAACCAATGCAGGAGTCCACGAGCCACCTGCTACATGCAGGTCAGGTCATGTGGGGGCCTGGCATCCCGCCTAGGGCCCCCTGTTATAAGGAAGCACGCCACTGGACACTGGGGACAGGGCCGTTACATTCAGGAGGCCGGAGGACAGGGCTGTCTTGAGGGGCGGGGTGTTCTTGGCAACTACGTGGAAGGGTGGACAGGCCACAGGTCATCTTTGGGGTCCTGAGCCCCCACAGCTCATGCAGAAGCTTCTTTCTCCTCCCCGTAGGAAAGGACTTTCTAATAATCGGTGCTGACCACAAGTAGAAAGGGGGGCGGGCGCGAATAGTAAATTCTGCATGGCCAGAGGTAGCCATGCACAAGCCAGCCTGCTGGAGGGCTTGAGATTGCAGAGGGAGCTAAATAAGAATTTCTCAGATTTGGATATCATGGTACTCTCCCCGCCTGTTCTATGTCTGACCTTCTTTCCTTAAATCAACTCTTTTTACTTTGAAATTTTTATTTTAAAAGTTTACTTTATTTATTTATTTTATTTTATTCACATCCTTACCTGTCTCATCCCAAGCAGGTTGTCCATAAAAACTGAAGATTTAGGAACTTCCCTGTGGTCCAGTGGTTAAAACTCCATGCTCCGGATGCAGGGGGCACAGGTTCAATCTCTGATCGAGGAACTAAGATCTTCTCATGCCTTGCATGCATGGCCTAAAACAAAACAAAAAAACCCTGTAGATTTAACAAGGGAGGAAGGTCGCCTTCAAGAAGCCACGTCCATCCAGGCCATGGGGAATTCCCAGTCTCACCTTTCCTTCACTGCCATGTCACCGTGGACCCAGCTACCAAAAATCTCCATCAGATTCCTGTTTCCCCCAGCGGCAGGCTGGGCACACACACATACAGTACAAGCTGGGTCTGGGGGATTATCCAGACATGGGGGGCGGTCACAAGATGGTGGGTGGAGCACCCCTGGCTCCCCTGAGGACCTTGGGAACTTGCCCTCTTTTCTCTGATTCCTTTTCCTCGCCCATCATGTGCAAACACAGTAGGGAGAACAAAGGACCTAGTTTCCGTGGGAAGCCAGACTCCCAACATGATGAGTGGGTTCGCTGCGGTGACCCTGCTGGTTTACAGAGGTCCTTCTCTGATCTGACCTTCACAAACAGCTCTTGAGACACCCAGTTCTCACGTGTATCTTCAGGGTAGAAAAGTCCACTTGACTGAACGTTGGAGACTTGATCACGGTCCTAAGGCTATCAGTAGAAGACCCTTGACTGGTGGGGGGGTGCCCAGTGCCATCTTGACCCTCCCTTCTGTCACGGCCGTGTCTCCTTGAGCAGCGTGATGTTAGCACTTGAATCACCCATCCGCTTCCCCTAAGCTATCTCTAACATTGCTTCTGCACAGCCTCTCCACGGTCTGGAGGCGTTGATCCAGCTGGGACCCTCATTCGATGTTTGGGAGGCTGAGACCAAGTGAGACCGCAGGGACAAGAGGATCTTCCACTCACAGAAGCACCTTCGTGATGACCTTTGCCTTTGTTCTGCAAAGAACTGAGTTTCAGTAAATTTGTACCACAAACTAAAAGTCATCTAGCTGGTCTGGTCTTCTACCCACATGGCCCCTGACCTCATCTCAGGGAGACCCCAGGGGCACCCCCACTTACTGCCTGTGTGCCTTCTGACAACTCCACCCCCTCTGCCTGTCGGTTCTCTCAACGCCTGCCTGGCTTGCTTCTCAGCATTGTTAAAAGGAGGAACTGAGGATGACGGAACCAGATTGTTAACACAAAAGTGCTAAACCAGTGCTGAGAGTTATTTGGGTGGAGAGGCCCCTCCCCGTGGGTGGATAGAAGCACGGTCACACCTGGGGTCAGAGGACCAGATGGCGGAGCCTGGACTTCTCCTAGACTACTCTCCTAACACCTCGAGGTGCATTTGATCACCTGGGATCTTGTTAAGATGCAGATGCAGATGGACAGGTGACAGGTGCGGCCTGAGATGTTGCATCCTAACCGGCTTGCTGGTGATGCTGCTGCGGCTGGTCTAGGGACCACACTCCTGGATGACGTTTGGTTCCGCATGTCGGCAAGGAGCTTGGAGATGGCCTGGCTCCCTGTCCCACCCCCAGGACATATTTGCTTGGGGCCCACCAGCCCCAGGCCTATTTGCAGTCGTTGTCCCCTGCAGGTGCTGGGACCCTGCCTTTGACCAACGTTCTTTCCTCCACCAGGAGCAAGAGAACCTGCTGGTCGTGGAGGAGCGCCTGACCCCAATGATGAAGGCCAGGACAAGGCTGGGGAGCCAGATCTCCAACACGCAAGAGTGGCTGGAGGAGGAGGAGGGCCTGTCAGCCTCATTGAGGGGCCAACAAGCGCAAGCTAGAGGGGGAGCTGAGCGACCTCAGGCGGGACCTGGAGGGCCTGGGAGACCATCCTGGCCAAGACAGAGAAGAGAAGCAGGTGGGGAGGCCCCAGGCCTGACTCCTAGTCCTCCCAGGGCCAGGGAACCCCTAGTCAGCTCACCCTGCAGGAGCCACACCCAGAACCGCCCAGCAGTGCTGCCACGGACCGAGCTGCCAGCCAGATACAGCCATTTTAACTTAATGCAGCACAATTTCAGAGGCGGCTCCTCAGTCAACCTGGCTGCATTTCGAGGGCTCAGTAGCCATGCACGGCACTTGCTACGACGTCAGACGGAGCAGCTGACTCGGGGCCGAGGGCTGCTCCCCTCATGGGGACACCTGGGCCTGGCTGGGTCTCCTCATGCCTGGGTTCCTGGGTGTCTGCCTGGCCCACTGCGCACTCAGCCTCAGCATCCTCGGGGCCCCTCACAGAACACCCCTCTGCACCACCAACCACATCCGCACCCATCTTCCCAGAAGGAGCAACCCTGTTGTTAAGGTGGAGTCACCTTTAGCTGTTCACTTTCTGCCCAAACAAGCAGGTGCTGCCCCTGCATGCGGCTCCCCAGCTCCTGGTACTGGCTGGCTGGCCCTCAGCCCCAGGCCCCCTTCCAATCTCACATGGTTGGGCCCCCAGCCAGGGAAGGTGGACCGGGGGTGTCTCCAGCGCTGAGGTGCACACGAGCCACCAGGACCTCGATAAGACGCAGACTCTGGGCCGGCAGGTCTGGTGGGGCCAGGGGGCTGTGTTCCCAACAGTCCCGGGTGATGCCACGGCTGCTGTCCGAGGGCCAGGCGTTGAGTAGTCAAGGCCTGACGGTGTCCCAACTGCCTCTCACCCCGAGATCCTGACTTGGTGGGGCATTGGCATCTCCCAGGCCCCTGGTGACCCTGGGTGCAGCCGTGCTGAGGACCCTCTCTTGGAGCATGCACCCCCCTTCCCCCTGCCCCCAAAGATATTCCCAGTCTTAAAGTCCCCCACCCCACCTCCAGGCCCTGGATCACAAAGTCTGTTTGCTGACTGGGGACCTCTCCCTTCAAGAAGACTCCATCGCCAAGCTCTGGAAGGAGAAGAGGGAGCTGGAGGAGCTGCATCAGGTAGGTATTGCCTGCCTCTCCCCTTGAAGTGGGAGTTTGGAGACAGGAGACCCCTGTCAAACTCCAGCTTTGCCACCCCTCAGCTGGGGCCCCTGGGAAGTCACCGAGTCTCCTTGAATCGAGGTGCCTTCGTCCATCAAGTGGGCACGGTCACTGGCGGCCTCCTTTCCAGGTTTGCTTTAGTGGGGTGATCGTGTCATTTATCACCCAAAATAGGACAGCTTCAGAGGGAAAGGGGACAGGTGTGGGCCGGAATGGTCCAGGCACCAGGGAGGGATGCTCCTAGCATCGTAAGGGCGAAGTGTACCCATGGAAGTGCCCTGGAGTTCTAAAGCACCAGTAAACCTTGATTCACCACAGCAACAACAGACGTGAGCTCTTGAGATCACAGGGCTCTAAGTGCAGAGCCAGCTCTCACCACCCATCAGCGCCGACGGTGGCACGGAACACCTCCTAGCCCAGATCAGGCCCCAAGAGCAAGATGAAGCCCGGAACCAGATTCAGTGGACCCACATCCCTGTTGCTGACATCATGGATCTACGCATGTCCCCAGAGCGCCTCTCTCTGCTGCCCCTGGCAACACCTCCCCTTAGACTGTGACTCTCCATCACATCAAACCCAGAGCCCCTTTTATAACAAACACACTCAGTTCTCATTATTCAAGCTGATAAAGTCACTGAATTAGCAAAGCCTGAACCTCTGCTCTCAGCGAAATACAGGGTTCAGTTTAGTTCAGTCCAGTCACTCAGTCGTGTCTGACTCTTTGCGACCCCATGAATCCCAGCACGCCAGGCCTCCCTGTCCATCACCAACTCCCAGAGTTCACTCAAACTCATGTCCATTGAGTCAGTGATGCCATCCAGCCATCTCATCCTCTGTCGTCCCCTTCTCCTCCTGCCCCCAATCCCTCCCAGCATCAGAGTCTTTTTCAATCAGTCAATTCTTTGCATGAGGTGGTCAAAGTACTGGAGTTTCAGCTTTAGCATCATTCCTTCCAAGGAACATCCAGGACTGATCTCCTTTAGGATGGACTGGTTGGGTCTCCTTGCAGTCCAAGGGACTCTCAAGAGTCTTCTACAACACCACAGTTCAAAGGCATCAATTCTTCAGTGCTCAGCTTTCTTCACAGTCCAACTCTCACATCCATACACGACCACTGGAAAAACCATAGCCTTGACTAGACAGACCTTATCCGGCAAAGTAATGTCTCTGCTTTTGAATATGCTGTCTAGGTTGGTCATAACTTTTCTTCCAAGGAGTAAGCATCTTTTAATTTCATGGCTGCAGTCACCATCTGCAGTGATTTTTGAGCCCCCAAAATAAAATCTGACAGTTTCCACTGTTTCCCCATCTATTTCCCATGAACTGATGGGACCAGATGCCATGATCTTAGTTTTCTGAATGCTGAGCTTTAAGCCAACTTTTTCACTCTCCACTTTCACTTTCATCAAGAGGCTTTTTAGTTCCTCTTCACTTTCTGCCATAAGGGTGGTGTCATCTGCATATCTGAGGTTACTGATATTTCTCCCAGCAATCTTGACTCCAGCTCGGGCTTCCTCTAGCCCAGCATTTAGGTTCCTGCAAACCTTTGGTCACAGCATTTTTCTCAACCCATCGATAAATCACACATGGTTTCGATTTATACATTATCTTTTTTATGTGTGTTTCTGTTGAAAAACACACAATATTTAATACATATTGTTGATTCCTTGACATTGAACTCACGGTCAACAGTCATTGTATCTCAGGCCTGAACAAAGCTCATCCAACACACAGATTTTTTTCTGCAAAGTACTTCAGAGCCTTCTTGCATCAGCAACACCAGGCAGCACGGTGGCCCTGTGCTTGGTGGCATCATAAGCAATTAAATCACCAAAAAAAAGCACCAATGTAAAAAACCTGGCACTAAACAGACCAGGAAAAGGACACCTGTTTGCAGGAGGAGCTGAACTGAGATGGAAGAGCATCGTTTATCCAGCCTCAGCTGGGAAAAATGTGCTCCTCAGGCAACTTGACATTTTCGCTGCTCTGCGTGTCCACGAATGACCACAAAAGCACCATGAGTATTGATTTGGGGATTACAAATAAACTTTAGTGAGCAGGTAAATTGGCAAATAGATAACTCACAGACAATGAGGATCAACTGTATTTTGGAAAGCCCTCTTACCATGCCAAACTGAAGACAGCGATAATGTAACTAATACATAACTTCAGGAAAATCAATCGGGTGCCCTTCCATACAAATGGAGAAATGAGCGACATTAGTTCATAACAGATAATGAGGCTGTCACACTGCAAAAGCCCAGGCGGATCTGAGAGTGCTGCCCGCCCGAGCCCATCTATGACGGCTGCAGATGGGCACTGGGGCGGGTGTTGGTGACTCAGGTAGCCAAGTGTGGATGCTGCCAGTGATGAGATTTTACGAAACAGAATAATTCTCAGGGAAGCTTCAATAATAAGTAAATCTCTCTCAGTTTTCATGGTAGATTATTCTTTTAAAATGTAGTGTATGCTAAATGAGAAAAAAAAAATTTTTGAGTTAAATGTGCAGAGGTGCTGAGTTCTAGGTTCAGAAAAGCATAAATAGTTGTTTACTTATATGAATGCCTGGCTAGACTGCAGAACTATTCTTCACGACCTATTGTCCAGAGCAAAACCAGACATCCAGTGTCTCTGGAAACACCCACATGGTGAGGACCCTAAATGTTGTGAGAGCCGGAAGCCACACTCCCACAGATTTCCTACGTGCCCCTCGGAGAACCAGAGCCCCCAGCTGCCCCTGGGGTCCACCTGTGGCTGACGGGAGATCGGTCTGCCCTGGGCTCAGGCGTCTCTCAGGAGCAGGCGCTCCATAACGGGGTTGATGATCACTCACATCATCAACTCAGCCTGGAAGTGATGGCAGAGAACCAGCTTTGTTCAACTGCTCTGACCCGCCTCGTGGGACACACACGTGTATCTTTCCAGAAAACCCTTGACAACCTGGGCCGAGGAGGACAAGGTGAACCACCTGACCAAGATCAACAGCAAGCTAAGCAGCCAGATCCACGAGGTAACGCCCCATCCCTGGGCCTGATTCTACACCCTGATGGCTGGGTCTGTCCATTCTGGGAACCAGAAAGCAAGGTGCTTTCTGATGCCACAGCTAAGGAACCTGGCCCAGTCTGGTTCTTTACTGCATTCTGGCCTCATACACCCCCCTCCCCCGCCACACACACAACTCTACTTTCTCTTGCATTTTCTGTCTCCTCAGCCAGAGGATAACTGGAAACAGGAAAAGAAAATTTGGGCGGAAGTGGAAAAGGCTCGCCGGAAAGCTGAGAGTGACCTGAGGATTACCACCGACCACCTCAATGAGATGGAGTGGTCCAAGCTAGATCTCCAGGAGGTGGTGAAAAAGTACGCACTCTTTCATTTCGCCTGCAGCAGTGTTAGCAACACCGAGCACTTCCTGGACAGCCTGTGCTCAGGGCTTTGTGTACTAAACGCACTTCCCCAGCACCCACTCTGTGCCAGGCACTGTGCCCGGAACGGAGGATTAGGGAGGAACGAGTAGCCTCACACAGGGCCATGGACACCGGACAAGAGGCTGTCAGTAAGCAAAGCAGCCACCTCAGAGGGAGGGAGTCTGCGCAGAAGCCTACAAACTGAGCTGTCCATGATCACGAGGAGTGGAGGGGGGATGTAATCAGCGTCACCCTTGGAATAACGCAGAGGACAGGTGGGGTGAGAAAAGCTGGCTGCGGGAAGACAACTGGGAAGCTACTGCAACCGTCCAAGCATAAACCAGAACTGAGTCAGTGGCCAAGGGGAAGGGAGAGAAGGAGGCAGGTAAGGAGGGCCGTTGTGGGGCGGAAGCTGCACTCTGTGTCTCTGAAGCACATTCTGCCTAAGGCTGCCCCGAGGGCATGTGCAACGAGGTGGATCATCTCGGGAGGCACACCAGAAGGTGCGGGAGACCCTGACCCATCCTCCCCATCCATCTGCTTGGTCCCTGGCCTCTTAGTTCTCACACGTGGCTCCTGACACATGGGACTCACGCATCAGGAGACAGCCTTTTACGGCAAGTTTTGCAAGGAACATTTTCCCTAAAAAGGACAAGTGTCTTGTGCGATTCTGGGGTCTGTAGACTGTAGGCTGCACCAGAGCAGCGAGTTCTGCCCGTTTTGTTCACTAATGAGTCCCTGGAATCCCAGGCGATGTCTGGCACCAGGAGGGACTCGGTAAGTAAGAAACAAAATGATAAATGCACGGGTGAGTGAATGAATGGGTGGGTCCGTGAGAAGCCAGTGGAGCAGAGTCTAGGGCTCGTGGGGTGACTCATCTGTAGGGTGAGAAGGCCAGGGGTCGGGGTGAGGGGGTCTCAGCAGGGTCAAGGTCTCCCCAGCTCCACTCCCATGCCGGCTCACTAGCCCAGCCTCAGAGCTTTTCCTCGGGAGGGCAAACCTCCTCCGGCAGGAGGGATATGGAAATCAACTCTGTCACCTCAAGGAGAGGACGAGCAGTCTCTGAATTCCACACTGCAGAGGAAACTGAAGGAATGGCAGGTCTGTCCGGGGCGGAGGAGACCAGGCTCCCCTCCTGAAATGCATTGGCCTGGGCCTTGGCCCCCAACTGCTGACCCGCGGCTACCACAGTCTTCAGAGACTGACTCATGTCCGCCTCACACTGGCTTCAGTTCCAAGTCCTCATGGTGGCCGCAGGGCCCTCCGCGAACTACCCCTGCTCCCTCCCGAAATGCATTGGCCTGGGCCTTGGCCCCCAACTGCTGACCCGCGGCTACCACAGTCTTCGGAGACTGACTCACGTCCGCCTCACACTGGCTTCAGTTCCAAGTCCTCATGGTGGCCACAGGGCCCTCTGCGAACTACCCCTGCTCCCTCCCTAGCTCGTCACCCACTGTCCCCCATCACTCTGTCCAGGCCAGTGGGCCGGCCCCTGGCGGTGTCATGCACGCCCCAGCCTTCCTCCTCCCTCCCATCACACACTCTCTGCACCCTGCTTCCTTCTGCTTTTGACAGCGTCCCATATAGGCTAAGCTGCCATCCCTCATTTCCATCCTGCAAGGCCAATGAGTAGGTCTCTAACCTGACACCGAGAGAGAAATCGCTCTCTGCTTATTGGCCTGCTAGGCGTGAATCGAGGAGCTGCAGCAAGAGCTGGAGGCTGAGAGGGCAATGAGCCGAGGTGAGTGAAACACGTCCACTCTTCCTGGAGTCAAAAGACCCAGGGAAGCCACAGTCCAACCAGGCACAGAAACTCCACTGGAAGCCAACAGAGAGGAGGACAGGGTTCCAGCTGGAAAGGCCTTGTTAGTTTCTTGAGTGCCTCCTGTGTGCCCAGCCCTGTGCTACACGTGGTCACTGATGACGACGAAAGATACACAGATGCTCTCCGTGCTCCCGTCCAAGCGGAGGCGGCAGCAGTAGCCTGGGTGCCTGACGACAGGCCGAGGTGGGAAGGAGGTTCCAGGCAAAGGGGACCAGGTAGCACCCGCGTGCGCAGGCACAGAGGCGTGAAGGGAGAGCCAGGAGTGGAGGGAGGCTTGTGAGGAAGGATCCTACAGGGAGATGAATCCAAACACACACTCCAGCTTCAGCCCGGTGTGGCTGGGGGGGCAGGATGGGCACTAAGGCCCCCCAGACAGCTCCCTTTGCTGAGGGTGGGGGGCGGAGGTCAGATCCCCTGCAAGCGCAGACCCCTGACCCCACAGGTGCCACTTGGTCATCCCAGTCTTTACTAGAGGAAACGGGGGCTCTTGGACAGTCAGGGTCAGCGTCATTCACCTCCCCCAGGGGGAGAAACAACACAGCAACCTGTCCCGAGCCTGGAAGGCTTAATTGACAGGCTGGAAGAGGCTAGGGGAGCCACGTGTGCTCAGGTACCATCCTCGGGGGCCAGGACCCCGAATCCTGCCCGCCTACTGGACGATGAGCAAGGGGATAAAGACCAGTTAGTTCTTGCTGAATTCCCGGGGCTACCTAGGGAGAAACCAATTAATAATAGAGAACAGGTGAGAGGGGGGCTGGTTCTGTCCACTTGCTCTGGGCTGCTCCGTTCACTGGGTACAAGCGGGACTGAGACTGAATGCCTCAGGGGGCCGGTGCTGGCCCGCCCAGGAGCCCTGCCCCTGCTCCACCCCAGATCGAGCAGAACCGCACGTGGGAGGACAAGCTGCTGCAGCTGCGGCGGGGGCCAGAGGGGGTGGCCCCGCTGAGTGCAGCGCGCGGGAAGCACACGGAAGCACACGGACTCCACGGCCGAGCTCACCGAGCACGTGGAGAACCTGCAGAGGGCGAAGTCCAAGCTGGAGGAGGACAAGCAGGGTGTGAAGGCCGAGATGGACACCAGCATGGAGACCATGCACAAGTCCAAGGTGAGGGGGACCCCTGCAGAGCCTTCTAGAAGAATATCCCCGAGGAGCCCCCAGACAGGCCTGAGGTGCGATCTAAATGCTGTGAAGGGAACCAAGACAGACCCATCACAGACCCCACATGCCGGGGCTATAACCTTGGCCAAGATGCACCACCCAACTGTGCCTTGGCTTCCCCATCCATAAAATGGGGGTAAAGATAATCCCCACCTCACAGTTGTTAGGGCTACAACAATCCCTGGCACATAAGGAAAATCTCTATAAATGTGAGCTACTAGGATCTCCATGACATTAGGAGGACTGTATCCTCGAGGAGCTAGAGACGTAGGAGGAGAGACAAGTGCAGTCACAGCCACGCTGAAAAAGGGACACACAGGAGGAAAGAAAATGCAGTCAGTCACTCAACATGCGTTTATCCAGCACCTGTCTTCGTGTGACATGAGGGGCGTGAGGGGCTCCAGGGAAGTGGGGGTGCTCCAGAGGTGAGCAGGTATGAAGCTTCGGGGGCCCAGGTCCCAGCCAACAGGTGTCTCCAAACTGCAGACACTCCAGAGGCACGACTGTAGCGCCCATTTTACCTGGGACTCCTGCTCTAATGCGGCATTTTCTTAGTGGGTGAGGTCAGCCGGGGCCCACAAGTGAGAGGCTATGTGCCAACCCAAAGGCTCTGGGTTTATGTTGATAGAAAACGGTGAGCTGCTGAGATATGAGTATTCTAAAAGGATGAGGCAGGTGGCCAGGGAGGCTGCAAGAGGGCAGCCCAGCTGGGAAGCAGGGTGGGGCTGTCCTGGGCCTGCTCGTTCCCCTACTGGGTCCATTCTCGCTGAGCAGATGAACACTGAGGCCCACATCTGAAAGCTGGAGGACAGCTGGCAGAGGCCGACGCGAAGGTGGCAGAGCTGGAGTGGAACCAGGTAGAAATCAACGCCATCAGGACCCGCCTCCAGGGTGAGTTCGCCCCTCCCGCAGCTTCCTGAGGACGGAATGGGGATCCTCAAGGAAACTGAAAGAGGACCTGAGTCCCCTCCAGGAGCCTCCCTGACCTTGGAAAACCCACATTCCCCTGTGATGAGACAGGGAGATTTTCTTCTGGCCGCTGAGTGCTTGCTCCAAGTAACATCTTTACAGCGTAAAACAGGGAACACTACTCAAAACATTTTCATGTTGGTTCTCTCAGTCTCTCTGTGGGATCAGCAGGAGGAGCAGTACTACTGATATAACACAATTTTCTAGCATTTTAAAACATGATCTGCCTACAAACATAAAGCAAACACGGGTCACTAATGAGGGAACTGGAAAGATGGTAGAGCCATCTTTGAAAAGCATCTGAGGGGCCAAGGTTTACACAGCCAGCTGGGAAAGGAACGCTTCAGTAACTCTGACAAGTTAGATGCAAAACTGGTTCTTGTCCAACCAGGCAGTAATACTGTAACCTCTGGGTCTGATTTGGGTTTTTTTCTATCAGAAGAAATTCTTTACATCTCTAGGTCAAAAACGATTTGCAACTCATGCATATGCAAGTCAGCATCTAACTTCACAGAGTCTGGGCCCTAGACAGGGGGCAACAGTTGGGTCAAGCAGAAGTGTAGTTCCTTGGAGAGCTTCACACTCTTAGGTGTGCCAGTTAGACACAGCTCTCGAGCACTGACACCAGAGAACCTGAGGCATCATTTGGCCTTACTGCCTGCATCTTCAATACTTTTAAAAATCAATTTCCCCACTGGATGGATAAGAGTGAAACGGTGTGGTTGGGGGTGACTGGATCACACAACTGAAGACTTACAGGGCAGAACTGGAAACCCTTGCCATCCTCTGGCTCCAGAAATCAGTCCTCAGATGACAGGAGTGGGTTCAGGGGCTGTGATGAATGGATTTTTCAAAGTAAACATTCTTGGCCTCACTTTTGTCTCCAAACTTGTGTGTCCCCTGCCAGGGGCTGGGCGCCTCGTTATCTGCAGCCACTTGTCCCACGCACATCACCTGGACAGTGGGGACCCTTGGGCACCTGCACCTCTCCTGGGCCCACTTGATTTGGGCAGCTGAGGTGGGGGTCACTATGCTCCCCATCCCAGCCCCGCCGGCCAAGCCGCCATATTGATGGGTTCTCCAAGAGCCAGGCTTAGCACCTGGCTCCGCATTTCTGTCTCCTTCTCGCCCAGCTGAAAATGGTGAGCTGACCTGGGAGTATGAAGAATCCCAGAGCCCGCTCAACCAGATCCTGCGGATAAAGACATCCCTGACGTCGCAGGGGGATGATTACAAGCGGTAGCTGGACAAAGAGCCCAAGGTTGGCTTGGGGGTGAGGTCGGGGTCAACAGCGCCGCCTCCTTGAAGAAGGTCATATGTTATGAAGATGCAGAAGGAATGTGAAAATTATCTGATTCCACAGTGAGTAAAAAAGGTAACTACAAAGCCAGAGCAATGTGTGTGGGCGCACGAGGCTAATTAAATGAAAGAAATTATGTATCCTCGTGGACGGTAATGGGGAGAAATCAAGGAAAATTAAACCTCGGTGGTTTGGGTTGCAGACTCCTATGTCTTTTCACCTCTTGCTGCTCTGTTGATCAACATCACATATCTTTAAGTGATGGTCCCAGGTGCCACAGAGACAGGGGGGCCTCTGACAGGCTGGTCTGGCCCCCACAGGCCTGCAGCACGGCCGAGGTGAGTTTCACCAACACCAAGCATGACCTGGACCTGCTGGAGGAGCCCCTGGAGGAGGAGCAGGGAGGCAAGTCCCCGGCCCCTCAGGACGTAGAGGTTTGACCCTGCTGTCTTTCGCTGCCAGCTCTGGGCCCACCACGCTGACTCCGTCAGTCACCCAGGCACCCACCACCCTTCCCAAAAGCCCGGCTAAAGGTCAGGCTTACAGGAAATATGGTTCTAACTAAAATGACATTGTGGCCCCACTGGGAAGACGAGGGGATGGGAAATGAGGGACAGAGGCCAGAGAAAGCTCTGAAACCACACCTTCCACAGCAGGGCACCAAGAGCGAACGCCTAAAACCACAGAGAGCGCACTTCATTTAGAAACAGGGACATCAAAGCCCAAAACCGTCAGCTGTAAGCGCTGCAGGCGGGCGTCCATGATGACCTGGAGCGCGCCCCTGGCCCAGGGCCGCTGTGTCTCCTGGACGAGCCTTACAGAATGACTGAACTCTTAGGATGTCTGGGCAGAAGCAAAAACAATGCACATTTAACCAGATCGAGCCAGCTTCACGCCCCATTTTCCACCGTGCATTGATCACAGGAGGAGCAGGCCAACCAGATGCTGGCCTGCTACAGAAGACGGCACATGAGCTGGGTGATGCCGAGGAGCAGGCAGGCACGGCGGAGACCGCCCTCAGCAAGCTGCACTCAGACACCTCGCGGCCGGCAAGGGCATCACCCCCCGCCCGGGCACTCACCTCCCGGAGATCACCCAGGTGTCCAGGCTCCTCCAAGACGCTGTCGGCCCCAGCCCATAGCTGGTAGGTGTGGACTAAATGCTCTGTGGAGAAGACGATGGCACCCCACTCTATTACTCTTGCCTGGAGAATCCCATGGACGGAGAAGCCTGGTGGGATACAGTCTATGGGGTTGCTAAGAGTCGGACACAACTGAGCAATTTCACTTTCACTTTTCACTTTCCTGTATTGGAGAAGGAAATGGCAGCCCACTCCAGTGTTCTTGCCTGGAGAATCCCAGGGGTGGGGGGAGCCTGCTGGGCTGCTGTCTGTGAGGTCGCGCAGAGTCAGCCACGACTGAAGCGACTTAGCAGCGGCAGCAGCCATGCTCCAAGCTCACCTGCTCTGCTTTGCTCTTTCCGACTTCTCTTGGATTCAGGCTAAGTTTTTTCTTACCGTTTGCTTAGGGAGGAAATAAAAAAATAGGACAAAGAATCTTTTTATTAATTCTGACTCTTAAATAATGGTTCTCCCAGAAAGCTAAGGAAACCAGTGGCTTGCCTCTGGATGAGTCCAATGATTAACATGTAGCCTCCTTTCAGGGCAAAAACCTCAACGGGGTCTTCTGTTGAGCTCCCCTCTCTTGGTGGGGTTATTCCTGAGGCTCCCCGCACCACCCAGACTCGGGAGGCACTGCAGCCCCTTCTGCCTGGGTCTAGCTTCCAGGATCAGGCACCACGCCCACTGGCTTGGTGCCTGGCTGTGCCTGGGGTCTGCTGGCCCTGGTCCATTGCCCTGTCTTCATGTCACTGTCCTGTGTCACCACGGCACAGTCCTGCCAATGGCATCCAGAGAGATGAGGTGGAGCCCCTGGGGTCTGCTCTCTGTGTCCTGGTTCATTCTGTCTTTAACCCCATATCCCAGGCCTATCCAGGCATGCCAGGACCAAAGAAGGTGTCCCTAAAGCCTTATAACCTAGAAGATGAACCAGGTATGACCCGGTGATGCCCATTACAAGGAAGAAAAAGCAGCCCACGCACCTGAGGGCACTGTCTTTCTAGCAGGAAGGCGACAAAGAGTTAGAACTCCCAGCTCTGGCCCACAAGGATCTTCTCACCCTCTCTCTCTTTTTCCTGCCAGGGTGATACATATCTCAACAGCAGACCACTGAGAGGAAAAATATGTGAAAAATGGAAAACCGGGCCTATCCTGAGACTACTATGCAAAGGAAAGTGCAAGCCAGAAAGAGACAGGTGCAAAAGAATAAAGGTAGCTGTGGGGGCTCGGGGCTCAGGGATGTAAATACCTGGCCAGCAGAGGCAGTGAAATTAGCATGGCTTCTCCAAGAGACAGCATCAAGCACAAGCACTTGCATAATAGTAACTGTGGGTCTGGATTTAGCTGAAATCCTACATGGTCATGTCAAGGATGGAATGTGTAATGTCTGTGGGACCTGGCTGTTCTCTGAGTAGTTTCTCAGGTGGACAATTTTAATACCTTGCCCTTGTGAATCTTAAATAGAAGAAACGTGAAAAATAGGCTGACTGAAGATTGTTTTTAAGTGAAGAATTTTTTCCTGAGACTTTCAAACCCAAAGGCAATTTTTACAGTATACCAGGGTCCTGTGGCGACCCTGTGTCCTCATTCACAGGCTTGTGTATCAGGGATATGAAGACAGACAGCTGAGAGTTACAGGATGCCCTGAAGGGATGGTAAGATCCAGCCAGGCTGACGACCCAAAGGCCCCCCCACACACACACCCTGCCTCAGTGTCTCCCCTGATGCTCAGACACAGGCAGGTCAGCTCTGTGAGGGCAGATGGTTTTGGGTACTGTATTTCACTGCTGTTAATCAGCAATGAGAGAGTGCCAGACCCGAAGGGGCAACAGAGTAAATATGGTAAACACAGGTGGAGTGAATGCCTCCCAGAGAAATGCAGTGCTTTCTGACACTGCACAGAGCGCTTCCTAAAATCAGGCTGGGGACTTCCCTGATGGTCCAGGGGTTAAGAATCTGCCTTGCATTGCAGGGGATGTGGGTTCAGTTCCTGGATGGGGAACTAAGATCCCACATGCACTAAGCCCCGTGCTGCAACGACTGAGCCTATGGGATGACCTGAGGCAGCCAAATAAAGAAATAAATGAACATCTTTAAAAAAAAAGAAAAAGAAAATCAGGTCCCTGCCCACTGGCGGAATCCACTTGCCAACCCTGGTGTTGATACCCAGGACCCTGCAGAACCACCTGAATGGAAGAGAGGTCTCATGGTCTGTCCGCGTCACTCTTCCATTCCTGGGTCCTTCAGTCTTCCCAAGTGTGACCGGATTTCCTTTGTCATCTTCCGGCACTTCTCAACCCCATCCCTCTTCTTTCTGTCCTAGTCTTTGGGGTGCAGGGGCAGAGGCCTCAGAAAGACCGCTGCCCCAGCCCTCTGGAGAAGGGAGCTTCCCTTTGAATCTCACCACCCGACCTCTCTCCAATGCACTGGCAGACAGAA